>JAJEJO010049582.1:927142-948728 GCA_020662805.1 Glaucomys volans
GTAAGTGATGCATCCTCTGAGAGAGAAATTAGGAAAACTACCCCATTCACACTAACCTCAAAAAAAATAAAATACTTGGGAATCAATCTAACAAAAGATGTGAAAGACCTCTACACTGAGAACTACAGAACGCTAAAGAAAGAAGTTAAAGAGCATCTGAGAAGATGGAAAGACCTCCCATGTTCTTGGATAGGCAGAATTAATATTGTCAAAATGGCCATACTTCCAAAAATGCTATACAAATTCAATGCAATTCCAATTAAAATCCCAATGATGGACCTTATAGAAATAGAGCAAGCAATCATGAAATTCATATGGAGGAATAAGAGACCCAGAATTGCTAAAGCAATCCTTAGCAAGAAGAGCGAAGCAGGGGGTTTCACAATACCAGACCTCCAACTATACTACAGAGCAATAGTGACAAAAACAGCATGGTATTGGTACCAAAATAGGCAGGTAGATCAATGGTACAGAATAGAGGACACAGAGACAAACCCAAATAAGTACAGGTATCTCATACTTGACAAAGGAGGCAAAAACATGCAATGGAGAAAAGACAGCCTCTTCAACAAATGGTGCTGGGAAAACTGGAAATCCATATGCAGCAAAATGAAACTAAACCCATATCTCTCACCCTGTACAAAACTCAACTCAAAGTGGATCAAGGACCTAGAAATCAGACCAGAGACTCTGCACCTAATAGAAGAGAAAATAGGTCCAAATCTTCATCATGTTGGCCTAGGACCAGATTTCCTTAACATGACTCCCAAAGCGCAAGAAATAAAAGCACGAATCAATGATTGGGATAGAGTGAAACTAAAAAGCTTCTTCTCAGCAAAGGAAACAATCAGCAATGTGAAGAGAGAGCCTTCAGAGTGGGAGAAAATCTTTGCCACACACACTTCGGACAGAGCACTAATCTCCAAAATCTACCAAGTACTCAAAAATCTTTACACCACGAACACCAATAACCCAATCAATAAATGGGCCAAGGAAATGAACAGACACTTTACAGAGGAAGATCTACAAGCAATCAACAGATTTATGAAAAAATGTTCAACATCACTCGTTATAAGAGAAATGCAAATCAAAACCACCTTAAGATTTCATCTTACCCCAATTAGAATGTCTTTTATCAAGAACACAGGCAACAACAGGTGTTGGCGAGGATGTGGGGAAAAGGGTACACTCATACATTGCTGGTGGGAGTGCAAGTTGGTGCAGCCACTGTGGAAAGCAGTGTGGAGATTCCTTAGAAAACTTGGAATGGATCCACCATTTGACCCTGCTATCCCACTCCTTGGCCTATACCCAAAGGACTTAAAATCAGATTGCCTCAGTGATGCAGCCACATCAATGTTCATAGCTGCTCAATTCACAATAGCTAGATTATGGAATCAACCTAGATGCCCTTCAGTAGATGAATGGATAAAGAAACTGTGGTATATATACACAATGGAATATTACTCAGCCATAAAGAAGAATAAAATTATGGTATTTGTAGGTAAATGGATGATGTTGGAAACTCTTATGCTAAGTGAGATCAGCCAATCCCAAAAATCCAAAAGCCGAATGGTCTCTCTGATATATGAATGATGATGCATAATGTGGGGGGGAAAGATGGCAAGAATGGAGGAAAGATAGCTAGCATAGAGGGAAGGGAGGGGTGGGGGTGGGTGGGGGGTAAAATTAATAACAATGTGTGACAGATACCATTGCCCTGTGTACATGCATGAATGCACAGATGGTGTGACTCTACTTTGTGTACAACCAGTGAAACAATAGCTGTACTCCATTTGTGTTCAATGAATCAATAAGTAAATAAAAGAATAAAAAAAAAAAAAGAAAAAAAAAGAAAAATAAAAAATACAAAAATAGGTCTGGGGATGTGGCTCAGTGGTCAAGCGCTTTGTAATAGTACAAAGATATGGGGAGGAAGTAGAGGCATATTGGAGTAAAAATATTTAAGATTGTAGAAATTGTTAATATTAACACAAACTAGATTTTTTAAAATTAAAGGCACCCCAAAGGCTCATGTATTGGAAGCTTTGTCCTCAGTGTTAAGAGGCAGAGGACCTCTAAGAGGCGGGACTTAATTGGAGATTGTTCCTTGGGTTCTGGCTTCCTTTCTTACCATGTGATCACCCCCTCTCGTAAGCAATCCCACTCTAGTGCTGCCCACTATGGTGTCCTCACCAGAGACAAGCTGATACTATCACTGTGCTTTTGAACCTCCAGAACTGTGAGCTAAATAAATCTCTTTTTTTTTTTTATCCAGCCTCAGGCTTTTCATTATGCTAACAGAAAACAGACTAATACACCCACCTGTTATTCTTCTTTCTGATGCATCTGGGAGAGTTCATAAAGGTGGTCTTCTACTCACTACTTGTTCTTTCTATCTGTCCTGCCATTTAACACATCCATTTAACACATCCATTGGTGTGTGGATGTTTATTTCATTCCGTTTTCATATCCAGGATGTCCGTCCAATTTGTTCTGCATCATTTATGCTTGCTTCTATTCCATGTTTCTAATATCTTCCCTCATTCCTCTGAGATGATTTGTTATGCTCATTATAAATACTTACGCTTCTCATTTACTGGTTCTGTTTGTTTTGATATGTGTTGTTCAGTCTATGATCTTTTGTAATGGTTGCCCTCCTCAGACATCACGTTATTTGTCCTTATGAGTGCCTGAATCCTTGGGACCATCAACTACCCTGCCAGCCAAAGTATACTTATCCAGTGAGAGAGCCTCTGGTGTTGCAACATGAAAGGAATCACTTCCCTTTTGCCTTCCCCAACCAGGCAATCCTTTTCCTCAGTAAAGCTCCCAGAATCACCCTCACCCAGGTTGTTCTTTTCCACAGGCTGCCTCCCTGTTGCAACTGCCTATCCCATTATATTCATCTGCTCAGACTGCTATAACAAAGGATCACGGACTGGGTGGCTCAAACAACAGGAATTAATTTTCCCATAATTCTGGAAGCTGGAAGTACAAGATCAAGGTGCCACCAGAGTTGGTGTCTGGTGAGGACTCTCCCCTTGGGTTACAGACAGCTACCTTTTCACTGTGTGCTCACCTGGTCTTTCCTCTGTGAGTACATACAGAGAGAGGGAGCATGTGATGTTTATGAGTCTCTTTTTATACAGACACTAATCCTATGGGATCAGGACCCCACCCTATGACCCCACCCTTATAACCTTAACCACTTCCTACAGACCCTATCTCCAAAAAGAGTCACATTAAGGGAGTAGGGCTTCTACACAAGAATTTGGGGACGGAGGTACACAATTCTATCATAGCACCCATGGAAGTGGGAACAGTCAGGTTTGTTCCCATCATGGAACATATGAACATGAGAGACTGCTTGACTGCCCTATATCTTCTTCAGTGCTTTTTTCTTCTCAATTTGCTACTCTGGGTTGGCATTTAGTTGACACTAGGTTGATTCTAGTTTGTTTTGTTGTCGCTGTTTTTTATTGTGGCCATACAGTGGTGATGGTTATGCAATGGTCTTATCAGGCCTATGTGGAGGTGTGGCACAGTCTGATACCTGTCTCGGTCCTCAGTATCTGTCCCTCTTCTGTTTTAGACTGCCACTACGCACATGTATGCACATATGTAGAGGCATCTAGTCACTTTCTGTTTTCCCAGGATTTCCTCTTGGCTTGGTCTTGGGTTCCAGTACCCATCAACTGCTCTTCCACCTTGGCAGCAGTTCCAGGGACAGAAGCCAAGAGCCTTTTCTGGTTGGCAGTCTTAGGGGAAACCTGGAATTGACCTCATTTCAAATCTTGGTTTTGCCATTACTGAAGATGAAGTTTAATCTCCAAGTTCCCCTGTTTTTCTCCTTTTATATAATGAGAAGTTTGGAAAAGATGATCTCAGGTTGTCGATAGCTCTAAAATTTCATGATTCTGCTTGGTAAATGAAGAGGTGGCAGGCAGGGGACATTGAGATATTTTAAGACTACACAGTTTCCAAGGAGATAAAGACACATAATGGGGAAATACCCAACAAGGAAGAGTTATTAGCAAGAATGGTTGTCAAGTTAAGAAGGTGGGCTGTCAATCAAGATTCAGGGAATGCAGAGAAGGGGGAGGAAAACCACTGACTGAAGGGAGGTTTGGAGAATTGGCAAGTCTTAGAGAATGATCAAAATGACAAACCAGCATAGGAGCAGGTGCAATATATTCTTCTTAATTTATCATTTAATATTTCAGAAATTCCAAAAAACACACATAAAAATATAATGAACACTGTGCCCCTAGTCTAAACTATTACTCATACCAGTACATAGTAACCCCTCCATGGTCCCATGTCCCTTCTTTTACCACAGCCAAGAGGTAATAATCACAATCCTGAATTAGTTGGCATGCCCAGTAATGTACACTTCTGCTTCATACGTTTATATTCAGGGGCAATATTTTCTCTTCTTCTTTAAACATTTTTACTGGTACATTACAATTATAAAAATAGTGGGATTCATTGTGATGCGTTTGTACATATACATAGCATGATTTGATCTATTTCATTCCCCAGTACCTCCCCTCTTGCCTCCCCCAATCTTCATCCTCTACCCTACCAGTCTCCCTTCAATTTTCATGAGATTCCCTTCATGAGATTCTCTCTTGCTTCCACGTATGACAGAAAACAGATGGTCTTTGACTTTCTGAGTCTAGTTTCTTCACTTAGCATGATGTTCTACAGTTTCATCCATTTTCCTACAAATGATATGATTTCCTTCTTATTTATGATGAAAACTCCATTGTGTATATATAACATTTTCTTTATCCATTCATCTGTTGACATGTACCGAGATTGGTTCCATACTTGGCTATCGTGAATTGTGCTGCTATGAACATGGATATACATGTATCACTATAGTATGCTGACTTTAATTTTTTGAATAAATACTTTAATTAGTTTTGTGTCACTATGACCATAAACCCAACAAGAACAACACAGAGAGGAAAAACTTATTTTGGCTTATAGTTTCAGAGGTTCAGTTCATGGTGGGCTGACTCTCTAGTTCTGGGCCCAAGGTGAGGCAGAACATCATGGTGGAAGCTGCTCAGTTCATGATAGATGGGGAAGCAGACAGCTTGAGTGCAAAGAGTCAGACAGAATACAATCCCCAAGTGCATGCCCCGGTGACCTACTTCCTCCAGCTACACCCTACCTGCCTACAATTACCCAGTAATCCATTCAGATTATGAATTCATCAAATGGATTAACCTACTGATTAGTTTACAACTCTCATAATCTAACCATTTCACCTCTGACTCTTCCTGTTTTGCCTTCTGGGGATACCTCATAACCAAACCAGAACAAACACCAAGGAGTGGTAGATTTGGGTCGCATGGTGATTCCATGCCCAGTCTTTTGTGAAACCTCCATACTGATTTCCTTAAAGGTTGCACAAATTGACAATCCCACAAATAATGTGTAACAGTTCCTTTCTCCTGCATCCTCACTGGCATTTATTTGTGTTCTTGGCTGTTGCCATTCTAATTTTCTTTTTTTAAAAAACATCAGATTTGATGTTTGAAGACTGAGAGGTATGACAACTAAAACACTGGAAGCAAGGTGTCCTGGCTGAAGGGGCACAGGCAAGAAGAATCAAATGAATGGAACAGCATGGATCAGAGCATGAGAATCTTCCTCTTACTTGCTTAGGTCTCTTCTAGGTTACAAGGTCACTGACAGAGCTTCAGTACAAGGAGAGAGTCATATTCCTAATGTGGAGAGAAGCCACACATATGCAAAATCCAAATTTAGGAGAAAAACAGTCATTTCACTGACCGCCTAACAGAGCTATTGGTTTGGAACAGCGAGAGTTCTTCTTTCAGAAACATCAGCATTGAGAAATCATAACAGAACAGGGAGTTATTTAACATTTCATTTAACATTTCAGGACAAGCAACAGAGCAGGCTGAGGCTTGGGCAGCCTCCAAGATGAAGTTTAGCCTGTGACCAGTCTGCGAGATGATACCAGGTTTCCTTCTCATCCTTTCCTTGTAAGTGGCCCTTGAAGCTGCCTCCGAGTGGGGCCTGTCAGCCTCAGTCTAAGCAAACTGCCAAAATGAAGCAACAGAATCATTCCATGAAAAGATGTCTGGGGACAATGATGTTTCTATGTCCTATTACTGGTGACTACTTGATCACTTGGTTAGGGTGGTATCTGCTGAGTTAAAGGAAAAATTTTTAAATTAAAATTTTAAATTTTAAATAATAATAAAAAGATGGCTGAATTCACAGGGGCTACAGGCCATACAAAATTCTGATTGTGAAAGCCCACCTGAGCCATCTTTAGACAACCCAGTCCTGCAGGGGACGTGGGCCCTAAATGCTGCCATTAGCAGATTAAAATGTGCTCCTGTTAACATTTAAAATAATTGGGGGTAAAAGTAAAAGAATTTTTATAATTTTTCTTTTGAAATTATATGTCTGAGTAACTCATTTAATTCACAATTTGCTTTCCTTTTTTCTTTTTTCTCAAAAATCTGTTCGTAATTGGGAATTCTTGAGAAGTGAGAAGATTGAATCCGCAGATTTCTCAAATGTGTGAAATGCTGTGTGAATGCTCCAGTTAACAGTTCATGAGGCTGCCATGTTCCATTTGTGTGCATTTCATTAAACAGCTATTCTCTATGCTGTGGTAAGGGTTTTTTATATTTTAGAGCCAAAAATTATTTAGAGCCAAAAACATTGTTGTAGGCTGCCAGAAAGTGCACAGGCCCTGGACCCTGTGCCTTCAGGATCAGAGGAGTGGAAGGTCTAATGAGAAGTACCCATCTCCCAACTCCCCCTGCATCTCCACCATGGTCACTTGTGGTGGTAGCACGGGCAGTGCCCTGAAGACAACATCCCCATGTGTAATCACCAGAATCCGTGCACAGCTTGTTTCTTCCTCCTGGCTGCTATCACAGTGGGGGCCTGGTGTTGTTCAGTGCTGTAGCTATAGTCTATAAGTGTGTCAGGTACTTCACAGCTTTTGGACATAAGTACTTGTCAAATGCATGGTCACCTCTGGGAAATGGGATTGGGTGGTAGACAAACAGTACTCCAGCTGTAACTATATTGTTCAAATGATATATACTCAGTGGATTTATTTATAACCCTTATAATTCAAAAATAACACAATTTTCACAATATCACCTCACAGCCATCAAAACAAAAATAACAAGTGTTGGAGAGAATGTGAAGAAATTAGAACCCTTGGGTACCATTGGTGGAAACATAAAATGGTACAGCCTTTATGAAAAACAGGATGGCAGTTCCTCAAAAAATTAAAAGCAGTATTTCCATATGATACAGCAATTCCACTCCTGGATACGTGTGGTTTGGGGGATGAAATGCTCTACCACTGAGCCATGCTCCCAGCCCCAAATATTGAGATATTTGAACACTTAAATTCATAGAAGCATTATTTACAACAGCCAAAAAGTGGAAGCAACCAAATGTCTATCAATGAATGGATAAACAAAATGTGGTACAATGGAATATTGGTAAGTCTTTAAAAGGAAGGACTTTGATGATATCATGCTAAGTGAAATAGGCCAGTCACAAGAAAGACAATACTATGTGGCTTCACTTATGTGAGGTACCTAAGGTAGTCAAAATCATAGAGACAGCACAGTGGTGGTTGCCGGGGGCTGGGCAAGGAGGAATGGGGGAGTTTATGATTCATAGTCATTGAGTTTCACTTTTACAGAGATTGGTCGCTGCACAACAATGTAACACCACTGAACTGTACACTTAAAATGGTTAAGATGGTAAATTTTACGTGTGTTTTACTACAATTAAAAATAAATAAAAGTTTTAAATAACATAATCTTAAAAGTAATGGGTTGGAATATATTTATAATTTTGAGTGTTAAAGACTTTTTTAAGTAAAACAAAATTCAGCAAGACAGAAAGAATGATGAACATATTTGGCTAGTGGAATAGTTGAGTTTCTATGACTTGAGACACTATAAGCAAAATTAAAGCACAAACAGCAGTCTGGGAGAAAATATTGTCATGTATATGATGGGTAGTATTTATCCTTAGAGAAAACTATTGTATGAGAAGATGGAAATATATTGGGTTTAGTAAGCAGAATTCAGATGACCGAAGTCCCAGAGGAGATACTAGGAGAAACCGATGAGTGGGAGGAGATTGCATAGTGTAGATGTTTTTGGAACCACATGTGTGGCTGAGTCAAGTACATAACTACTATTCCAGCAAATGGAAATATGCAGGTACCACTGCATATTGCCTCTACTTAAGGACCATTCCTCCTATACTTGGCACCATAAACCCCATGGAAATGAGGTGAGTAGGTCTGGGAGGATTTGAGAAGCATTTGTGCAATGTCAAAGAATGAACTCTCAAAGGGATGGACTTAGGTTATTAATAAGAGTCTCAGGCACTGGGCCTCAGGGCTCAAAACATTTTGGAGATCTTCTGAATTCCTCTCCCAAGTATGTGGTCACAAGGTAAATGGAGCAAACATAGAAATAGCCTTTTCTATTTCTTGCCATCTCTGTTTCTAGAGATCCCTGATAGGAGTTGGTGAATCAACTTGGGTTCATAGGTAGTGGTGAGTTTGCCCTTGGTTGCTACCTTGGAGGCCTCCCCTGTGCCTTGCTGCATCCAACAAAGATCCACACCGTTCAAAAATATTAGGATGAACCAGGCACAATGATGCACACCTGTAATTCCACTGACTCAAGAGGCTGAGGTAGGAGAATAATTAAATTTAAGGCCAGTCAGGTTAACTTAGCAAAATCCTGTCTCAAAATAAAGTACCCCTGAGTTCAATCCCCCATATCTGTAAAAAAAAAAAATAAGGATGAATAGAAGTAAACATAAAAATGTAAGATTTGAGGATCTGGGAGTATAGCTCAGTGGTAGAGTACTTGCAAGCTTAAGGCCCTGGGTTCAATCTGCAACCCAAAGGAAAGAAAGTTAGAATTACTATCCAGAATATATAAAGACCTATAAATCAATAAAATGCATAACAACTCATTTTTTAAATGTGCATTGAACATGATTAAGAAACATATAAAGGAACAATGACTACACATAGATATATAATTACGCCTATTAGACCAGCAAAATTTTAAGAGATTGATAATACATCACAGTGTTAGTGAGTGTCATTCAGGCTGCCATAACTTACCACAGACTAGATACCTCAAACATTAATTTCTCATAGTTCCAGAGGCTAGGAAGTTCAAGACCAAGATGCTAGTAGATACAGCATCTGGTGAGGGCCTGCTTCCTTATTTGCAGATGGTTGTTTTCTCATCATGTATTAGTCAGTTTCTCGTTGCTATAATGAACTATCTGAGACAGGCTAATTATAAAGAAAATAAGTTTATTTAACTCACAGTTCTGGACATTCAAGAGCATGGCACATGTATTGGCTCAGTTCTGGGACAGGTCCTCTTGCCTGTGTAACATTCGCGGATAGCAATGGTGGGAGCACATGTGGGATCAAGTGGTCAGACAGGAAGCAAGACAGTGAACTCACTCTCAGGAGAACTCTGCAGAAGAGTAGCTTTCCTTTTCGATAGCAGCAACCCACAAAATAACCCAAAGGTCAATCCTGTTCAAGATTCCACACTATCTCCCACTACCACATGGAGGGCCACACATCTAACACGGAAAATTTGGGGGACAAACCACATCCAAACCATAGCACATTAGATCCTCACATGGCAGAGAGCAGAGAAAGAAAGCAAGTTCTCTCATGTCTCTTTTTGTATGGACATTAACCCCATCACAAGGGCCATGTGAGGGGTCATGATCGAATGACCTCTCATAGGCCTCATTTGCCAAGTTCTACCTTGGGGACTAGGGTTCCAACAAATCAAATTCAGAAGCAAATATTCAGCCCATAATAGTGAGGATGGCCAGGTACCATGACACAAACCTGTAGTCCCAGAGACTCTGGAGGCTGAGGCAGAAGGATCAAAAGTCCAAGGCTAGCTTCAATGACCTAGGAGACCTTGCTTCAAAATAAAAAAATAAAAAGGGCTGGGGATATAACTCAGTGATAGAGCACCCCTGGGTTCAATCCCCAGTACCACAAAACAAAACAAACCCCTCAGAAAAACAACAAACAGCATAAACACAGGAAAATGAAAACTCCACATGGCTTTGGTCAGAGTTTAAACTTACAAATGAGATTTATAAAGTCTTCAGACTCAAATATGACTTATGGGCCTATAGCATCAAGTGTATGTATATGGTAGATCTATATGGTAGATCTCAGCAAGGGCAGAAAAAAGTCACACTTCCACTGGATAGCCTATTACATAACTTATTTTCACATTTAACTCAGCTCCATCTGGAATTGTATATATCTTCTTTTCCCCAAATAATTAGCTAGCTATCCCAGCACCATATGTTGAATAACCCACACTTTCTTGACAGGTTGAATGCCACCATGGCATTTAATGCATTCTTGCATAAACTTGGGTCTCTTTCTGGCCTTCTGTTCTGTTTCATTGTGTCAAGGATCACAAACTGGGGCCTTATGAGCCCAATTCAACATCCAAATGTGTGTTTTCATATTTGGCCAGAGGTGTTTTCTTTAAATTGTGAATTTTAATGCCTTTAGGCAATTCAGAATCAGGCCTGTCCTAGATCAAGTTCAAGCACTTAGGGCATTTGAGCCTTTTCTTCCTCAAGTGACAGAACCAACATATTGTTTTCACACTTTCATATTTGGAATACATTTAGGGTTTAGCAGTGGACATTCCCTCTCTTTTTAAAAATATTTTCTCTTGTACACTGATTCTCCAGATGAACATTTACATATTTTATCAGTTGCTGGAGGGGGGATTTTTGTCTGGAATTTTTTATTGCAATCACATTAAATTAAATTCCTTAATTCATTTGAATGAAATTTACATCTTTTCAATATTGAGTCATCATTCAGAAATTTTTATGTCTCTATTCACACCTTATTTCACATTTTTTCTTTCTTTCTTTCTTTCTTTGGGGGGAGGGGGTGCTGAGGATTGAACCTAGGGTCTTGAGCACGCTAAGCACTGTTCTGCCACTTTTCTTTTAAAGTCCTGCATATATCTTATTAAGTTTATTTCTAAGAATTTTCTTTTGTTGCTATCAATGTAAGTGGGGATATTTTTCTATTTTTTTCAAAATTACAAAGCACATAGTTATTATAAAAATATCAAAAAATACAAACAATATAAACAGTAAAGAATCAGAGAACCATTCAAAACAACCTCCCCCAATTCCATGCCATTTCTGTTCTCAGAGATCTAGTAATATCCTTCTATAGCTTTTTCTATGCTTAACCCCACAACACACACACACACACACACACACACACACACACACACACGCATGCACTGGGTGGCATTGTAATACTGTTCTGCATCTTGCTTTTGTCACTTTATCATTGGTACTTCTCCATGTGCATGCATATAAATCAACTTCATCCTTGTTATAAACTGCATAGATAGCATCACATACAATACAAATCATTTTTAATTAGCCAGTTATTCTCTTAGATTTTCACAGCACATGATCACAGCATCTGCCATCATATAAAGAAAGAAAAACTTAATTTTCTTGTCTTTTTTGCACTAGCTAGAGCATCTAAACCCTGTTAAGAGATTGTAGTGACAACAGAAAGCCTGTCACGTCCCTAGCTGTAATAAGAATGTCTTGAATATAAATGTTAATATTATCTGTTGGGTTTATAAAACATTTTTTATCATGTTAATAAAATACCTTTGTATACTAATAGTTCTTCTAATAAAAGGGATATTGAATTTTTTCAATCACACTAGCATCTATCACAATGATTACAATTCTTTTGAGATATATTGATAGAATTAATTTTATTAATATATTTCCTAATATGAAATAATTTTATACTCATATTCCTGGTGAATTATTCTTTTAACCTGGAGGTCATAACAAATGTAGTGGAGCTGCAAGATGGAAGGGGATTAGATCTCTGATCACTGCATGGAACAGAATCTTCCAGAACATGGAAGATTCTGTACATTAAATTAAATTGAGTAATGTTACCGTTAAGATTTTTGTAGGTAAGATTGTAATGGGCCTGCCTTTTTTTTCTTTCTTTGTCTACAACTAAGTTCTTTATTAAGCTCTGCTTTCAGCACGCTTCCAAACATCTTTTTAATTCTCAAAAGGAGAACAGCACAAACTTGTTTGATGCTCATCAAAATAGTTTCCTCCTCCTGGAGACATAGTGAAACTTCATTTCCAGCCCCTTGCAACATAAGCAGCCATGCAGGTCAATGTGTGGAGGCGTGATGAGTTTAAGCAGACCAGCCTTTTCTGTGTTTCCTCTTTTTCTTTCTATAGTGACCTTGGAGGTGTCAGGTGATTACTGTGAAGCTGAATGATGAAAGGGGCTTAGACCCTGATGACTGCCTGGAAAACTCTCCCAGGAGAGCTGGGGGACTGTGCTCCCAGCAACATGCTGGTCTGGATGCCAGGACACAAATGTTTGAGGTATTACCTTGTGTCTTCTTTCTTCTGTTATTCTAACCCACTGCCCTCCTTTTAAACAATTAACTATCTCAGAGGGAGGATGGGACAGGACAGAAAACAATATATAGCTATCGTTTTTAAGAAACCTAAATCCATTAGATGATTAATCTTATTCCAGTAGGAGATTTTACCACAGAGGCAAATATCAAGACAGAGGAAGGAAATGGGTGTGGGTGCCCAGCGGGGAAGGGGCGTTGGGGTGGGGGTGGCAGGGTGGGGGTGGCAGGCCAGAGGGTGGTGATTTTTTTTTTTTGGTACTTGGGATTGAACCCAGGGGCACTCTACCACTGAGCCACATCCCCAGCCCTATTTTGTATTTTATTTAGAGACAGGGTCTCACTGAGTTGCTTAGGGCCTTGCTAAATTGCTGAGGCTGGCTTTGAACTCACGATCCTCCTGCCTCAGCCTCCCAGGTGCTGGGATTACAGGCATGCGCCATGAGGCCCAGCTGAGGGTGGTGATTTTTAAAAGAAAACAAGGTTCACCCAGGGGGTAAAGAGGTGATCTGAGAAAAGTACATACTTGTGTGATTTCAACAGCCTGGTTCCTTGCTCTTATAGCCCCTGGGAAGGCAGTGAGAGTCCAGAGATGGATGATGGTAGGTGATGAGATCAAGATTTTCAAGACTCGAGCAAGGCAGCAAAGGAAACAGTAGGAAGAACTTCCATATATGAGGGAAAATATGGGCAGGAGAGGAGGATGTCTTAGCAGTCACCGGGATGGGCCAGCTCGGGATGAACCAACCTGGCCCTGCCCCATCTGATACCAAAATCAAAGATGTGTCTTTTATACTGAGGTGAACAGGTGATTCTAGAAGCAGAGGGCCTCTTCCTCAAGAGCTGGAATCACACAGCCACCCAAACTGAACTACTCACTCAGGGGAAAGGGAAGGAAACCCCTAATAGACTGTGCAGGGCTCTCTCTGGATAAACAAGGAAACACTCCTTTGCAGAGTTTAGATTAGAATTATTAATGACCAGGTGCGGGGGGTGGGGGGGCTCGCCTGTAATCCCAGTGGCTCAGGAGGCTGAGGCAGGGGGATTGTGAGTTCGAAACTGGTCTCGACAATTTACGAGGTCCTAAGCAATTATGAGAGACCCTAAATAAAATTTTAAAAGGGCTGGAGATTGGCTCAGTGGTTAAGCGCCCCTGCGTTCAATTCCCAGTGTCAATTTTAAAAAAATGTTATTAATGTTCTTACTGTCGTCCTGCTGGTCTTGTCTCTCCTGGGATTCTGCGGTGGAGAAGCATCTCAGGTTTAGGGGCTTAATAAGGGCTGGGGATGGTAAGGGGATGGGTGGGTATGTGCTGGTTGGGTGGGGTTAGTCCTGTTACCTCTACTGAGCCCACCGGGCTGTCTGGAAGTGGCAGGGCATGAGTTATGGCGCTTGTAGAAATGAGGACCGTCAGAGAGTGGACGGGGGCAGGACAGAGTGGGCAGCATTCCCACCAACTCTCCTCCCCTTCTTCCGTGCCAGTATTTAGAGCGCGAGGCAGCGGCGGCCAGCAGGAGGCGCCAGACACCGGCAATGTGGCGGGGGCGGACTCGCGGAGCTAGGGACACCGCCCCGGCGGGGACCCCCGCCGCACCCCACCTGGCTCGGGTGCGCAGACAGACTAAGGAGTGACGCGGCCCGGCGGGTGCGGGAACCCAGGCAAAGCGGCACAGATGAGCCGGGGCGGGCGGACGAGCTGGGTCGAGGTGGCGGTCAGGGTCCAGCACGGAGCAGGACGCCCCCCGCCCCGGCCGGCGGCGCGCACACGGCCTCGAATTTACACGTGGGACCTCAGGTCAAATGAGTTCACGCACGTGCCCTGATGGGATCAAGAAAGGCCATCATAAAGTCAACCGTTTAACACAGGACGTTTCTGTTGCACTGCCGGCGGTTCCTTTCTGCTTCTCCGCGACCCCCCGCCCCCGCAAAAAGGAATAGAAAAAACCAGCGCCGGCCCCGCCCGAGGCTCTTCCACCAAGGGGCCTGGCTTGGGCCACCCTCCACGTGCCCAGTGGCTGCGCCTCATTGGTCCCCAGGAGGACGCCCATCCTCACACACGGCGCCCTAGGTGTCTGTGGCCAGCCGCTGCGTTTAGACTCAAGTCTTCTTCGCATCTTCTCTGTTCACCCCACCCGCTCCTCGCCTCGACTAAGCGCCTTCTTTCCTCTTCCTGGTCATTGAGGAGGAAGCCCAGCCCCTCTTTCATCCTCACGCACCAGGGAGGGAGGCCTCAGGAGCGGAGCCACACTGGGCCCACTTCTCTGCCAAATCCTCCTTCTCAGCCCTGAGCTCCCAGACACTGCCTCCCTGTGTCACCTTCCCAGTGTTCCTGAAGGTTAAGGGCAGGGACGGAGAGCAGGAAGAACCCCAGCAAGAGAGGGGTTCGTGGGGACAGAGGTCAGAGGGCAAAGCCCGGGTTCCAGGTGTGGTTCACCGAACCAGGCCACCTGTTGCTAGGTAACCAGATTTCCCATCATTACCCCAACACATCGTCCTGAGCTGCCTACCTCAGTTTCCAGCTGGCTTTTGCTGAATTTCTCAAACACCCACCCTTAAGGAGGAGGAGGGGAGGAGAGGAGAGAAACAAGAGCACAGCCCCCGCCACCCTTGAGTCCCCGGTGGCTCTGCCACCCACCATTTCACTGTGAAGTCAGCTGCCCCAAGCCTGGGCCTTTAGGTCACTGCCACCATGAGTCTGGGCATCATGGAAGAGGAAGACCTGGCTGAGTACTTCCGGCTGCAGTATGGGGAGCGCCTACTGCAATTGCTGCAGTGAGTGTCCAGGGCCTGGCCCACTTCAACCCCTCTGTGCCTGGGATTACCCCCACCCACATCATGCCTCACCTTCTAACCTGTCCCCTCCTCTCCTATAACCCAGCACTCCCAATCACCCTGCCCCATCACCTGGACGGTAGACCCCATTACCCTGACACAGCTCTTTCCCCAAATGTCAGCATAGCCTGGTATCCTCAACACACCATCCCTTCCATTCAGGTCAGGGAGAATACCCCTTTCCTTCCCCATGAGTATCTGTCTCCCTGGGTTACTTCCCTGCCCAGCCTGCCCCAGACTCAGAATTCTTTGTCTCTCTTGCCCATGTCTTGGGCAGGAAGTTCCCCAATGTTGATGAGCAGTCAGATTCCCCATCCATCCAGCTATTGGAAAAGAAAAAGGAAGCCAAGATCATGCATCATGCCATGGAACAGAAGAAGGAGGTGAGGTGGGGATTTGGGGATGGTATAGGGGTGCAGGATAGGAGAGGGAGCCTTCTGGGGCTCAGGGAGAGAGCAGGCAGACAGCCCTCCATTTGGGGGGGCAGCTAAAATTGAGGGTCCTGGCTAGTGATTCGGGTCTTTTTCCTCTGGGGAGAACAGAAAAGATGTAAGGCTTGGAGTTACCGGTGTCCTAGAATGCTCTAATTTGAGCCAGGTACAGGGTGCAAAGTGGGAGGCCATCTAACGGACCATCCTTGGGCTGGGGGATAGAGACTCTGGAGCAGGGGAAGCTGCGGTCCTCCTGACCTCTCTGCTCCTACACTCTGAAAGACATTTAAGCGCC
Organism: Glaucomys volans; assembly: GCA_020662805.1. Classification (NCBI taxonomy): domain Eukaryota; kingdom Metazoa; phylum Chordata; class Mammalia; order Rodentia; family Sciuridae; genus Glaucomys; species Glaucomys volans. The sequence continues at coordinate 943,249 of JAJEJO010049582.1, forward strand.
GAATGGAAAGCCTGAACCTGCGCTGGGAGGAACTAGGAGTCAAGGAAGAACAGCTGAAGGCCCACATCCAGAAGTTTGAGCAGTTCATCCAGGTATGAAGGGGTGTGGGCTGCAGCAGGTTGGGAGAGCCACTCTGTAGTTGGGCAAATTGTTCTCCTTGCTTTTGAAGGCTCCTCTCCCTGTATTAAAAGTGTCTTCAGTGCTGTAACAATGCCTGATGCTTCCCAGGATCCTGAAGGCTCCACCTGTGGTGGTGTTTCTAATTTCCTGTTTACCTGTCAGTCTCTGCCCCCTCTAGATGGCTGTGTCCTATTTCCTTGCCAGTTCCTAGGACATACAGTTTATCCAGTGAATAAATTGTTGGATGGATGGGATGGATGGGATGGGATGGGTGGAGTGGGTGGGGGAATAGATGTGACCCTATCAGGGATACAGTAATGGATGAGAAAAGGTTTTAGCCCCTCACTCAGTATTATTTTCCACCTTTGTCCTTATACCAAAGGTACAGGTGGGGGACTATTGAAGGACCATGCCATAGAGACCATTCCAAGACATCCCCTTCTATCTGTCTTTAGAAGAATAATTTAATTATCTTAAAATCCTCCAGGTTTATCCAGATCTCCCGCCAGCACTTATGGAATCTTGAAGGTCCTGGGCTAGTTGCAGGGAGTCTAATTGCTATATCCCGCCACAGAGGAGCCCTATTCTTAAGTCACTTTGTCATACTCTATGCCTAACCATGCAGGACAGGAAGTCAATGGCCCGGGCACATTCTCCTGAGGTCCTGTTCATTTTACCTGCCAGAGGAAAGCTGATGAAGTGGTTGGGGTGGTGGGAGATGTGGGAGTGAGGGGTTCTCCAAATGACTTTAGGAAAGCCATCAGTTTTGGAATCCCATAGAGCTTGTTGCAAATACAGACCCTGGGGACTTTCTGTGTTCTTTGCTTCCAGCAGGTCTGAGGTTGGGTCCAGGTATCTATAGTTTTAAAAACTCCCAGGTAATTCTGTTGCACAGGTATAATTGAAAGCCATTAATTTAGAGCTCATTCTTCCTCCTATGCTATGAAGAGAGCACAAACCCTGCATGAATCTTCCTCCATATTCTCCAAATGCCACCACCACACATTCCCATTCATGTGGAATCTCAGGATCCCCCAGGAGGAGAAAAGAGCCACACAAGTACAGTGCAAAGGGTGGGCTTGCCCCTAATCTTGTGGGAGGGCTTTGCAGAAGGAAAAAGGCAGGTTAGACTGGCTGATGTAACTGAGCCTCATTCTTCTGGGCTTGGAATTTCCTGTACCATCTCCAGAAATCAATGACAGACTGAGCTTCTAGACACACTTTCTGGAATGGTCTTATCTTGCCAGGCCCTCTGAACTGGGTACACATTTCCTATCTCATCTTCATATTGTCTGATCGATGTTGCTCCAGCTTTTGCAAGGAAGGCTTACTGTTTTGCATTTCTACAGTTGGAGAAATTGATGCACTGAGTACCAAATCAGGAGGAAATTTGCCTCCCAACTCTAGCCCACCCATCTGCCCCATGACAAATGATCACCATTAGGAACAGAAACAATAGAAGCTTTGTAGAAGGGTTCCTGTTCCCACTTCTGGATTTTTTCAGCCTCTCTCAGGGTTGGATTTTCTCCAGACACTGAGCCCCATGCAATATGGTTTTTCCTCAACCCTGTTTCACCTGGATTCTTCCATCCACTCTTAGAAATCCAGAGCCCACAGAATCAGAATAGTTTCCTGTCTGCCCCTCCCAAGGCTGTCTCTTGACTTTGAACTAAACTGCTATCCTCTGAGCCCTACCTTGATCCACAGAAATCTCTTAGCTTCAATAACTAGCATCAAATAGCCAAAACCTAGCTTCAGAGAACTCTAGATATCCTTTTCCTTTGCACCTCCTCTCTTACATGGAGACCCAGATGGAGCAGGGCTGAGGGCAGCCCAGGCAGGCTGGGGGGCCTGCCTAACCTACCCTGGCCCCCTCATCCTAGGAAAATGACCAGAAACGGATCCGCGCCCTGAAGAAAGCCAACAAGGAGCGGGAACTCAAAAGGCAGCGCCTGCGGGAGCTGGCTAAGGCCAAACAGGAGATGGCGGCCTTGCGGCTAGAGCACCAGCGGCTGAGCGTCAAGCTGCAGAACTACTCTATCTTCAACAAGTACCTGGAGAAGGTGGTGGAGAACTCTGAGGTGGGTCCCAGGGACAGGGGGCAGGGCTACCTCAGCCCCCCTCCACTTCCCTGGGACACTGGGTTATTGGATGGAGTTCAGCCTCAGTAGCCTAAGGCTTAAGGACCCTCTGGGCCCCAGAGGCTCTGCAGGGATGGGCACCCTGTCTGAGGAGATGCAACAGCTCTTAAGGGCAGTTGCAAAGGTCCCTGCGGAGGCTGGATGTGTTTCTCAAAGGGTGGGAGGCAAGTGGTATGTCTTTGTGTGTTTGTGTGCCTAACGATCACGTAAATGTCTCTGGGTATGTTGAATGTTTATGCCTATATGTGGCTGTGGCTGGGTGTGTCTGAAGGTAGGGTGTGTGTGTGTGTGTGTGTGTGTGTGTGTGTGTGTGTGTTGGGAGAACGAGTTTTGGAGCACTAACACTAAGTTTTGCCCCTGTCAGCATGTGGCAAGCATCTCTCCCTACTTCTCCCTCCTCCCCAGTGTCTTTTGTTTACTTGGGTGTAAACTGGGGAGAGGAAGGGAGAGAAACTAGAAAAGCTCCCAACCTACTGCAGAGCTGGTGCGCTTAGGACACTGATTTGGTGCTTCACAGAGAAGATGGAGGCTCCAGAGAGGTTAAGTAAACTACTCAGTGCTTCACAGCTTGTAAATGGGCCCCACAATGCCATAAGCAACCGCTCTCCTGCAGTTTCTGTGGCCAGAGGTCAAGAATCTTATCAGCCCTCTTCCCACTGTACCTCTTGAAGCATTTGACACTGGTATTCCGCCTCCGTGAAACTTAGATTTTTCCCTTGACTCTATGACATTCCCTTTCACCTACCTCTGGCCTCCTTGCCTCAGGCAACTCTGAGAATTCCCCTTCCTAGGTCTTTCCTTACATGTTCCAGTGTGTCTGTCTCAGAAGCCCCACTTTTCTTTCTTTCTTTTTTGTTTGTTTGTTACCAGGGATTGAATCCAAGGATGCTTTACCACTGAGCCACATCCTCAGCCCTTTTTAATATTTTATTTAGAGACAGGGTCTCCCTGAGTTGCTTAGGGTATCACTAGGTTGCTGAAGCTGGCTTTGAGCTTGCAATTCTCCTTCCTCAGCCTCCCAAACCCCTGGGATTCCAGGTGTGTGCCACCACTCCTGGTGCCACTTTACTTCTTGAGAAATCCCTACAGCTTCCCAGTGATACCAACACATCAATGATTGTCCCCCTCTCCCATGGAACCAGCAACAGGGTGCAGCAAGGAACTCTCTCAAGGGGTGTGGATCAATGTCCTGTAAAGGACTCACAGTTTTTTAAAGTTCCTGTGATAATAAATTAGGTTAGAAACACTAATCTAATTTAACCTAATTTATTTATGTGTGAGTCCCATATCTGTCTTATTTCCTCCATTCTATTGCCTACTGTAAGATAAATTGCTCACTTAATGATTGGGTTGTTTTATTTTGTTTTGTTTTGTTTTGTTTTGTTTTGTTTTGAGGGGGTGGTGAGAAAAGAATATCATATTAAAACAACAGGTAAATTGTAAATTGCTTCTCAAAATCACACTGGTAAAATGACTATCTCAGAATTGAGCAAACAGGCTGGATCAGCCCCCCTGTACCTAACTCACTCTTCCTGTCCACAGCTCTACCTCCTGTCACCCCTGGCCCCACTGCTGCTGGCGGGTGCAAACTCAGGCCTGGTCCTTGACTCCTCCCCTTTGCTCAGTCCTACAGCCATCAATCAGCTGATCTGGTCAGTTCTGCCTCCTAAGCATTTCTGGAATTCAGCCCTTGCCCCTTCCTCATCCAGGCTGCCTCATCTGGAGTTCAGTTCTGTGTCATTCCTGGCCAGCCTGTTCAGCATTCTAATGCCAGTCTGACCCCTCTCTCTTCCTTTGTTTTGTTGAAAAAACTTAAAGCATACTGTGGAGTATGCAGACCCCCAGCACTCACCACACAGTTTTGTCAAATCTTCATAGTTTCTATTGTTTCCTGATTCTTTTTTCTTAAATGAAACACTACTGATAATTGAAACCCCTTTTGTATCCTTCCAAATCTGTTTTTCCTCCCCTCTCCTCAGGGGTAACCAGTACGTTTCTCATTTTCATGCCCATTTTTACTATTTTGTAACTATCACCTGTTTATAAACCTGGAGAGGTATTATGCCTATCTTGGGGATTTTTGTTACTTGTTATTTTCAATCAGAGTTTTAATATTTTCTTATTTTAATTGGCACATAATTATTGTATATGTTTATGGTGTACAGTGTAACAATGATCATACCAAGGTAATCCGCATATCCATCACATCAAACATTGATCATTTCTTTGTGTTACAAACATTCAAAATCCTCTATAATGGGTCTGAGGGTATAAATTGGTAGAGCACTTGCCTAATAGGTGTGAATCCCTGGGTTTAGCCCCCAGTATAAAAAAGAAGAAAGTCGGTAGAGTGCTTGCCTACCATGTAAGAGGCCATGGATTTGATCTCCAGCACTGCAAAACAAAGCCTCTCTACTAGCTCTTTTGAAATATATAATTACAATCCTAATTGCCTTGCTATGCTATAAAACATTAGAAATTATTCTTTCCATCTAACTGTCTTGTGCCAATCAATTATATTTTTAAGAACATTTTTATTATGGAAAATTTCAAACATATACAAAAGTAGAAAGAACAGTCTATTGAATGCCCATTACTCATCATCTCATTCTAGCAATTACCAAAGCCACATCCCCCACATCTTCCCACCTCCGCCATTTTGAAGCAAATGATATTTTTTCACTCATAAGTATTTCAATATGTATCTCTGAAAGATGAAAGCTCTTTTTAACAGAACCACAATACCATTGTCACACCTTATAAATATTTGATAATTATTCCTTAATATCAAATATTTATCTAAGCAATGTTATCATTTCCCCACTTATTGCAGTAACATTTTCTGTAGTTTGTAGTTTGTTCCAATCAAAGTCCAAACTAGTTTCCCCATACTCTGTTTGTTTCTTAAGTGTCGTAGACATTATGTTGAGCAAAAGAAGTCAGACACAGAAGAGAGTATACTGTTTCATTTTGAAAGACCCTCAGTCCCCCTGTCCAAGGAAGATCACGCGAAGACACTGCTGGCTGTAAAAACACGAGGTGTTTATTGGTACACAGGCGCCTGCGGGTGCTCAGCAAAACCTCAGCCGTAGCTTCGGTGAACTGGCACACCGGGCTTTGGGGTACAGGGGTTTTATAGGGTAAAGGGGCAGGTTTCACGCACGCGGTAAGCAACAGGTTTCTTATTGGATAATTTGAATCCAGCACATAGGTCACCTA
>JAJEJO010049583.1:0-13769 GCA_020662805.1 Glaucomys volans
CTACAATTTCAAATAGTGAAAAAATAAAATGCTGAGTGGTTTATAATATAACGTTAATGAGATAGGAAGTGAGTCTATAGAGTTACTATGTCATTGGAATAGTGAGAGTGGAATTAGAGGAAATAAGTTTTTAGCATGAGAAAAGAGAATGAGTCTCCAAGGACACTGCTATATTAGAGGGTGATAGAATGATAAGGATATTAATAGGAAAGAAGTGGGAATGTAGTAAGTATATTAGGAATAATTGCAATATTACTATTTAGACAAAAGAAAAAGAGGAAGAAAGTTCTGCAGTAAAATTATATTGTACTATTCAGACCTCCTATTGTTCAGTAGTCTGATGCCTGTCAGGCACTTGGTAATGTTGTGTCCCAAGAAGAATGCTGTCCCGCTGCTTCCAAGTCAGGGATAATCAATGTTTGTGGGCAAAGGTAACCTGCTATGGTTAGATGATCAGCAACAGCGTGGTTGTCAGCCTGAGACTAGACCAGGTACAGGGTGCAGGCGCTGGATATGGTGGCTAGATGGCTTGGTAGGTATGTGTTCACAGCTGGGGCAGCCCGGGGTTCAGGCCTGAACCTGGTCCAGCGATGGTGATTTCCGAGAGGCTGCTGGGGTCCCGCGCTCACTGGCTGGCTGGCACCAGAGTCCAGGCCCAGGCATGAGCCTGCATGGTGACTCCGAAGTGGTTGGCTGCGGGGGTTCTGTGCTCCCAGCTGGTAGCTGCCCGAGGCCAAGTCCGAGCCCAGCCTGGCAGAGTTGGTTCTGGAGCGACGACTGGGGACCTCTTATATTTAATTTGAATATAAAATCTCATCGAGAGCAATATTCCTGCTGTTTGAATCCCAAGCAGGTAGGAATCCATGGAGCAAGTGGGAATGCACCTTCCTCTAGCCCGCCATCTTGAATCCCATGATACATCTTATATATCCTATTTAGGAGGTGACCTTCCCCTAAGGAATTGGCTTATTTTACCAAGAAGCTGTTTCCTCTAAGAACTATACCTTGAAGTCTTCATGAGCTTTTATAATTGTCCATTTCCTTATCAACAGCAATATACTACACCTGAGAAAGGCACTTCTCTTGGGTTCAAAATATAAAGAGATGCTCAAGACAGATTGAATAATAGAGATATGTGAAATTTTAATCAATACTTTGGAAAAGCAAAACTATTTTTAAAAGGTATGATAAACAAAATACTAAATTTTAAACAAAGGCAGGATCAGTCATTGCCATATTGAACCATATTGGAAAACAGAGGCAACAGGAAAAATTAATGATACTGATTGTCTTTACTGAAAAAACTGGTAGTCTATTCTTATTTATTTATTTATTTTTGTTTCATGTTGGCCCTGCTTGTTTTCTTGATATATATCAATAGTTTATCATTTATTTAGTTGTTTTCTCATTTTGATTTTTTTATAACCTGTAAACTAATTGCTTTCAACCTATTTATTTCTGAACTAATAAATATACCTTCAAATAGGGTTCTGTCTCATACAATGATAGAATTTTGTTTTTAGAATTCACAACTAACGCGGTATAGACATTTAAAAAATATTTAGCCCTTTCAAAGCTCTGGTATTTTCCTTTGCTTAATTTAGTTTACAACTAATACAGTTAGTCTAACAATTCCCTTTGGATGCATTCAGTGGGCTGAGATAGTCTCAAATCCCAAAAGGACTTTCTTACATACAACATAGAAAATACCTTAAAATCTAATGGTCCCTATGTGACAAGGATTCATGAGCAAGGACAAGAGTGGTCAGTACGTTCTTATAAGGAGGTCGAATCTGGCTATTTTTCTGAAAGTAACTTAACATCTATGAGTGCCCAAACTTCAGGGGACTCTTCATATTTGGAAGAAGCAAGAAAGAAGAGACAATAGAAAAATATTGCAACTCTTCTACTGGTTTATTTGCTGTCTTGAAATGCAATGGTCTAGAGGTCAGAGTTTCAATAGAAATAGACAAAGACTCAGGTCTAAATTCAGCCATGTGGCACATTCTACTTTCTCCTCCAACAGATCACCAACTGTTTTTGATGCTTAGAATTTCTTTAATGGTGGACAAAAATATTTAACTCTGACATAGCTAAGTAAAATTATTCATAGTCTTGGGAGAGCTGACATGTAGTGTTAAGGATCATCATACAAATGACTGATAATTATTTTGTATAATGTACAGAGGAAAGGAAAAGAATATGCACAAAAGGTAGCCTGAGGGCTCCAGAGAAAATCTTAAGTGATTTTGTGATTTTGCAGAAGATAAGCCCTTGACCTCTTTATATTTACACTTAGTAGGTAAGAGAATTTCCTCTGATGTCTATGATTCTATCACTCACCATGGGGCTTTGAGAGTTTGATAATTCTGAGCTGAGAAAAACTTGACATGTAAACCACTGGCTGCCTTTATTTCACATAAAGGTTTTCCTGAACCTTCAGAACAGAAGATTACTTTCAAAACTGTAATTAATTTCTCAGATTTACACAGCTACTATTATTCCAGGGTTTACCCAAAGGCATTGGCAAAGAACATAGTGGCATCATGTCCACCATAGAACCACCTCTCAACATCTAAATATGTTCAGGATTAAGGTTCAAGGATACATGAAGGAGTTACATACTGATACTATTATTGTCTCATTTGATTTTCATATTACCCTCGTCAGATTGCAAGAGGCAATTCATTATCATGTTTCAAAGAAGAAAACTTAAGGTTCTGAAGGCTAAATGACTTCCTGAGGATCACACAGTAAGTGAATTGCTGAGGCAAGACCTGAGAGTCAGATAAATGTTTAAAAAAACAAGGATCTTTTTACCATATTCCATTTCATTAAAATGCTGGCATTCAAAGGAAGTTTAGAGGTCATTTAATCTGACAGTTCCATTTTGTTGTAGGGGTATTTTGGCTGAATATTTATATACTTGTTAGTGTTCATAAGTTGAGCATCAGTATTCGTATGTATTAGATATTTGATCATGTTTTTCAGCCTGATCCACACTTAATAGAACATGTAAGACTGTCACATGCCAAAAAGAAGAACCCAGGAGAATCAAAGAGAAAATTGGGGAAAGAGAGAAAAAGCAATAAATTAACCAGGGGAAAGATGTCATAATCAAATTTAGAAAAATAAATCAAGAAACTTGATGATGAAGAGGTAGAGAAAGAAAAGAGGGAATATAAAGAAGGCATGAGGAAAAGTTTGAAAGAAAGAGAGAGGCGAGTAAGCCTCTTAGCCCCCTTAACCCAGGACTGCAGGAGCAGGGCAACAAGAATGCAAGAGTTGCCCCTTTGATCTCAGCAGCCTAAAGAATATGATTTTAATGTTGTTAAAAATATGAACCCTAAGATGCCACTGGGTAGATTTTGCTGCTTTTCCCCTATTTCTCTCCTTATTCTTCTTTCCCTACCCTTTCCTCTTTTTGTATTTCAAGTACTGCCCCAATAGCACTTTCTATCAAAGAGTTCCCCTTCTTCCTGCACCCCATGTTCTGCAGCACTTGTGTTATTTTAGTTAAGTAATATTTAGTTAAGCATATATGTCATTGCACTAATATATATTATAAATATTAGAAACAAGAATTTTAAAAAGAACTCAGTGCAATTATATAGTTATATTCATCAACATTTTATATAACAATATACATGCATTAAATGTGTAAATATTACTATTCTGTTTCCATTCTTAAATAGGTCCTCATATGCACCTTCTAAAATAAGCATACCCCACTAAACAGACTATTTTTAAATCTGAATTTCTCCCAAAATGCATAGTATTTATACGAAGTTGAACTTCCAATTCTAAATCCAGTAGAGGAATGAATTTACTACTTTTTTTTTAAACTTTTTTTTAATGTGTGCATGGTGCTGGGAATTGAACTCAGGGCCTTGTGCTTGCATGGTAAGCATCCTGCCAACTGAGCTATATCCCCAGCCTAAGGAGTAAATTCAGACTAGCAATATTATTTTTAATTATTCAAGTATGTGAAAAAAGCATCCACTGATTAAATCTGTAATTAAATTTTTCTTTATTTAAACGGAACAGTATACACTTGCATTCCTACACTACTTGTCAATCAGGGCAAAAAATAAAACATATTCTAAATTAGGCAACATAATCACAGAAGCTTTTGTTTCTCCTCTTTGGAATGAACCCATTGGACTTCTGTATCTTTATGATTACTTCTAGTTCTTCTACACTATGGTTCTATGTGTTGAGAAAATTATATAATAATTAATAGATTTAGTACTGGGTAGAGATAAAGAAGTGAGTTATTGATAAGTACTTGAGACTCAAATAGTGCTAATTAAATTGCTTGAACAGGTGTGGAGTGGCTGTAGGAGAGGTGTTACACCATACCTACAGTGGGGGGATACCCTCTAAGTTAGGTGAAAAGTAGAATTATTATTGTCTGGGATTCTGGTGAACAGTTTGGGCTTGGAGTATACCAGGATATCAGACCAGAGGGGATAAATACAAATTAATAAGAGAATGCAGTAGGCAAGCAAGAGAGTTACCAGCTAGGAAGTGGAAATTCCACATTCCACAAAAACTGAAGGAAGGAAATGTCTAGTAAAATTTGGGGTTGTGTGGATGAGGAGAAGAAGATCTAATATATCCCCCAAAACTGAGCCTCAAGCACAATATATCTACAAAAACTGAAAGGCCTTGATAATTGAAGTTTTGAAGTTATGTTGTGTCTCAATTATGAAATTTTACATTTAACTTCAGGAGGTAGAAATCCCAAAGCTGATAGTGCTAGACTTTTAAAATGGAGAAGAATTCAGTAGAAGCACTGGTGGAATGGGAATAAGACTGTATCATTGGGAGCAGTAGTTTGTTTCTGCTTCCCATTTTAAACTTGGAGAAAAGAAGGGAATGCAGGTTACCCAGGACACTTGAGAGAGTTGGGAAATGTTTTTACCTTAACAAGAGAAATGTTAAACATTATTAGCTGGAGAAAAACTAGCATCTAGATGGAAAATATATAGTAATAGCACACGTTGCTCCCTGATGTGCTGTAGGCCAGGTGGATGGAGAACAAGAACAGCACAGTGGTGACTGAATTCATCCTCCTTGGTCTGACCCAGTCTCGAGAGATTCAACTTCTAGTCTTTGTCTTGGTTCTAATTTTCTACCTCATCATCCTTCCTGGAAACTTCCTCATCATCCTCACCATCCGGTCAGACCCTGGGCTCACAGCCCCTCTCTACTTCTTCCTGGGCAACTTGGCCTTCCTGGATGCCTCCTACTCCTTCATTGTGGCTCCCAGGATGCTGGTGGACTTCCTCTCTGAGAGGAAGGTGATCTCCTACAGAGGCTGCATCACGCAGCTGTTCTTCTTGCACTTCCTTGGAGGTGGGGAGGGGCTCCTCCTGGTGGTCATGGCCTTTGACCGCTACATCGCCATCTGCCGGCCTTTGCACTACTCAACTGTCATGAGCCCTAGAGCCTGCTATGTGATGCTGCTGGCTCTGTGGCTTGGAGGCTTTATCCACTCCATTATCCAGGTGGCCCTCATCCTCCGCCTGCCCTTCTGTGGCCCAAATCAGCTGGACAACTTCTTCTGTGATGTGCCACAGGTCATCAAGCTGGCCTGCACTGACACCTTTGTGGTGGAGCTACTGATGGTCTTCAACAGTGGCCTAATGACCCTCCTGTGCTTCCTGGGCCTTCTGGCCTCCTATGCTGTCATCCTCTGCAGGGTACGTGGGTCTTCCTCGGAGGGGAAGAGCAAGGCCATGTCCACGTGCACCACTCACATCATTGTTATATTCCTCATGTTTGGGCCTGGCATCTTCATCTACACTCGGCCGTTCAGAGCTTTCCCAGCTGACAAGGTGGTTTCCCTCTTTCATACAGTAATCTTTCCTTTATTGAATCCTATAATTTATACTCTTCGCAACCAGGAAGTGAAAGCTTCCATGAAGAAGCTGTTTCATCAGCACATATCCTGAAAAAGTAAAAGGGGGAGAAAGGAATCAGAAAATCAAAATGGTGGAATGGGATCTGAAATTGACTTATTCATTTTTAAAAACTGTATTTATTGAGGACCTTCCAGTAGTTAGGACTATTCTAGGCACTGAAGAAACAGTGATTAATGAGATAGTCATTGCTCATTGCTGTCTTGGAGGTACTCAAGTGGGAATAAATAGTTATTAATATAAAAATTAAACACCATGGTTTCAGGAGATGATATCATCCCGCAGAAAAATAAAAGAAAAAGTGAAGCGATAGATTGTGACTCTGGATTTCAGGCAGTTAAATTTACTTTTCATTGCTAAATAAGCCCTTCTTGAGGAACTGACATTTTTTCTGATAACTAGATAAACTGAAAGTCAATCAACATCTGGAATAGAAATCAGACAAGGGTTACAGGTGATGCAAAAGCTGAAAGATGATAATAAAATTGGTATATTTGAGGAGCACAGCAAAGTCCAGGTAGGTTAGAATGTAGTAAACAAAAGTAAAAATGATTAGAATTAGAGTTGGAGATATTGATAGTGTCTAAAACATATGGTCCACAAAGTGGATATGAAAAATTTTAATTTTATTAAAATTGCAATAAGAAGTCATTTTAAGCAACATAATGATTCCTCTACCACAAGTGTATAAGTGACTTAGGGACTGTAAACTCAAGATTCTGCACAGATATCACAGAGTTGAAAAATACAAATAAGAAAGAAAAATTTATTTTCTTTTTTTGCTAGCGCTTCTTGATTACTCCTTGTGTATTTTTATGACTTCTTGCGATATGTTTGACTTACCCCCAATTGCTTTCCTTGAGTGTAAAGATGATAGTTCCCTGGCAGACCAGTCAGAATACTGGGTCAGAGAGCAGAAAATGTGCTAGTTATTTTTAAACAAAATGCCCTTTAATGCAGGGAATTATGTGCTGACAAGATAATGAAAAGTCTGGAAGAGCAGGCTACTGGACGGGCATCCAGAGATGATTCCTGGAACAACTCAGGGTTGTCAAGGGCCTGGTCCTTCCCACAATTTTAACCATTTTCTTTTTGAAAAAATAACCATGACTTCACTTGGGATCAAGGTGATCCAGAATCACAATGCAAATCAAATCTCTTCTAGTCAAACAGAAGCCTCTCCACCCCCACCTCTCTAGTTAACTTAATCCAAATTCAAATCTTGCAAGAGTCTGCTGAATACCTAGCATTTAAAAGCTATCTGGAATCCCCAATACAGGGGAATCTAGTACTAATTTTTAAAATATTTTAATAATAATCAAAGAATAAAATATTTGTGAATGATACATGCATGATAAAAATATTCAAACCATAGAAGAAATGATCTCAGTTTTTAAGTAACACCCCCCACCACCAATTCACTCTCAGTTTGTCATCTACTGTTTCACTAAGAAAAGGGGAAGAGAATCCCTCAATGTCCTATCACAGCAGCTACCTGAACACTTGCCTGTGATAAGTTTCCTTTAGTCTCTCCTCATACTGGGTGACCTGATGCTGCCCCTGCAAGGTCAAACTCCACCTGTGCATTGGGTTCTGTCCTCCTTGTTCAAGGCAGTAACTGTGGTAGCTCTCCTTTTTCATTCCTATTTCCCAAAAAGTTTTCCTCTCTCCTCATATAACAGCACTTCCTTCATTCTCCATAAAAACTGCTTGTCTTTGTTCTCTCTGTATGTATTACTTTATTTTTCTCTTTCCCTTTACAATAAAGTTCCTCAAGTGTTGTTTACATTTCTTTTTAAGATAATAGATTTTTTTCAGAGTAGTTTTATTTTTGTAGAAATTTGAGCAGAAAAAATACAGCATTATTATATGTCCTCTTCTTAACCCCAAATTATTTTATTGTAAGCATCTTGCATTAGTGTAGTAATATTTATCATAACTAATAAATATTGAACATCATTATTTAATAAAGTTCATAATTTATGTTAGGATTCATGCTTTGTTTTGTAGATTTTTATGGATTTTGATAAATTCTTGCTATCTATTTGACAAATGCATTTCATCATTATAATGTACTAAAGAATAATTTGGCCTAAAAATCCCTTGTAGGTCACCTATTTATCTGCTCCCCCTGCCCCTGACTAAGCCTTGACATTCACTGATTTCTTGACTGTCTCTGTAATTTTGCATTTTCTAGAATGCCATGCAGTTGGGAATCACATAGTATGTAGCTTTCAGGCTCGTGCTCATATTCTGCTTCAATTTATTTCCCTTCCAACTCACCCAATCATGCCAGTAAAATGCTCCTGTGATTATGAATAATGCCCAGTGGTCCTTACTTGGTCTTATCATGTTTGACCTCTGAGCAGTGTTTGGCACAGTAAATCACTCTCTCCCCAGGACCCCCACTTTCCTAGACTCCCTTTTATGTGACCTACTGTCCCCTTGTTTCTCCATGAGAGTTTTTTCTTATCTACCCAGCTGCTTTGGCTGAATTCCATCTACGTGTGGGTGGCCTCTAGACTCGGTCCTTCCCGTGAACTGTCAACTCCTGTACCCAGAAGTCTATGCCACTGCCATGGCTCCACTTTGATGTCTTCATATCACCTCAAGTGTACCTTCCAGGCTGACTCCAGACCTCCACCCACTCTGTTCCCACCATTCCACCCAATATTGATCCATTGCAATTTTGTCTTTCCAGTCTCTGGTCCCCAAGCTTGGATTCATAATATTTTGGCCACTCACCTCCCAAGTGAGACATTCCCTGACTACCTTATTGACATTTGCTACCTACTCCCACATATAGTTCATGTCCCCGTTTGTCCCCAGCACTTAACAGCATTTAACATGGCATGTGTTCCCGTACTCATTTTCATGCCTGTCTTTCCACTATGCTATACAACCTCCATAGAAGGCAGACTCATTTATTTTTCCTACAGCCTGACACAAAGTATTCAGTAAATATTTATTAAATAAATAAATGAAAGAATACTACGAAAAATTTTGATGATTCCATCACTCAGAAATATCTAATATTAAAATTTTTATAGAAGAGCAAGTTGACTATAGTTCACAATAGCCTATTATACATTTCTTAATAACTAGAAGAAAGGAGCTTAAAGTCTCCAAACACAAAGTAATGATAGGAGATGGAAATATTAATCACCCTCATTTGATCAGGACACGTTGTATACATGTGTTGAAATATTACATTATACTTCACAAATATGTACAATTATGTTAATCAAAAAGTTTTTAAAAATTAAGATGAAAATGCTAACTACTCTGATTTGATCATTACACACTGTATATATATATATCATAAATTATCATTGTGTCCCATAATTATGTATAATTAAAATAATAAGAGTTTTATATGTATAAACACATTATTTTTACAAATATTAGATCACACTATTCATGTAGTGGATGACCTTTTCTCTTAATATTATGGGCATATTTTAAATAAATAAATATAGATCAAAGTACTCTTTTACATGAATTTCGCAATTACTATTTTGATAATTATTTATATAAATAACTGCTACTTTTTGTATATTTAAAGTTTGCTTTTACAAACTGTTTTTATAAATATAATTTTCACACTTGCTTTGTTATTTTGGAGGGATAAATATTTAGAAGTACAATTACTAGATCGCAAGATATACATTATATATATTGCCAAATTTTGGTAAAATTTTATATTTTACCAAAAATATATGAAGTTTTCTATTCTTCCTATTTCCAACAGTAATATTTATTTTCTGTTAAAAGTTTGTCATCTTATTTACTAATTATAGTTTCATAGCTTTCAATTTTGACTGTAATGTCTGCTGATGACATGCATTTTTAATGTCTTTAATTTTCATGCAAACTTTTACTTTTGAAAATTTGTGTCCATTTTATCCATTTAACTTGTAGCACCTATAGACATGTGAAGCAAATGAACTCTGCTATTTATGTTTAGTTTTTTGTTTTCTTTCTTTTTGGTACCAGGGATTGAACCCAGGGGTGCTTAACCACTGAGTCATATCTTCAGCCCTTTTTATTTTTTGAGATAGGCTTTCACTAAGTTGCTCAGGGCCTCACCAAGTTGCTGAGGCTTACTTTGAATCTGAGATCCTCCTGTTTCAGCCTCCAGGGTCGCTGGGATTACAGGCGTGTGCCCCTGTACGCAGCGAGATTTTAAACAATTCTTAAAACCAGTATTTTTGCTTTTGATTATGGTACAACAGGAACTGAATTTTCCTTCCTGCCTGAACTAGCTTCAACAACAAAAAAGGAATGGACAGAATCTGTGGAACAAGAGATTTCAAGACACTGAACATCAGGCAACAAGTGGTAAGAAAAAGTCCATTCAATTCCATGGTTGCCCCACTTGTTACCCTGACAGAATTTTCACACCAAATGCAGAAAGAAGGGGGGAGTTCCTGAGCCGCTGCACCCTGTACTGAGCAATGGGCCTGAGTTTCCAGGAGATCAAGAGATCTGGGTTGGTGCAGGGCGTCACCCATGGTCTGCAGGAAAAGCAAGCTTGTTAGCCCTACAAGACAGGGAAATTTACCTTTCAGGAATTTACAATTATGGAAAACTGTTCGAGATTGCCTGAAGCATGTGGTTACCCTGTGTTGGTTCATCATTGAAGTTTTGAATGCAGGCCCTGGATGTGGGAGTGACCTGCTAGAGCCAAATGGCTTCCTTACCCCACCCCTTATCCTGTTTTTCACTGAAGCTCCTACCAGCCACCTTTTGATCTGTATGGCTATAAATAAAGAAAATGCAGGCTCCTTCATTTGTTAGAGCTAGTCCTTTAAAGACAGCTCAGTATGTTGACTCCATTTACCTCATTATTATTTCCCCTTCCATTTTTCCCCCACCCCTTCCCCCTCTCCTTACGATGGCGCCCAGCAGGCTTCTCTTCCTGAAAGTCTGCTTCCCGCCGGCCCGCTTAGCCACCCAACCAGGTAGCAACACCTCCACCCTGGGCCCTATCTGACCTATAGGCAAATGCCTTGCTGGCAATATGCAGATACCATAGTTAGTTCCCTTCCAAGACTGTATATAAGGCAACAAACTTTTCTAATAAACAGAACCTCTCCTGGCAGCAAGTCTCCGAAGTCTCTGTTCTTTCATTGGTGGCCTGTATGGGGACAAGGTCCCCTTCTACATTGAAGGCCCCTGTTCCCTTTTGCCGTCCAGAGACCTCCTGCCCACGTCTGCCCTTTCAGATGCTGGCTCCCGCACCCACCACCAGCCATCACCTAGGTAAGCCCCCAAGTGTCAACCCCATTCGAGCTATAGCGGGACTCTTGACCGTGATCATCTGGCAAAGTCCTGTGCTCCTCTGGGGCGGGGGACTGCACCCCACCATGATCTTTATGGTCTCGGTGGACCCTCTGACGACTTGCCATTCTCATCTGCTTTGGGGTGTGAGGAGTCTATAATAGGTGAAGACTTTCATTTTCTCTCCGTTTTTCCTTTTACTCTACCCTTTCCTTTCTCCTCCGAACCAGGAAATCCTAGTACTAGGTTCCCTGTGGCCCGGCATTTCGCCTCTGGCTCTCAGCCAAAAGGATCTGGCGTATGGGTGATGACCCCTACCCACCTCCTTTTCCTGACTCCCCAGGAGTCACATGGTCACAGGGATCTTTGGAGGACACTCCTTAGATTTCCCCCGACCGTTTCCGGCCCGGGATTTTCCCCCTCCTGCTCTGTCCTCCTCATCACTCTCCGCTCTCCCTTCTCTCAATATGGGAGCGTCTTCATCTCTTCCAGACACCTCACCCTTCAAATGCCTCCTCCAGAACCTCACTTCGCTCTCCCTCACACCAGACATTAAGCCCAAACTTTTAATCAAATTTTCCACTCAAGATTGGCCTACCTATCGCTTAGATAATGGAAGCCATTGGCCCCCAGAAGGCTCCTTGGACCCAAATTTAATTCAGGACCTTTTCAACTATTGTCAGCGACTGAAAAAGTGGAAGGAGATTCCCTGTGTCAAAGGTTTTAGCCTGCTTAGACAGGTTCTGCTCCTCCTGCTCCCCTGCTCAGGTTCTCCTTGCCTGAAAAGCACCCTTTGCCGCCGCCACCGCCCCTCTCCCCATTCCCTGCCCCTCTAATTCTCCCGCCTCTTTTGATCTGCCGATGAACCCCCACCCTACAGGCTCCCCCCTTCGGCTCCCACTTTCCCTTCTCCTACTCCTTCTGCCTCAAAGCCGCAGCCCCGCCCCTCAAGCACTCCCCCTCCTTCTGACTCTTTTATTCCTCCCATTACTCGATCTAGGGGACCTCCTCCTACCCACTTACGGTGGTCCCCCTCCGTGAAGTGGCTGGTGCCGAAGGTGTGGTTAGGATTCATATGCCCTTTTCCTTGGCTGATTTAACCCAATTAGAAAAAAGACTAAGCTCCTTCACCACTGATCCTACTACCTACATTAAGGAATTCCAATGGGTGCTCCAAGCATATAGCCTAACACACCATGATATCTTCATGCTCCTAGCCAATAGTCTTCTCCCTGAGGAACGCCGCAGGGTCTGGGATGCTGCCCAAACCCAAGCCAATGATACTCACCTTATAGACCCCAACCACCCACCCGGCCCACATGCAGTCCCTGAACAAGACCCAAATTGGGATTACAATACAGCTCAAGGAATCCAGGACCGAGACCACTTTGCCTCTTGTTCGATAGTTGGCCTCAAAAAGGCTGCCCGCAAAGTTGTCAATTTCCAAAAGATTCAGGAAATAATTCAGAAGAAGGAAGCGACTCCATTCGAGTTTTTAAATAGGCTGATTCAAGCCCTCCTGCAGCATACCAATTTAAATCCCACCTCAGATGATGGCCAACATGTCCTTATGATGTATTTTTTGGCCCAATCCTACCCTGATATTAAAGCCAAATTAAAAAAGCTAGAGTAAGGCCCCGCCACCCTGCAAACTGAGATTTTATCAGTGGCTTTCCAAGTCTTCCATAACTGGGAGGAGGAAAAGGAATGCCAGAAACAGAGGGCTGATCAAGCCAACTTTCAAATGTTGGCCCAGATCATGAAACCCTCCCCTGGGCGTTCTCCTATTTCATCTAACCCCAAGTCTCCACCTGGGCCTGCTTCAAATGTGGCAAGGAAGGACATTGGTCAAAGGTCTGCCCCTCTCCTAGGCAACCCACCACGCCGTGCCCAAAATGCCAAGAGAGGGGACATTGGGGCTCTGATTGCCCACTCACCCAAAGGAGTGGATGGTCAAACAACCCTCAGTCACCCAAAATGCGGCAACTATCTGTGGTGGGACTGGCCAAAGAGGGTTGACGGGGCCCTGGGACCTTCCCGACCATGTCTATAACTAAACAGGAACACAGGGTAACCATAACTGTGGACGATCACCCCATTTCCTTCCTCCTGGACACTGGAGGCACTTTTTCAGTCTGGAGGGAGTTTCGGGGCCCCAACAAGCCCAGCACCTCTCCTATAGTCGGGGTAGGAGGGAAACAAATCTTTCCCCAAAGGACCTCCCCATTAACTTCTGTATCCAAGGTGCCCACCTCCCTTTCTCTCACTCCTTTTTAGTTATGCCCCAATATCCTATTCCATTATTAGGGAGGGATATCCTCTCCCTACTAAATGTTTCTATCACCATGTCCCCCTCCCTCTCCCCCACAACCTACTTCCTTCTGGCTCTTATTTCAGAGGATCACAATTCTAGGGGTCACAATTCTGTACCAGAGACCCCCTTTCCCATTTTTTTAAATTAATTAATTTATTTCTTTAATTTACTTATTGATTCATTGAACACAAATGGAGTACAGCTATTGTTTCACTGGCTGTACACAAAGTAGAGTCACACCATCT
>JAJEJO010049584.1:0-15620 GCA_020662805.1 Glaucomys volans
CCTTTTAGTATATTTTCATGAAGAAAATCCTTCTCTTATTACTGTCTTCATACTTTGACTTTGTGACTGATGAGTGTCTCATTTTCTCTTATAATGGCAACTCAACAATATTATATTACATTTTATACAAAGATTGTATAGTTGTTATTTCCACATTTAATTCATCTGCATTTTTTTAACATTATGTGGAACAAATGTCCAATATACACATAATTTTAAGTGAGTAACTGAGCTTCCCAGCAACTGGAATTACTTTTCTGACTACTTTTCAATTATAAAGAATATAGAATCACTTTATCAAGCTCTGCACTGTTTACCTGATTCTGCACTGGAACACTAGGTAAATTTAACTGAACTAGGAAGGCATTTGTATAAATTCTGGTAGATTTATTCATACAGAAGTGATCATTTTAATCATTTTCAGTTAACACATCATTTTTCATTTTGAGAATTTCCAAGTTTAGAGAAAAGTTCCAAGAATAATGCAGAGATTTCTATTTACCTAATTCTTTAGTAGTTAAATCATCAACATTTTACTCTTGCCTTTTCTTAAAGAAATTACCAAGAATTGAAGTATCCATTTGTTCAATATGCTAGCAATTCATGAGAATTGTTTGCACATATTTTATTTTATTTTAACTATGTTCATTTTATTTTCACTATGAGTTAGTTATACATGCATTAGTTATATGTGACTCTTGGCCTTGATTAGTTATACATGACAGTAGAATGCATTTGTGTATTTTGATAAATCATACATGTATGTTTGCATGTTTTAAATCTTTCAAATTTAAGCAAGGATTTACCTTTCTGTTTTTGAAGAGGATATAATTACTAATTTAAAAATTCCTCAATTAAAAATGACAAAAGAATCATTGTTGGAGTTTCATCTCTTCATTGATGGGATATTGAAATCAAACCCTGTTCTTTAAAATTACTGAATTTTCTTACATATTTCAAAACATTGCCTCTAGATTTCTGTGGGTCTTTAAAATACATGACACTGTAATCTTAGAATAATATTAGCTTCATGTTGCTGCAGATTCTTTTTTAAGATCTCTTTTTGTCTGTAGTTCATTCAATTTCTATATATTCCATGACAAAAGAGATTTATTTTCAATTGTCACCTGGTATTTATTGACATTTTGAATATTTTCCTTGATGTCTTGAAAAATTTTGAAAACTTCTTAGATATTTTAAATGTTTCCGCAACTATGTGATTTCATTAAATTTCCAGGATTGGCAATATGCTGTCTAAATATGCTAAAAACTTTCTACTTGTGTGGTAGGTTTTTGATTTTGAGTTGACTGCAGAAGACATGAAAGACCTCGATGGCCTGAACAGAAATTTTCGATATATTCCCATGAAGATGTAAGTAACTGTGGAAGACATGTGGCCTTTGATTGTCTAATTTCAAGTCTTTCCCTCCTTTTCAGTACAGTTTTGATCAGAACCCACACACTGCCTTTGGCTGTCAAAAGGTTTCCCCTAAGACCTTTGTAGGAATACTTGGTTTTGAATGAAAAAATATAGACATCTCATTGCAGAGGATGAAGTAGTTGATCATAATAGAGGTTCAACAGCAAGGGAAGAGTGTGCAGAAAACACACCCTTGTTGAAGAGAATTGATAGTCCTGAAAAAAATCTGTACTCTTTTTTGATGCTTTATGGCTATGGAATCTGGCATTGTACATACATTTCAAGTGAGGATAAAGAAGGAATATAAGTCCATTCTGCCTGTGGGAATGTTGATTCTTAATAGAATTAAATGTGATGATTTGGAAAGGTGATTAGATAATCCATGCTTACATGTGCTTAAATATCGGCAGGTTTATTCTTGTCATTGCTAGTATTTTTGTTAATATAAATAAGAATGAAGGATGAAGTCAGAACATAAATGCAAGAAACCTTAGGAAGCAATTGGCAATCCCTGCTACCTATTAAATATTTCAAGAAGCACTAATTTTCTCTTGCATTGTTTCTAAAGTATAGAGGTCTAAATATTTTATGTTGTGCTACTGAAATTTGCATGTATATCTTATAAACACCATTCTTTCCATATCTGAATCTATCACCATGTCATGTGTGATAGGCACTGAGCAAATAACTCATGATTTAATGAAATGGAAGTGACATTGCTAGAAACTTAACATATGCCTAAAATACTTTTAGTATTGGACAGAATCTGAACTTTCCTTATACTAATAATGGCATAAGTGGAGGTATCTTACTCCAGAAAGGAAGTAAATAAACATGGTTCAATCTGTATCTGCATTGACTGAGAATATGAAGTAAGACAGCATTACTTGGATTTGGAGTATTGACTGATTGACCTAAGAAGAATGAATATGAATGTATTCTTGTCTCTGTGAGTTCTTTGTGTTTTGTTTTGAGCAAGGGAATGGAATTTGAGTAATTTATTTTTAACTAAATAGACAATTCTTATATGGCTATATTCATGAAGATTGAGATGGCAGATTGTACAACCATTCAGGAAATATAATTGAGCTCATAGGTGTCACTTCTTTCCCCCAACAGAAATTGAGTCACTAAGTCTAGGTCACCCAATTTTCTTTCTTATTTTAGAATGGCTGACCATCCAAATTATCCATTTGCTGATGAATATTAACATGGAGACCTTTGTCATGACTACTACTAGAAACCCTCACTTTGAAAGGGATGCATGAACCAGCTCAGATGCTACTGATTGTACATATTACCTCTGTTGTTAATCCATGCTTCTTAGCAGCTCACATCGTGCCAAAGCAAATTTCACCAGTCCAGTAAAAAAAATAAGTACTTATATTTCAACAATATTTGAAAAAAAAAAAAACTTGCTTTACTCAAGAGATTCACCTTGTACTCTCTCTGTTACATTTATGTTTTGTTTCAATTTGACTCATTATGAAGAATCTCTAATTTGCCTATAACTTGTAGGCATGCATTTGGTGATGTTAACACAATTCTAGGTGGGAATAATTAGGGGTTCTCAGGCCCAAGGGTAGTAACAATTGCTGTCAATTCATCAATTCTTTTCCAGCCCATGTAGTAACAGGAAAACATTTTGCCAGTTCATGGTTTTTAGTCTATAAGATGAAGTACATAAGGCAAGCATGAACAGCAGTCCAAGGGCTGCATTCTTGCAGCTCCAGGATGAAAGCACCTGGAAAATGGGGAATAAGATTTTCCTTTAGATGGTTGTCAAGGAGATGAGAGGGGATTCAGCCTGGAATGAGCATGAGGACGTCAGACATTTAAAAGTTGAAGAGGGCTAAATTGAGCACTTCTGTGCTTGGGATGGATGGTCAAAATTTTTTTCTTTGGTGCATGTAACCATTCATAAAGAAGGATTCATGATGCAAAATTCATGCATGCACATAACATTTGATCAATTTCATTTCTCAATATATTCCCCTTACTTTCTTCCCTCCCTCCCCCTGTTCTAGTTGTTCTACTCTCCTGACCTCCTTTCTAATATAGTTATTTTCAATTCAGGTGATACATTTGTACATGTATATGTTAGGATGATTTGATGTACTGATTTACTGTGCGATGTTCATGCATGGAAGTAGCATAATAGGGTAGATTTTGTTCCCGAGATACTTCCTCATACCTTTCCTTTTTCCCTCCCTCCTTCCTCTTTATTCACTTCCTCTACTCTCCTATTCCTCCTTCTACAAAATAGTATTTTGATATTTATATGCTGCAGAAAAAAAGAAACTTTGTGCATACTTTATGCAATGCCTTAGCTGGAGTTATGGTTAGCATTAAGATAAATGGCTGGAAGAACTGTAATTAAAAAATGTTTGGAAGTATTTATGTCAATTTGGATGTATTCATGGATACAAATCTCATAAATTACTTGGAAATTTAGAATATAGAGTAATGTGAGAAAATGTTGGACTAGAAAAGCCCCAGTTTCTCCCATGGAAACATCACAAAACCAATATTATTAACACAATATTAGATAAATAAAGAGTAACTTACTTGATGCACCAAAGAACGCATACAATGAAGAAAAATGGGGTTCCAAATGGCATAAAATTTCAGTGTTTTTGCCCGCCATTGCCAAAGCTTCATCACACAGTGTGTTATTGGTTCATACACGGTGTCAAAGTACCTATACTAAAAGTCAGTGCAACTCATCAGGTCACAAATTCTGGAATATACCAGGTAACAAGTCTGTGCTTATCATCTCTAAAACACATTGCTTCATTCTCCTAGCCAGGCATTCAGCTTAACCTCTTTGAACGTTGCTGAAACCAGATGATATACCTCAGCAGAACAGAGAGGAAGCTTGTTACTCATAGTCCAGCAAACACCAGATTTCACAGCACATGAATGATGCAGAAAATAAATTCTGAGGTGCATAAAATTGGCACCAAAATGGAATCAATTTTTGCAGGTGTCATTTTATGTCCCTTAGAAAATGCAACAACATCTTTGTATACCATAAAAAAATAGAAGAAATATCATTGTTTCTGTTCATTTTCTAGGAGAATAATTAAAATAAACACCAATAGCCTTTCCTAAAATATAGAAAATGGACCATGACTGTAGACCAGTGGAGGGGAAAATTGAGGCCCTTTGCAAACTTCCCCTGCTTCTGTGCAAACCTTGGTTATCCCTTAGAAACCAATGGGGCTTATGCTCTCTGGCATGATCCATCAGTGTCAAAGATTCTGAATGATGTTGGATGGAGGCCAAATGCAGTGAGGGCAGGGGTTTCAAGGAGAAACTTATCTTCAGTGGTTGCTTTTATTTCTCTACAACAATTTATAAAACCATATAAAATATCACATAGGCTTAATCCTCATAGATAGCTTTATTCCCAAAACAAAATGACCAGAGAAATGATTAACTTGGGATATTGTCCATGAGAGTCTAAAAATTCTCCCATGTGCTCCTAGCTCTTCCCTCTTCTTTGTGCTGATATTTTTTTTCAGACTTGGAGTAGACTGGCCAGCACAGCAGCCCAATATTCAAATTAGAATGTGGAACTTTTTTCTAAAACAAACCTTCTAGAACAAGGGGTACTTGTAGAGAAGATCCCAGCAAGATCCTTCTCATGTGGCATTGACTAGGACTGGGTCACAGCCTCTGACCCATAGTGACTACATACTTACTCATTAACATAGTGATCCATGGAAATAATCTGGAGGAAAAGGGATGTTGGAGAGACCATCATCTCAATCACTGAGGTCATAATGAAATAGCAAAGTTTTTTTGTATATTGAGGTCACCAGACTTGCCTAGACTTTGACCACTTGGCAAACTTAAATCTTTATACTATCTTAAGTTTTATTAGAGTCCAATAGAGTGTTTAAATCTTTGGGTGGAGACTCAGTTCAAGTTAATTGGCCCAGGACAAAAGGAGCAGAATGGTTAGTTCTCATTAGAGACATGTTTCTCCTTGATAGTTGGTCCAAGGACAGACCAATAGGTGAAAAGAACAGGTCTCATCCAGCAGCAGGTCTGTTACGGGAGAAATGTAGAAAGAGTGAGAGGACTCTGACTAAATTTCCTTTACTCTTCTGCTTAATACAATGTCAATACTTCTTATTGTAAGGAAACTTAAGGAAAGAAGAGAGACACAATGATTTCAATCCTCATGTATCAGGAATTTGATGCATGGAGATTTAGTAGAAGGCACAGAGCAAGAGATGGATGTGCTTAGCATGGAATGGTTCAAGTCAAGATTTCCTCTTAGTTACACCAAACATAGTCTAGGTATGAATAGAAATTCTTAAGAGTTGTAAGTACAAAAACATGGAATGCTTCATTTGTCTGCTCTGGAATGATAGGCAATGTCAATAT
This sequence comes from Glaucomys volans, assembly GCA_020662805.1. NCBI lineage: Eukaryota > Metazoa > Chordata > Mammalia > Rodentia > Sciuridae > Glaucomys > Glaucomys volans. The sequence continues at coordinate 5,819 of JAJEJO010049584.1, forward strand.
ACGTTGGGCAGAGATTTAAACTAAGAGATTGAATGCAGTGCATCAAAAAGAATGTAGGGTAACAGAATCAAGATGATTGTAGCCTTAAAGCAACACATTTAGAGATGTGCTTTCCATGTAGTATCTGAGGTGGATGTTTGGAGCTTCTAGGCTTGCAATAAAGATATTCAAGGCTGCTATTCAAAAGCAGAAAGATCTCAAATAAAGGACCTAGTACTGCATGTTTGTACAATATATACATATGATATCTATATTCCTAATAGACCAATTAGGAAACTAAGTGTTAGTTGCTCCCAATTAGGGACTTGTACAATTTTCTCAATTTCAAACCAAGGTGAGGTGGATTTTCTGTTTCTTATAACTGAAAGCATCCTAACCTAGCATTTTTCAATATTATGTTCAGCACTTCATATGACATTTAAAGCAGATTTGCATTTTTGTTATTAATCTATGCAATGTCACAACATGCTTAGGGTATATCTCACTTAGGGTATTAAGCCTTCATAAAGTTAATATTTGTCATTGTTGGACATTTGAGTTTCTGGCGGACAATTTCCTTACACTGGAGAATAATAAATTAGGTCCCTTTTCATCAGACTTTTCTCCAGCCTAGCTACAACCTGACACTTGTCCTAACATTTCAGGCAAATTGTGATAAGCCTTTGTTGTTGTTTTTTCTATATTACAAATCACACATTGAAATCTCAAGGTAACAGCCATCTGTTTTCCACTTGGGGCCCTTGCTAAACAGGTGGGCTGATTTTCATGGATGTTCACAGCAGGTCATACTCAACAGATCAAAGAATTTGGGAAGAGTGTGTCTCAGTGGAAACTGAGATTGGTGACCAGAGTGGCCACCAAGATCTTACCTCTATTCTTTGAGATGGTGAAAAATTCTTTTAATATTTGCCAAACATTATCCAAGTTACATTAATCTCAATATAATTGCTTATAACAAGATAAGTAGGTGAGCCTACATCTTACTTGAATCATGTATATAATGTAGGAATAACTCTCTTAGCTCTCAGATTTACTAGCACAGTGGTTCATTCCATGATATGGCTAAATTCCTCTCAGTGTAGGATTGGTTGGATATAATTTCGACACAGAATTTCTCTTTCTAATTTATCATTTGAGAATCTGTAATATTATGGGTGAATACAAACTCCTTTTGTGGTATGACTCATTATATATGACCACAAGTTGTTATTCCTTTTCAAGTGTGATCATTTCTCTTTTTCTGTGATTAAATTGGGTTTTTATTTCTCAATAATTCCCAAGACACTCTAGATAACCAGAGTTCAGCAAGGAGGATGAATGAAGGTTTTGACTAGTGAGGTGTGGTGGATATGGAACAAAGTATTCTGCCCTGTGTCCAGGACATTCACTCAGATACTTGGGTACATGGACCATGTCCACATGGACCACCAGGAGTCCAGGATCAGAGCAGACAAATATTCTGATCTCAGAGAGAAAAGATGTGGAGACAATGTCTAGGAATTGCAATTCAAGTAAAGTCAGGAGATACCATAATCCAAGTTTGTATTTCAGAGTACGTGATAGGCAGAATTTTAATAGTCAATGGAAAACAACAGTGAAGACTGAGGTTCTCAGTGAGGTTTGTTGTCCTGAGCAAAAGTAGTTTGAGAGAGAGTTCAAAGGTCTGGATATTTGGCAGGAAATTCCATTGTATCTAATTTTCAGGAGTACAGCATTTCATGTTGTGTCAGTAAACACTTTTCTTAGATTACAAAGAGAAACATTATTGTAGGGGCCTGTACAACATGGGTAAGATGCAGCAATCATTCAAAATTCCATTTTTCCAACAGAATACAGTTTCTGATGTACCTTTTAAAATGTTTCTCTAGACCTGTTTGTCATTTATTATTCACTAGATAGTGGGACATATACCTTTTTTTTTTTTTTTGGAACCAGCAATTGAACTCAGGGACACTCGGCCACTGAGCCACATCCCCAGCCCTATTTTGTATTTTATTTAGAGACAGGGTCTCACTGAATTGCTTAGGGTCTCGCTAAGTTGCTGAGGCTGGCTTTGAACTCGGGATCCTCCTGACTCAGCCTCCCAAGTTGCTTGGATTACAGGAGTGCGCCACTGCGCCCGGCTCATATACCTTTTTTAATTCACACCTTCAGGACTGCACACTCAGCAGCAATGAACATTTTCATTATAAACCAAATACGAAGATTCAGAAAATGTATTGTCAATGAGAAATTTAAAAAGACTATTTTTTCAGTTTTATTCCTTGATGCTTATTTTGTGGGGCAAAATTTAAAACATGCTCAGCAGTCCTTTTAAATTCTCTGTGTGTGCTTGTGTGTGGAGTAAGACAGCTAATTTTATCAAATAATGAGTGATTGAGGAAAGAGTGCATCTTAACAAAACCAAAGCCACATGAGAATAGGATCCATGTAAGGGGCAGAGCTTTCAATTTACACAAGTACACTCTTTTTCAATTTTTTTCCCTGTTTCATTCTTAATTTTTTTTTTATAAATGAAAGGAAGGAAAAGAGGATGATCTTCAATTCTCTATAACAAGCCGTGCTTTGTTGTACATCCTGCAAGGCCAATTTACTCATATCCTCTGCATTGTCTATGCAAAAACTGCAATCCTGGTAGAAAGGAAATAAATAGCAAGAAACCCTGAGCCTGCAGCCAGTGTTTGGCAAAGATATTTGTAACACAAGTACATCGGGGTCATTAATTCATATTTCACTATGCTATGAACCTGAAAATTCTCACTAAAAAATAGCATTTCCTGAAGTGCCGCCAGGATATATTGACTGTCAAAATGGCATTTCCTAATTGTCTACTGAAACCCAAGGAAAGTATTTATTATACTGCTAAATTCTAGCCTTCTTTTCTCAATATAATGAAAATACATTTGTTTGGAGTAGCAACCTGGATTCTTTCCCATTATATTTGTTGATATCATCACTAATCTGCCAAATTTAATAGTTTGCTAGTCACTACAAAAATGAATTCTGAGTTTAAGTTCAAATAGGGGTAGATTGGCTATCTATGCTTTAGAAAAATGAATAAATATGTGTGTAAATTTCCAAGCAAGATTTCATGATGTTTATATGCTTTTGCAATTTGATTTGAAAAATTGCTATTTCTAATATAACATGATTCAAATAATAGCTCACTTTTACTGAGCATTCTCTGGGTACCACACACTCTACTCAGTGTTTTTTATGTACTAACTCAACTCATCCTCTCACCAACCCTACATAGTTGGTACTATTGTTATTACCATTTCACACGCACAAACTCAGTTATCCAGTGAGTAAAGGGAACATCTAAAACTCAAATTCAAGCAGTCTGACTCTAAAGTGGGGTTTCTCAGTCTCAGCACTATTACCATTTTAGCCCAGATCATTCTTTATTGGGAGGGGAGTGCTTTCCCATACAATGTAGGATGCTTGGCAGTATCCCTGGTGCCTACCCTCTAGCAGCCAGTAGCTCCCTGCCTCCTCCCCTTCCTATAGTTGTGAAAATAAAAAATGCCTTCAGACATTGACAAATTTCCCCTGGAGGATAAAAATGCCTCCAACTGAAAACCACAGTACTAAAGCGTACATTTTCCAGAGGAGGCAATATTGGCTTCAAGAGGATAAAATTTGTTATGGGGTTAGGATGCAAAAAATCCTACTCTAATTATATATATATATATATATATATATATATATATATATATATATACAGAGCATAAACAGATACATAGTATATATATATTTTTTATTTACTTATTGATTCATTGAAAACTTGGAATGGATCCACCATTTGACCCAGGTATCCCACTCCTTGGTCTATACCCAAAGGACTTAAAATCAGATTACTACAGTGATGCAACCACATCAATGTTCATAGCTGCTCAATTCACAATAGCTAGATTGTGGAACCAACCTAGATGTCCTTCAATAGATGAATGGATAAAGAAACTATGGTATATATACACAATGGAATATTATTCAGTCATAAAGAAGAATAAAATTATGGCATTTGCAGGGAAATGGATGATGTTGGAGACTGTTATGCTAAGTGAGATTAGCCAATTCCCAAAATCCAAAGGCCCAATGGTCTCTCTGATTAGTGAATGATGATCCATAATGCAGGGTGGAAGGGTAGCAAGAATGGAGGAAGGATAGAGAGTATAGAGGGAAAGGAGGGGTGGGGTTGAGGTTGGGGATAAGAATAATAACAGTATGTGTGACAGACATCATTGCCCTGTGTACAATGCACAGATGGGGTGACTCTACTTTGTGTACAACCAGAAAAACAATAGCTGTACTCCTTTTTCAATTTTTGGAAGTGACAAAATTTGGGTGTTAAAAGAGCATGTAGGAGATCAATTCTAGTCTGGCTATTCAGAATGAATGAATTTAGCTTTCAGCATATTTCTTTTTAACCATGCATCTTTTATGAGCATATTACATTGTTGGTTACAGTAGATTCCATTCTCTTTTAATGTAATGTAAAGCTCTTATTCTTCTGTGTAACAATTTGTTATTAGGTCTTCATGTTTGACTTTTTAAAATTTAATCCTTTTTTCCAATTAGTTACATGACAATAGAAAGCCTTTATGCATTCTCATAAGTCATACATGAACTGATAGTAATTTCTCATTTGTCTGATTGTGCATACTGTAGGATCACATCAGTCATGGAGATTATTATCTCATGTATGAGTTTGAATTGCTTCAAATATTCTATTTAATATGCATATCATAGTTTACACAACTATAACAAAATTCATAATAATTTAAGACGTTTCTAGTTTTTTTCTTTTTATGGAGAATCTTAAACATATACATAATATAAAATTTCTCAAATTTGCATCTAATACTTATTAATAGTATTCTGGTAGTTGTGTAATAGGTGAAAGCGATAATAAACTTCAGACTCTGGTTGCTTATTTCAAAATGACTTCCATACAATAATCATTTATCTTCTAATGACCATAATGTCACAGTGAATGAAATTTTTACTGCACACTGGTTAGGAGTGCAACATCTTGGGACTTGGTGCTCAAATGTGGTACATACTTTGATAATGAGGAAATTAAAAAGGCTAATTTTTGTTCATTTTATCATTCAATTATTTTTCTGAGATCCAGCAAATGGTCCATAATGCTTTTTAAAAAATGTTTTGTGGGCATGGTGTGTGATGCTAGGCAATTTCCAATAATGTATGATTAAGAAAGGGTTCATGATCACCACAAAAAGGAACATAAAACCAGAAAAATTTAGAAAAAAACAAAACTGAAACAGAAAAAGAATGCAAAACACCAGGAATCTGAAGTTCTCAGCCTAGCAGTAGTCAATAAAGGTCAAATTACATATAATAAATCTTGATACTTTAAGGAGAACAATTACTAAAAAATAGTGCTATTTTCATGACTATGTAGTAAATTACTTAAATATTTTTCTATGTGAAATAAGTGAACTTGTCCCAATTCTCTCCTCAGATGTGAAGTATTTCTTTAACCTCACTTCATTTATATTGACTAAACATTAGATAGCAAGAACATTTGGTTAAACATTAGACAAGCAATAGGGGTTGTGAAATCCAGTTATATATGCCCTGTGGAGACAGAACAATGAGCATAACCTGCTTAGACTGAGGAGAGACAGCGATGAATTCCAAACAGCAGTATGTGAAGCTCAGTGATGGTCACTTCATTCCTGCCCTGGGCTACGGCACCTATAAACCTCAAGAGGTAACAGCAGCTTTGAATTGAGTGCAAAACATAGTAGACACATGATGAATGGAATTCAATCTGGGTTGTGGACTTGCTTGCTTGCTATGTAACTCTGGGGGTTTCTTTGTGTCTCCAGGCTGGAGGTATTCCATGTACAGGAGACATAATGCTCAGACATTGCTCTCCATATTTATCTGATAGTGTGGTCACCTGTTGAGTTTTCTGGGAACTCTAGTCCAACATTTCAGTCTCTTTACCACCTTGGTAGAATGATGAATGTCAGCAATTGGTTTAAACTGGGACTGGTCTCTGTTTATTTCTGTGCTTCAGGATATCATTTTTCCTTCTAAGAAGGCAAGATCCAGAGACATCTGTGTAGGAAAGGTAATGGAGATGAGCATCACAGCATAAATGATGGGGGATACTTCCTTTTCACTGTGAACATCTTACAAATGCTGACCTTGACCGAGTAGAAATTTTCATGTGCTCTGTACTGTGGGAAATGTAGCTGAATGTGTAATATAACATCCTGATAAGTCAAAATGGGACTGAAAAAGGGTATTTGTAAAATGTTGGTCATTGTTCAGGTGTATTGTTTTGACAGATGACTCCCTGAAGTGGAGCAAGCTAAGTTTACTAGATTGAAATTAATTTTGTATTCCATTGTCATCCTCTGACCATTAATTATGTTGCAAGGGACTATTTCCCTGAAGTTTGAATTTAAATTTTTCCTTCAGCAAGCCTTAAGGAAACAACCAGAGAGCAACTGTGAGACTCCTGCCTGACTTGTGTACATTGTAGGACAAAGTGGCATGAAGGGCACCACTAGGGCTCCAGCTGTACTTCAAGGGCCCTGACACCTAGGAGGTTCAGGACTGGAATCAGCAGATGGTGGAAGGATATGGGGTCACATTCATTTTCATTTCATAGATAATAAAGCTTCTGAATCTTCCACAAAACAGAGTGAGTTAACTTTGAGGGGTACTGATTATGTGAATAATCCCTTACAAGGTGAGTATAAGTTCTTATTTGTAAGTCTATATCCTTAGAGCATACTTTTTTTTCCACCCAGTGTTTTATTCTGGCATACACAGATATGGTTGTGGACCACATGTGACAGAGCACATTGCACTTTGGTCAAGTGCCTTTTATCAAACTGGCCCCTTTCTGGCATCTGGAAACATTGATTTTTCACTTCTTTTTCACACACAAAAATGGTGGAGGACCCGAAACCTTACAAACTATGGAGTTTATTTGTGTGTTCTGCAGTCTTGTTCATAGTCCAGGTGTTCCAGGGAAGTGGGTGACCTTCCCAAAAGACCAGAGTAAATACTTGCAGACTGCATACAAGGCAACAGCCCCTAGTAAGGAATACTTATGGGGAGGGTCCAGCAGTGAGGGGCTGAACACACAGCACCTCCTCCCTCACATCACTTTGCTCTGCAGGGCTTCCTCTTCCTCATGACATTTTGTCCAGTGACAACTGGCTGGTGAGTGACACTTATCCTTTCCACAGTGCCCTTTGTTCTATCTCAGTCACCACAAGGAGGGGGGCTTTAATCTAAATTTTTTATTTCTTCTCTTTAGTTACTCATGACAGTAGAGTGTATTTTCACATATTTATATAAACATTGAATATATCATTCTAATTAGGATCCCGTTCTTTCAAATATTCATGATGTGGAGATTCCCTGTGGTGTGATCATATAGAAAAATATGAAATTTATGTCAGATTGATTCCACTGTCTTTCCTATTCCTATTCCCACTTCCTTCCTTCATTCCTCTTTGTCTAAATCTCTCAAATTCTATCATTTCCTTCCCTTCTCCCCTTGTTTTGTGTTAGCATCCACATATCAGAAAGACTATTCAGACCTTTGCTTTTTGGAACTAGCTTATTTCACTTACCTTGATGGTTTCCAGATCATTCATTAACTGGCAAATATCATAAAATAATTTTGATTTGTGGTTGAGTAATGTTCCGCTGGGTATATATTTCACACTGTCATTAATAATTTGTAGTTTGAAGTGCACATAGGTTAATTTCATATCTTAGCTACTGTGAATTTTACTGCTATAAATATTGATGTAGGTTCTTTATTGGGGTATTGTGATTTTAACTCCCCTGTATATATTCTGAGAAGTAGTATAACCAGGTCAATTGGTGGTTGCCTTCCAGTTTTTGAAAATAAAATAAACACCATGCTTCTTCCCAGAGTAATCGCATCAATTTGCAGTTCCACCAGAAATGTATCGTGTAAGTTGTTTTTTACATCCTTACCTACATTTATTATTAATGTATTCTTTTTTTCTTTTCTTTTTTTTTTTTTTTGGTACCAAGGATTGAACTGAGTTGCATTGAACTGCTGAGCCACATCCTGAACTCTATATTGTATTTTACTGAGAAACAGAGTCTCACTGAATGCTTAGTGCTTCTCTGTTGCTGAAGCTGGCCTTGAATTCACCATCCTCATATCTCAGTCTCCCCTGCCACTGCGATTACCACCCCAGCGCCCAGCTGTTGCTGTATTCTTGATAGTTGACTTTCTGAATGGAGTCACTTGATATCTCAGTGTAGTTTTAGTTTGCATTTCTTTAATCTCTAGATATAGTGAATATTTTTTCATATGCTTGTTGACTTTCTGTACCTCTTGTTTTGAGAAGTGTCCTTCTACTTCCTTTGTCCGTTGAGTGATTGGGTTTCCTTCCTTCTTTTCTCTTTCTTTCTTTTTTCTTTCTTTCTTTCTTTCTTTCTTTCTTTCTTTCTTTCTTTCTTTCTTTCTTTCTTTCTTTCTTTCTTTCTTTGGTATTAAGCTGTTCAAGTTCTTTGTGTATGCTGGAAATTAATACCTTATCTGCAGAGTGAATGACAAAGACTTTCTCCCATTCTGTAGACTTAAGAGAGGGGCTTCATATGTTAGACTGCAGGAGTAGTGACATCATCAACATTAACTTGCTTAATTTGCTCATATGATAAACATCCCACAAAGCCACTGTCCTGGATACAAGTAAGAGTCTGTTTCTGTAGGAAGCATTAACTTGACCTTGATTCCAATGTGCATGACAGAAAGTCAGGATCCTTAGATAGAATATATACCAGGAGGAAGAGGGTCAGTCTTGCTCTCTTTATTCCATAATTGGCTAGGTTTTAGGGAAGAGATAGGGACAATCAGGCCCATTGTGTTTTACCATCCCCCAATTCTTCAGAATGATATATGTCCCTCTCTTTGTTAGACTGGAATTGTGGTGTGTCCTATCATAGGGTATCAATTTAACCACTCCACTTAAGATCTGAAGAAATTATCCCAGCAGCTTTTCTTGGAGGAAATATTTTCCATGTAGTTTCAAACTTCAATGTAGATGAAATTTAGTATATTATGTGCATCTTCATTTGGAGATGAATAATAGAACTTTTCACAGTATTTCTTCTGTAGTCCATCTGATGTACTCTTTCCTTGTATTAATGTTACTTAGTGACTTTGTCCCATATATTATAACATGGATATTCCTGTATGCTGGGTGTTTTGGATTCATTCCAGAAATTCAGTAAACCAGAATTGCTCCTGGGGTCTTCTAATATGATAATGTACAAGGATTTCTGCATCTAAGGAGGCTTCCCAGATGCCAGATCCATGTCATTAACTGGGAAATACCCAAATTTGATTTAGGGTCATTTCCCCAGATGGAGAAGAAACACAAAACCTGGGCAAGGTTGAGTTTGTGAGGTCACTTCTTTAGACCATGACATTTGATATTGCTATTTGGCTATTTCCTTTAGTCTTACATAATAGACAAGGGGACATTCAAATTTCGGGGTCCTAACACCTTATCATATAATTATGAGTTTGAAGAAATCTTTGGTATGTAAAATTCATTCCAGTCTAGTGACTTGTCTGCTCTGCTCACTATGAATTACCACTCATAATGTGATTCTCCAAGTACTTCTTTTGTTTGTTCAACTAGGTTCCTAATAGTAAGACAACAGAGGCCACCAAAATAGCTATAGAAGCGGGGTTCCGCCATATTGATTCTGCTTATGTTTACCAAGTAGAAGAGGAGGTAGGAGTGGCCATTAGAAGCAA
>JAJEJO010049585.1:0-23907 GCA_020662805.1 Glaucomys volans
GTGTTCATGAAAGTATCTGGCAAAGCTCTATATCCTAAGGAAAAGACTCCCTTCATTTTACATATCTTAAACTTATTTCTTTAAATATTTTCCACAAATGCTGTTATTCTCTGATTATTTTCAAATAAATATTTTGTTAAATAACACTATTGAATAGACAGATCCCATTCTCTTCAGATTACATTACTCTGGATTTGAGAGTGCTAAGATTCCCAATTCTGTCACAAGAATGCTGTTCTGGCCCTTCCAGTCCTTTAATTTTTTTCTACATGGCAATAGAAGCTTAACTCTGAAATATCAACCAAAGAAATAGTAGCAGAGAAGAAAGCATCAAATTCATGCTACTTTGAGAAAGTGGGAAATGCAGTGACCCATGTAGAACTAGCAAAGCAAAGCACGAGTTAGGAAGGTTATACAAGTCAAGAGCAGGATATGCTGACTGGAAGATGCATTATTCACTTAGTAATGGTAACAATAATTGCACATATTCACACACATACACACACACCATTTAATTAGTACTTACTGGTCCCAAGGACTGACTCAGTGTTGTGAAACTGTGACTTATCTTTTAAATGTACCTATAAGAAGAATTTACTATTACAATTACTATTTAGATATGCAGATAAGAGATAGAAGCTCAGAAATATTAAGGAAGTTGCTCAAGAATGGAATGCTAGTATATGGCAGATTGTTTCATTCTGTTATCTGCACCCTTAATCATTAGTAAAATCTGCCTTTTCTTTGCCTCTGCTTGCTAAGACTGCCTGCTCCACTCATGGGCAATTGCACCCTGCCAGATGGGTCCTCACATTTGTTTACATGAAGGTGAGAAAAATCTTCATATCTAACTTATTCCTGGCCATTTGCAGTCTGCACTTCAGACCACACTTGGTTAAATTCTCATTAAGTTTTAGAGATTATAAAATGGGATTTTCCTATATCATGGTATCAGCTCCAATACAGATGCTTTCTCATTATAGAGCCATATTCAAGGTGGAAATTCCAACCATAATGGAACATTCCAAGCTTATTCCAAGCATAAGTATCTAAAAAACATTTCTAAAAATCAAAACCAAGCCATAATGAGTCAGCCTATACCACTATAGAATTGGGCAAAATTATGAACAATAAGAGAAAAATACTGACATTTTTTGGGCGGGAGGGAGTTAGACATTGTCACTTGTTACTAATTGTAGTCATACCTGAATTGTCTCTCTCAGTGATTCAAATTCCTGTGAGCTCTTCTTCACTCCCTTCCCCTGGTCAGCAAAGGCTCACAGAGATCACTGCTCCTTGACTATAATCAGACACGATGATTTTTCCTGATTATATGTTACTATTTGAGTTTTAAGTCCATTTCAGGAAAAAAGAAGTCCCAAGGACCATAACGGTTCCCAAGTGTGGTTCCATTAACATGTAAGGGGCAGAGACTCACGGTGAGACCCTGACAGAGGTTTAGCCTTGCATTGACGATTGCTGAGCAGAGCACAGTGTGCTCCAGCCGTAGGAGTTGCCATTTCCTTACTTATAAAGGATAGAGTCTCCTGGGTTTTGTGCAATCATGGCCAGCACACACTCTCCCCCCCTGGGTTGGTTTCTTGGAAGTTCTTTTCACATCCTCTTAAGTCCTGGTTGGAAATCAGTGATAGCTCTGAGGGAGCAATTAGTTTGTTAACCTCATTCCTCATCTAATCATGAAATAACATGATAATGATATCAGCATAAAGAGGTGCTCCAAGATTGATGGCATGGGAAGATAGGCTGCCTTCTAATATTAGATCACCTGCAATGCTATGCCCACATTTGGTAACCTTTCACACCTTCAGGCCTTTGCCTGTGATATTACATGTTTCATCACTTTCAAAAATATCTGTGTGTTCATGTAACTATGTATTTGTTTCTAGTAAGTATCACTATCTAAGACAGGACTATAATTAGATAATAACTATTATTTATCTACTAACAGTGTGTATCCTCAGGTACATATTTCAAAAGAGAAATATTCATAAAGGGGACCTTTCATAATCGAACAACCAAAAAAAATAAATAAGTCATCTCAAAAGAAAAACAAAGAATAGCTAATATTTTGTTAATAATTAATTTTTAGCACTTACCACATGATAACTACTGTGATAAAATTTTTAATTTATTATTACATTTAATCTCTAAAAGAAATTTTATGAAGTAGGTGGTATTAGTTGATGTAAAATTCACAAAAGCAACAGAGTAAGTGATTTAAAGATTAATAATTAGGAGGAAATGTAGCTGAGACTCTGATTTCAAAGCACTGATAATGAATTCCAGAGATTTGGGCTTTGTACTCAAAGAAGAGAAAGACAGAAGAATGTGGTCTCCAGATGCTTGCAGAACTGGTAGATAAACCTGATGTGAGTTGTTCATGAAGTGATTCTTGAATCAGGGACAGACATAGTGGAAAGACATATTTATTTTCAAAATAAGATGGGATTATTAGATGAACATTGATGAAATAGGCAAATTTATGACATAAACTTATCTCTATCACTGCAAGTATTTAAGAAGATAAAAGGAGAACTCTCGTGGTGTACCACTGAGGCTGTTCTCACTGTGAATTAATAACTGAAGATACTGCATGTTCTTTCCTATTTTTAAAATTATTTTACTTTATTTTATTATTGTCCCTCCCTCTCTCCCTTCCTTCCTTGTTATAATTTTTTCTGGTTCAAAAAAGTTTTGGCTTTCTGAATATTTAATGGTTTCTGTGGAAGAGAGATGATTCACCAAAGAAGAGTTAGACAAAAACCTATAAAGTTGATATATTTTGCACTTTACTGGGGAGAGAGGGAATATCAGGGACTGACTTGAATTACTAAAAAAATCTCTTGAGTTGACTTGGTTTACTAATCATCACTAATTCCTACAAAATCTCCCATTTTTATTTCCCATCCTTTCTTTTTTTTTATTTTGGTTCATTGTACACAAATGGGGAACAACTTTCATGTCTCTGGTTGCACAAGAAGAAGAGTCACACCGTTTGCATAATGATACATGCACATAGGGTAATGAGGCTTGTCTCATTCTGTTATCTTTCCTTCTCCCCACTCCCTCCCCGCTCCTCATTTTCCTATATACAATCCATCCTTCCTCTATTGTTGCCTTCCCACCACCCCATTATGTATCATCATCCACTTATCAGAGAAATCATTTGGCCTTTGTTTTTTTGGGATTGGCTTGTCTCACTTAACATGATATTCTCCAACTGCATCCATTTACCTGCAAGTGCCATAATTTTCTTCTTCTCTGTGGCTGAATAATATTCTAATGTGTATACATACCACAGTTTCTTTATCCATTCATCTATTGAAGGGCATCTAGGTTGGTTCCACAATCTAGCTATTGTGAATTCAGCTGCTATAAACATTGATGTAGCCTTGATTTACTTGTACCATGGAAACTGGCTGTTGAAGTTTGCTTAAGAGACTAAGTTATATCGGAGATACTACTAGATAGGATTAAGTCAACAAGTTTACAAAGAGAAGGATTTATTATAGCCATTAAATGCAGGAAAGGAATTGACTAGAAACCAACTCTAGACTGCCTCCTGGAATGACACCCAAATCCATGCTGAGCCACTATCAGGAGCTACTAAGAAAGCTGCTGAAATGTGAAGCCATTGCTATGGCTAGCAGCTCTACAACTAACCCACCTTGGCACAGTCTATACTAGCAAACACAGATACGCATTACCCTGCTTTTTGCCATGCATGACTTGGTTTCCACATCCAATTCTCAAGGGCATCTGACTGACAGAATCTCAATCACATTGGAATCCCACCTGCAGGGGAGGCTGGGAAACAACGTTTTATATTTCCTAACCTCTGCCCACTAGAAGTTGGTTGCTAATCTACCATACCTACCACAGTGACTATGGTCTTTCTCTTTTATTTCAGTGAAAAGAATTTCTTTGTTTTTATTTTTAAACCATGTTATTGGGGTATGATTTATATATGAAAATATTTATGCATTTAATGTGTGCAAATGAATTTGGAGATATGTATATACCATGAAGCCATCTTCACAAATCTATGCATAACATAACCCTACATACTGTCTCCAAAACTTTCTCTCACATTCTTTATTGTCCTTTATGATAAGAGCATGACATAAGATCTACTCTTTAAACAAATTTTAAGTATAAAATGCAGTTCATCAGCTATAAGCCCTGTGCAGTACAGTAAATCTCTCATACTTATTCATCTGTATAACTGAAATTTTGTGCCCTTTGACTAGTAGCTACCTGTTTTCCTCTTCTTCAACACCCTGGCCACTCCTATTCCATTCTTTGGCACTGTTGTAACTGCAAGTTTTCTGTGACTATTTCAAATTTTTCATGCACCTGGTATAATGTAGACAGGGTTTCCATTTCTTAAGGCTAATTTACTTCTTTTCACAATATTAAGAGTATGAAAAATATCCCAAAACAGAGATTAGCAGGAGTCAAGTTTAAACCAATTAAACCAGTTAAATAAGTCTGTAGAATCAGTACTATGTATCTGATAAATGACTTGCATCTTATCTTTAAGAACTCTTAACAGTAAGAGCATCATCACCTACATGAACAATTAGGATGTTAAGGACTTCCCTGATTTGGAATAATACTGAAGCTAAATTGATCACTAGATATTATATTTATTTTAAGAATTTAAAGTATCATTCTACGGGAAAAAATGTAATAGTTGGAGCAGAGTATGGTCTGAGTTCTTGAGTCTGGAAGACAGCTAATCAAGCATATTTCCAGTTCTGAGGCTGAAGAACTTAGGAATGTGGAATTAGGATGGTGGTTCCAATACGATTGGACTTTTCTGCTTTGAACATTGAAGGTCATTGTTATATCACTGAGTATTGCTGTTTCACCTCTTGAGTGGTCCACACATAGCAGCAGACATGAAGGTTGTCCATACAGGTTTGTTGCAAAATTTCTGACATATATATTAAGTCATAAAGTTGTACCTTGTAGGGTTCGGGCAAAGTGCAGTTTTGTTTTTAGTGAAAGTAGAATTCAGATCCTAGCTACAGGTATATAAAGAAAACTTAAAAACAATTAGCAGGACTAGAATTTGGTAAAAGGTACACTACAGTATGGTCAAACAAACCTAGATGGTATGTCCACTACATGCCAGGATAGTGTAGCTCATTTCTCCTAGACTGCAAGCCTGTATAGTATGTTACTGTACTGAACACTGTAGACATTTATAACACAATGGTAAGTATCTGTGTACCTAAACATACCTAAACAAAGAAATTTGCAGCATAAAGGAAAATAATATAGGTCAGAAACTCAGATCTACATTAAGAAAAGAAGAGTGTAGACAATGAAAAAATCAAGATAAAATAAATCTGTCCATTTTCATTCATCATTGATTTAGAAGCTAATATTTAAGGTAATAGTAATAAGTCTTTGGAGAGTTATGTAAACAAGTGAAATGCATACATGAGAGCAATGCCGTAACGGATGGGAAAGAGGAATTTAGGAACTATTACAAGGCACTGGCCATACACATAAAATGGTGCGGTGTTATTTGAATGTAGTTCCAGATTAGTTCTAAATGTATATTACAAATTCTAAGGCAATAATTAAAACATTTTTTCTAAAAAAAATATAACTGATATGTTAGGAATAGAGAGAAAAGGAAATCACATAAAGTCATTAATTAAAATTAGAAAAGGCAAAAACTAGATGGAAAGATCAAAGAACAAATGAAACTTATAAAAATAGTAAGGAACACAGTATATATTATCCTGGTACTATCAAAATTACTTAAATAGAAAGGATCTAAATACACTGTTTAAAAAACAGAGATTGCCGGAATGGATTAAAAATCACCAACCATGTTTGAAAGAAACCTTCTTTAAATTAAAAAACTTATGTAGGTTGTAGTTATGGAGAAAAATATATTAGGCTAACACTAATCACAAGAAATCTGGAGTAGAAATGTTAATTTTAGATAAACCCAACTTCAGAAAAAGGAAAATCATCAGTGATAAAGATATGCAGTACCTAATAATAGAAAAGTCAATTCTCCAAAAAGATATAATGATCCTAAATAATGACACACTTAACAGGAGACCTTCAACATATATGAGGCAAAACCTCATTGAACTGAGAGGAAAAACAGAATCCATGCAGATGGTTCATTGCATGGGGGTCTTTATCAGAAAGAAGATGAACCCATTTTAGAGCAACATGGACTGGGTTGGAAGAGGACCGTCAGGTGCTAAGCAATCCCCGGGATGACTGTGTTGGATTGGGGTGAAATAGGCAGTGCATTTCATTAAGTCTCTGCACTCTGGTGGAGCTCCCATGTTTGAGTGGGAGAATCGTGAGGCAGTGGTATCTGTCATCTTTCTGTGGCCACGTTCTCAGAGGGCAGGAAACCAGCGCAGAGTGAAGGAAACCACCAGAATATAGAACAGCATTTTTCTTGGGCTCCTATCCTGTACCATCAGTTCCCAAATGCACAGATGGTTCCTGGATGCACTGGACTCGAGAAAGAGTCTTAACAAATGTGTCAAAATAGTACTTATTGAAGATGAAGACCAATGCTTGTTCAGACATAAAGAATTCATAGTTGGGACGACATTCGTCACCTGGAAATGTGACGAATGTCACATGAAAAATAAAATCATGCTTCTTCAAAGCTGTAGGCGGTGCTACAAAGACTTTTTTTGTCTGTTTTGTGTTTATTTTGTTTTTGACTTTAGGAGGACCCAAACCCTACTCTGGTCTGAAAGCTGAAAGGTGAAAAGAGGGGGCTGAACATCAAATGCAGTGACCAATTCTATGTATAATACACGTCAGTGACACACTTTCATGTACAAAGTTATTTCTGGAAGTTTCATGGACCTTGGGAAACATTGTTTTATGATAGTACTTATATGATAGATGGAGACAATCTAGACATCAGAATTGGGTCCAGCCAACTCCATGACAATACTGGGCCCCCAGGTCTCAAACTTCAACGAGCATACAAGTTACCATGGGTCTTTGCTAAAATACTGACTTCAGTAGAGCAATCCTTGGTGTTGCCTCAAATTCTGCACTTCTAACAGCTGTCCAAGTGATCCTGCAGTCCCGTTCCACTGATCACACTCACCCACAGCAAACTCAGAATAACTTCCTGGGAGATTTGAATCCATGGTGCATTCACACAAGTCTTCGGAAGCTAAGTTTATGTAACAGCTGTAAGGAACTCAGACCTATACAATCCAACACCTGAGAGAAAACTATTACTTTCAGGTTGAATTCTCTAGAATAATAATAGACTATTAGAGAAATAATAATACACTCCCCTATAGTTCAGTACCCCAGTTTTACAGATGGAGGTATTAAGCTCCTGAGGGGTGAGCCATTTGCTGTTGTCACAGGCCTAGCTACATGGATGTTCAAGATTGGAGTGGTGGTTCTCTGACAACTGTCCTTTGCTTGCTTCATGCCAGACAGTAAATCAGCCTGCAAGAGAAGATGCAGGGATGGATTCAGTGCAAACAGGGGACATGTCAGGAATTTGGCACAGAACAAAGGTAATAAAACCAATGAAGATTCAATGAGTGAATCTATGAAAGTACGTGTACAAATGGTCACTCTAATACTGACAATACAGAACATAGGGCTACTTCATTCCCATAAGGCATTTGAGACATAAGGGTCAGAAGTCACCAGGGGGGACTCCACTATTCTTCTTGTGGTGAGCAATCCAGGTTCAGGTCTCAGGCTGCCATCACCCCTCCTCTTTCATTATTGCTTTAGACCAGAGCCTGATGTACAGTCCTCATGGGTTCAGGCTAGTCCTAAGGTTTCCATTAGAGTTCTATTACAAGGTACCTAGTGATTTAGGAGAACATCTGTCTCCAACAATCACAGCCCAATCAACGTCAGCTAGGTAGTGGAAAGAAAGACGTGGTACAGTCTAACAAAACCCAGGCAGAGTTAATTGCTCACAGAGGGCCCCTCAAGGACCTCTCTTTGTGATCCTGAGGATACATCAATCCTGAATAACACCTTCAAAGCTTACCAGTATGGTCCTGGTATGTATATAAGAACAAAAGTGAATAGACAAAGATAATGCAGAGATTTCTCTAATGTAAACTATCTCTAGCATTAAATACTAAATAACTAGTCTGGGGCTCATGTCACCTGTTTTTATTGTCAACTCTCTGAAATAACTAGGAGGAATATTAATTATTGTATATGGATATTTTGCACTCCTCTAAGAATGAAACAGATTCTGAGACTGCCATCACTTGTCTGAGTGTCATGCTGATAGCAAAGAAGATCATATCCAAAGGGACATGGAACAGACAGGTAAGGTGGTGTGGGCATCATTTATTTCAATGACAAGAAGAGTGATAGGTGAGACATAAGACGCAAAAACACATTGCAGCAGAAGAGATGGTGAAGGGAGTGCTGACTGCCATGGAGAGGTCCTTTTTCTTGCTAGAAGACATCCTCAGGGAGCAAAGATGGCAGGATCCACAGATGACCTTAGGAGAGTGTTTGCAGCTTTCACAAGTAGGGGTACGATGGAGCCTGTGACAAAGGAAAAAGATCCCTCAGGACTGGGGACAGCAGATGAGAGGAAGGCTCTTCTCCCAATGACCCCAAATCCTGAGTTCTACTTTATCTTCCCTCAACACTCCTGATTTTTATCTTCCTCATTCCCACAATCTCCTTTAATTTCTCTGGTGCCAGAATCACTCAGCGGCTGTGAGAAAATAAACCTCCAAGGAGGAGGTTCTCCAAGTCCAGTCAGGTATTTACTCAGCTTAGTATTGAGAGAGAGAGGACAGTAAGTATACTTTGTGTCCCTCTAGCAATTCACACTTGCCATCCATGTTCCTTTACCTCTTTACTCAGCTCTCCCCCTCATACCTCAAATCAAAGATTTTACCCTCCTCCTGCCAAGGCAAGGACTACGAGAGACCAGAAATGGTCTGGACCAGGATAGTGGGAGAAATGACTGTGAGGACTCTTGTAGTCGCTCTCTGCCACGGCTGGAGGTGCACATCTGTGAACTGTCTTCCTGGGAGGGAAGGGAAGGGCTCTGGGATTGGGCTCTTACCTGCTTGGACGTGAATCCAGGCCACAGCCTTCCTTTCCAGAAGCTCCTATTCCATCTTCTTGTCCTTACCATGAGTGTGCAGCCAAACCACAGCCAGGACAGTGGCCCAGCCTGAAGAGTCCACGTGCTGTACAATAGACAGATACTCCTCTGAAGACTCCAGGCTGGGGCAGGAAGTCCCTTAGGGATACACAAGGAGCATCCCTCCCTTCTCACTGACCAGCCCCAAACTGCTGTTAGATGGAATTATTTGGTCTCCCTCTCACTTTATCTATCACTTGCAAGGCACAATGACAGGCCATGTACCCTGGGGCAATAGTCTACTGGTCTTAGGATAGAAAGTTATTAAGCTTTAAACCGAGTGCTATTGTGGAGACCCCTAAACATCCATGCAAGGATTACCCAAGACAGGCTGGAGCCCTCTAAACACCCGTGCTTGGATTACCTGGCTGTGTAAGATAAACACATGCATGGTGGCTTAATAAAGTGTCTTCATGGGTTTTTTCCCCTACATTTTTTATTGATGCATTATAGTTGTACATAATGGTGGGATTTCTTGTTACATATTTGTACATGTAGATAATATAACAATATAAGTTGGCCAACATCATTCCCCATATTTTAAAATTTGAATCCTGTTACCGTCCACCAAATGAAGGCATGAGCTATTATCAATAACCACATTTCTAATAGACAAAATGTGCTTCATACAGAAGTGAAATACAGAGCCCAAAGTTCATATTCCAGAAAATGATTGAGGTGTGACTTATTCTGAATATTCTGATTCTAATCAGATTCCTTAAAAGAAAGTCTCATCCATAGCTCAGAAAACTGCCACCTGTGAGTTTCACCTACTGCTCATGAAGACTACAGGTTGTAGAGTCAGTAGATAAGAAAACGTCTCACTTATGTCATGAGCTTTGAAATTTGTAAAAAGCTGTCATGTCCTCTTTGACTAGTCTTAATTCACAACAAATTGTCAGTTCCCTCAATTTATCCTAAAGAGGAAGGTCATGTAACAGCAGCAGGAATCCCCATGCTGTTTTCCTGGTTTCAAAAAAAAGGTCACAATTGTTTTTGAAAAACACCTGGAAGAGAATGTTCTTATGATTCTCTGACCTCAGTTCAACAATACTGGGGCAGTTCAGGCAATACTCTCCCCTCTTCCTGTTTCCAATATGCTGATTGATGTTTGTAACCACTCCAAACCTTTGATTTTTCACATGCAATGACTTTTGAGGCAGTTTGCTTCCCTTTTCTACTGGAGCATTTAGAATTTAGAACCAAAAGCAGTTCTTCAGCTTTATTGCTATCTTATTTGCTGTTTGCAGTAGTGGTGGTGGCATTTTTTTTCAAGAAAAAATTGCAACTCAGTGTTAGAGGACTTTAGGGATCCCCAAATCTTGTCTAACACTTGAGTTCTCTTTTCTGTCATCAATGAGTTGGAGAATTTGGTCTACATCCTCATCAAAATCTTCACTGGAGCTATTCAGCTTGGTGGTTCAAAAATATAGTTTCATTTTTAAATCAATTCACTATTTACTGCTCTGAATGTTCAACTAGTTTATTCTTTGTCCAAGTACTCATCATTGAAAACATTCAAATTCCTTCCTGAAATATAGATCTACCAGGTCTCTGACCTGATTTGTTGGCCTTGTTGCCAAGTCCAAAAGGAAAGGTCAGCCTGACAAATCTTGTGCTCCTTGAACTTCATCATTCCCACTTCATCTTCTAAGTTTTAAAAATTATACTTGTATTTCTTTGCCCTAGAACAGAATTCTCTAATAGAAATAAAATCCCAGCTTCAGCTTCTTCATCCACAAACAGCAACATGAATAGGACCCACCTTATTTAATCAGTGAGGAATAAACGTGATCATGAATGTCAAGTTAGCACATTGCCTGGTAACAAAACAACCTCACTGAGTTTTAAGTTTACATTTCAGATGCCTGGAAGGGAATATAATTTAAAGGATTGCTACTTTCTCCTTGTATTCCATTAACCTTCACATGAACTCCTACCAGCTGGCCCATAAATTCCTTGTTATTTCTGTTCTAATATAACCAGAAAAACTTTCAACCTCAACTTATTAGAAGTTAACTACGTCTATGGCTCCCCCTGCTTCTACTTTCTCAGGTGGATCCTGATCTACTCGTTTATGATTTGGACCTGTAATGACCCCAAAGATGTCAAAACTTGTTCTTCAGTGCAACAAAGCACTGACGGAGCTTTTAGGAAATGATTGGATAATGAGGGCTCAGACCTCATCGGTAGATTAGTTCATTTAACTCTACCAATCAAAGCAAGAATCAATAATTGGATGGACTCAAACTAAAAAGTTTTTTCTCAGCAAAGGATGCAAACAGTAATGTAAAAAGAGAGCCTAGAAAATCTTTATCATGCACATTTCAGATACAGCACTAATATCCAAAATTTATAAAGAACTTACAAAACTTTATACCAAAAATACAAGAACCCAATCAATAAATGGGCTAAGGATCTAGATGGACACTTTACAGAAGAGGATGAACAGGTGATCAATAAATATATGAAAAAGTGTTCAACATCTCCAGTAATTAAAGAATTGCAAATTAAAAGAACTCTAAGATTTCATCTTACTTTGATTAGAATGGCTATTATCAAGAACACAAACAATAATAGATGTTGGCATGGCTGTGAGGAAAAAGGCACAATTTTACATTGCTGGTGGCATTGCAAATTGGTACAGCCACTCTGGAAAGCAGTGTGGAGATTCCTCAGAAAACTTGGAATGGACCCACTTTTTAACCCAGTTATCCCACTCCTTGGTTTATACCCAGAGGACTTAAAATTAGCATACTACAGTAACACAGCCACATCAATGTTTATAGCAGCTCAATTCACAATAGCTATACTGTGGAACCAACCTAGATGCCCTGCCAGATGAATGGATAATGAAGATGTGGTATATATACACAACAGAATACTACTCATCCATAAAGAAGAATAATATTTTGGCATTTGCAGATAAATGGATGGAATTGGAGATGACATAGAATTTGGTTGGGGGGGTTAGGGGTGAGAGAGGAATGGAGGATCTTTAGATTACATGGAGGGAAATGAGAGGGGGAGGGGGTGGGGTATGAAAAATGGTGGAATGAGACAGACATCATTACCCTATGTTCATGTGTGATTCACAAGAATGACATGAATCTACATCATGCACAACCATAGAAATGAATATTTGTACCCCATATGTGTACAATGAATCAAAATGAAGTCTGTAAAAGTAAAAAATAAAAAATAAACAAAAACAACAACAACAAAAAAAGAACTTTCCTCCTTTAAATTGGCTGTGTCAGGTATTTTGATTGCAGTGATGAAAGGTGACCAATACACACTCCACTCTTCATTACAAACCTTACTCACTTAAAAATATACCTACTCCATTTTTTCTTTGAATCTCACCTGGGCGGGGTGTGCAGCAAGCAGGTTGTCCAAACTCACACCTAGGACCTTAGCCAGATCTTCATTCAGATCCCAGGACCCATTTGCCTTTTGGAGGTCAATCAGCTGCATAAGTTCAGAGCCTGCAACCACTTTGAGGGAAAAATAGAAAAAAGAAATGACAGGAAATTACTGAGCTCCTGGACTCTGAGCACACCTGAGATAAGCTGCAGGATTCAGAGACAGGCTGCTGCAAGATTGCTCTAGAGATGAAGTGGTCAGACAGCACAGAGATCTACCTCAAACCCAATTTGTGAAAGGATGATCAGGGAAATGGGGGCCCAATCAGTGTGAAAGCAAAGTTCTGCTGGTTCCAGGCCCTGCCTGCAGACAACCTATGCAGGTAGAGAGGGGAAAAGGGCTTTGTTTATTTAGAAGTCATCCCATTAATCTACATGGCAAACTAGAGGATCTACAAGGTAGATTAGAGAATTGAACTAAGACCCATCTCACCTTTATGATCACTTTGCAAGTTGGACCTGTTGCTGGAAGAATGAGTTTTTCCTATATCATGGAGAGTCTTTTTGAGAAGCTTGTGTTCTCTCACCAGGCCCCCAGTACTTCCTAAACATGCCCTTCGTCCTAAACATGACCTTTGTCCTATATGTGTAACAGACAAATACTGGTAAGAAAACATTCCTGGAGAGATGCTCACTTAGGTTGTAGACTATGGTGATCATAGACCTGTGGGGATGCTAACCATTCTCCTGATGTGTCAGGGTAGCACCAAATGCTGTATCCCATGTGACCAGAGATAAAAGCAATCACTGCAGACTGAGTTCTGTTGAAAAGCTGAAAAATACTGATACACAAAATGAGCTGACCCTGTTGTCTGTAGGACACAAAAATAATTAAGTCTGAGGATGATTTGAGACACACACTCTTCCATCCATATCAGCTACAGTTTCTTCCCTAACTGTGCCATTCTTCTCCCATGAGCCCACCACTAAACACATGTTCTCTCAGAGCTCTGTCCACTTTCTATTATGTCCTCTCTCGCCCCTGACATAGGCTAAACCATCTTCCCTACCTCTCTGTTTTCATTACAAGAGGCTCCTTCCAACTAAGTCTTAAATGAAAACTCATGTATCCTCCCAAAACATTATCTTCCCTCCATCTCTCTCACTTGGCTGCTGTTCAATGTACTGCACTCCAACTACCCAGGTTTGGCAACTTCTTCAGCCCAGATCAGTATTCCTCCACCATTACCTAATACCTCCCAAATGTCCTTAGTACTGTCAACTTCCAACCTCTTGGTCATCTCCCATCATCCACTGAGGAATCTGAAAGTCAGACAATAGACTTCACTCCATTCCTAGGTCTGCCATCCTCTTGAGAGATTTCAGCACCCATGGAGACAGCCAGGTTTTTACCTTCTCAATTCAATTACTTGGGTTCTATTCTCCTTCAGTCATACCCTTCCAAGTCAGGATGGTTTTAGTATCACAAACAATTGTTCCACTTATAAAAAATAAATTGAAAAAATCTTACTTTTAAATAATACCCAAATTTTCCTGTCTTATCTGAATTTTGACTTCGTCTAGGTCACTTAAGTCTTTAATCCTGCTATACTTTCCTATATACCAACTTTCTTCCATCTTTATTCTTTATTTAATCTACACCTCGCATCCAATTCTTTCCAAGCTCCTATCAACATCACAAATCCATATTGGTAATTTCCTTTCATCACAACCCTCTAGAAAAATCTCAACATTACAATTAGTCCAACTGTGCATCTGCTTCATCCTTATGCCTAAGTTGCTGAAAAGATAAACATAAGCCAGGGTTTTTTTAGTAGTGTGGTCCCACAAAATAAGTCAAGGTACCAATCTTAACTGCACTCTCAACCCTCTTTCACCAATGTTTCTATTTCTCCCTGCACATACCATTTTCCAACTATCCCCAGTAACTCCCCCAAATCTTTGCCTTTGGTGTGAGTCCTATATTCTACCACTTCCAGTCTCAGGTCATTCCAAACATCCGCCTCTGGAAAATCATTAGCCACCTCATTATCAAGAAGATAAATCAGCTTCATATTTAAACTATTTATTCAATGATTATGTGTACCTTCTGCATGTCACTATCCCTTTCGTATTAAATCTGTCTGCCAATGGGTCATATTCTAGTTCGGTAGGACAGAAAAGTTTAACACTAGACAGAAATCCTAGATGTAGAGGGCCAGAAAACCAAGTAGCTTAAAACATTTCACAATAATCTTCTTAAAATACTAGGTTCAGATATCCATGAGCCTTAGTCTATAGAAGTATGCATGGGATAAAACTCACTTCCAGAAGAGTAAAATGGCCTTGCTATGGCCCTACAGACCGTAACTGGCCTTGGAATCTGCCTGTAAGCCAGGGGCCCCTGGACCGGCTGCTTGAGCTCCTTGTTTATGGCAATGGACGCTATGAAGGAGCTGATGACTCCAGATTCAATGCTGATCTTCAACACGTCTTTCTTGTCCATTTCTGGGGTATCACTGAGGCCAAGGTCTTTGGTCTGGATTAGGGACTTGGCAGCAAGACGGTGAATAGTGAGGCTGAAAGAAAAATAGAAATTGTAGAGAAAAACACCCACATTTGAGTTACAAAGTGATCTTAAAATTTAGGGATACCAGAGCAAAGAAAAATTAGAGGAGAAAAATAAGAACAGAGTGGCAAACAAAGGAAGAGTGACTTCAAGGACACATTGTAAGCCAGGGTCAAGGGAAGGAATCCAACCAGCAAGAAGGGCAGAAAAAAGAAGGAAAGGGAGGGCCAGGAGGGAAAGGCAAGAAAGAGAATTGAGGAAGGGTGCGAATATAAAGAAAGAAGGGAGGAAAAGAGCGGGAAAACTGAACTCTCACTCAGTATCTGGCTTGGGTTGTAGAGAAAATGTCAGCTTATCCTCAGATCTCTTGCCCTGGAGCGTGTACTTGAGGAATACTTCTCCTGCAGCCTCATCTTCCTACGAATTGGAGAAGAGCACAAGTGATGAAAAGAAAAGATCACAGAGAATGTCATGAGAGCTGGGGCAGCTCCCTAGCTTAGCACATGATCATTTCTGAGTAGAAATTAGATATCCCAGGAAATCAGAGATCTGAAATGATGGGGAAGATAGAGGGCTGGCTCTACCTGGCAGTTACAGTCTCTTACTAAAATCCTAATGCATCAACCAGCTTCAATGAAACTGTCAGGGCAGTAGCTACTCTGACCAGAAAAACCAGTAAGAAAAGGAGTCACCTGCATCATCCCAGCGAGTCGGGCATAGAGGATCAACCTCTGACCTCTGAAGATGACAGTCGGTTCTGGAGAAATCATTTTGGCAGACACACCAAGAGGCAAATTCCAGCTCAGAGAGATGTCTTCTACTGCAGGCTGTAGAGCGTGCTTCAGGGACCTAAGAACCTGATGGAGGAAAGAAATACAATAAACATAAATAAATAGGATGAGGATAGCTATATTAACTCAATATTTATCATGTATCGGGGGCTTTGTGATACATGTTATGCCTGATCCTTTAATCCTTTCTTGGGGTATGGGTATTATTTCTCTTGTATTATGAGGAAGCTAAGGTTGAGAGATTTAACAGCATAAATGTGAATGAATGATATGCTAGGGAAAGTTGATCCCTGGAGAATGGAACCAGAGAAGACAAGGCAGCAACTGGGAAAGAGGAGCTTAGAAATAGAAGCAGAGACATCTTCCTCTTGTGCACCCTGATAATGGAATATCAATTTACCACTAAAAGAAGTCCTGAAGCACGTGCCTGGAGTCATAACATGACAGCCAAAGCTCTTGTTTCTGTCTCAGCACTTAAATACAAAACCTGAAACTCAGGGATTTTGTTTTTCTTTTTAGTAGTGCTAGGGATCAAACCCAGGGGCCTTGTGCATGCCAAGCAAGCACTCTACAACTGACTTACATTCCCAGCTCAAGCTCTTTCAGAATCTTATCTCTGTGCTTCCAGCTACTAGGGTCAGATGCCATTCTCCAAAGTGGAAACATTCTCTGGAAGACCCAAAGCAGCTCCTATAAGAACATAGTTCAAGTCTTGAGGATTTGGAAAAATACATGCAAGAGGAAAGCTAGTCTCCTGCCCTTGCAGCAGTGTCCCCACCATGCTGAATACTTGGTCTGGTCTGGATTGCTCATCTCTGGACACATGGCTTGCCCCTCACCTTGAACTGCATCCTGTCCTTGCCTGTGATGAACTCTGAAGTGCCCCCTGACACTCGGGCAATGCTTTTTATTAAGCTGGTGGAGGCACCTTCTCCAATACCAAATGAGAAACATCTGTAATTGTAAATGAGTGGAGGTTAGACACAGGAACTCATAAAATTTATACATAATAGTGCAAACTACATGATGAGATAGTCTACTTCCTTGAGCAAAGTTGTAATAGCAGCCAAATGTTTTCTCCAATAAGTGGATGCTGATACATAACGAGGATGGGGGGGAGTGAAGCAGTGGGGAAGGAAGAGAAGAATGGAGGAACTTTGGATTGCGTAGAGGGAAATGAGGGGAGAGGAGGGGGCAGGTGGAAGGAAAGATGGTGGAATGAGACACATCATTACCTGATGTGCATGTCTGATTACACAAATGGTGTGACTCTAGATTGTGTACAACCTCAGAAATGAAAAGTTGTACCCCAAAAAAATCCTATCACTCAACCAGATCCTGTGCACAATAATGAGGAAACACATGACAAGTGCTGAAAACCAGATGAGAACAAAGTGACGAGCACCTCGAGCAAGAAACTATGACAAAAACTTAGCAAAAACTACTTTACTACTAGTTGTGGTTGTCATCCTCATGGACAGCATCACAGATGTTGTAAGAAACTGAATCGTCTAAAGGACAGAAGATACTGAGATTCCTGGGAGACTCAAAGTGAAAGTTATCCTGTGTCTCATTTGCCATTTGAGAAAATTCCATCTGGTATATTCACTGTTATATGATAAAAGAATAATAATAAAATGTCTTTTCACATGTTAAAAATTACTTTAAAAAGATAATCTTCATAAAAATTAGGAAATATTCTCAAGAAGGTGCAAATCAAAAATGACAAGTCCAGATTCAGAATTGAACTACAGATATATTTACATTTACAGTTTTAAAAACTTGAATGAGAAACAAAAAGGAGGTTTCAGAATTAAATATCTGAACATCTATCTCAATTTATTAGAAAAGGAACACCTAATAAACCAAAGTATTTTAAATGAAAGAAAATGATGAAGAGATGAACAGATAATAATGAAATAAAAAGAGGGGGTGAACAAACAAAACTAGTGGTCTTTGGAAGATCATGAAATTGATAAACTTCTACGTGAAGAGAATAAAGAAGGTGTAAACGACTAACATCAGAAATGAACAGATGGTAGTATCATGACAAACTTACAACATTATGTGACACTCCAAGGTGATATCTGTAGAATATGTATTGCAATGAAATTCAAAATTTAGTTAAAATACTCAAATTCTTATAAAAATAAGGACACAAAAAATGAATTGTTTTAAAAAATCATAAAAATCATTCCCCCCAATTTTCCAGTTCCAGGAGTCCACTGTAAGTTCTAGCAAACATTTAAGAAAGAAATCTTTCAGGGAATACAAAACCAGGGAACTTTGGCAGCTTATTGCATTATGCTAATAAAATGTTAATATCAAAGTATGGCAGGATTTCATAAGGAAAAAATACATACCATTATTGTCATGAAAATAGATGTAAAACGCTAAGCAATTATGAACTAACTGACATATGACATATGTCAAAACATATGACAGAGAATACATCAAACTCATTTGGGCTTATTCCAGAAATATAAGAGTGATCTAACTTTAAAAATATTGATTAAAATTTACAAGTTGGAAGAAAAAGAATAAAAATCAGATGCTTTAAAGATGCATAAAATGTATTAGATGAAATTCAGCAATCATTAATTATTCAAAAGAGTAAAAGAAAAGAGAAACCTGAAAACAAGAATAAAAGGGGATTTCCTTAGCATGCTTATTGATAATTACAAAACAGGAACTAAAACCCACTAAGGCTAATAAGATGATGTTGAACAGGTTCCCTGTGAAGTCCAAAATAAGGTATGGATGTCAGTTATGACACTTTTATTCAGTTCTGTATCTAAGTTCCTCTCCAGGGAAATTCAGTAAAGAGGAGAAACAAGGTATAATCAACATGGCCATACTTCCAAAGGTGCTATACAGATTTAACGTGATTCCGATTAAAATTCCAATGACAATCCTCATAGAAATAGATAAAACAATCATGAAATTCGTCTGGAAGAACAAAAGGCCCAGAAGAGCCAAAGCAATCCTGGGCAGGAAGAATGATGCAGGAGGTATCACAATCCCAGACCTTAAACTCTACTATAGAGCAATAGTTACAAAAACAGCATGGTATTGGCACCAAATTGGCAGGCACCAAATTGGTCCAAATTTAGACTAAATTTGGCCTATACCCAAAGGACTTAGACCAATGGTACAGAATAGAAGACACAGAGACAAACCCACCTAAGTTCAGTTATCTCCTATTAGACAAACGTGCCAAAAGCATGCAATGAAGAAAAGATAGCTTTTCTCATCAAAGGAAACAATCAATAACACAAAAAGAGATCCTACAGAGTGGGAAAAAAATTTCTTTATAAATTTGAGAGATCAAATTTATAAAGAACTTAAAAAACTTTACACCAAGAATACAGAGAACCCAATTAACATATGGACCGAGGAACTGGGCAGATACTTCAGAGAAGAAGATATACAGGTCATCAACAAATATATGAAAAAGTGCTCATCATCTCTAGTAATTAGAGAAATGCAAATTAAAACCACCCTAAAATTTCATCTAACTCCTATTAGAATGGCTATCATCAGGAACACAAGCAATAATAAGTGTTGTCATGGATGTAGGGAAAAAGGCACAGCCATACATTGCTGGTACAGTTGCAAATTGGTGCAGCCACTCTGAAAAGCAGTATGGAGATTCCTCAAAAAACTTGGAATGGACCCACGATTTGACCCAGCCATCCCATGCCTTGGCCTATACCCAAAGGACTTAAAATCAGCATACTACAGTGATGCAGCCACATGGATGTTCATAGCTGTGCAATTCACAATAGCTAGATTGTGGAACCAACCTAGATGCCCTTCAATTGATGAATGGATAAAGAAACTGTGGTATATATACACAATGGAATATTATTCAGCCAAAAGTAGAATACAATTATGTCACTTGCTGGTAAATGGGTGGAGTTGGAAAATATCATGCTAAGTGAAATAAACCAAGCCCAAAAAGCAAAGATTGAATGTTTTCTCTGATAAGTGGATGATGATACAGAACGGGGATTGGGGGGAAGTGAGGAGGTACAATAGAAGAAAGAAGGAACTTTGGATGGTGTGGAGGAAAATGGGACAGGATAGGGTGGGAGAAGGAAAGAGTAGACTGAGATAGTATTAACCTATGTATACGTAAAATTACATGAATCGTGTGAGTCTACATTGTGTACAACCATAGAAATGAAAAGTTGTACCGCATTTGTGTACAAAAAAACCAAGAAATTAAAAGGGAAAAAATTAAACCAAGTATTTATAAACATGATTATCCAAAGAATAGCTACAATTCTGTAGTACACCGTTAGAATTAATATCTATATGAAGCAACTTCATTATATAAAAGTCAATGTAAGAGAAAAATACTATAGAAATCAATTTGTACAATGAAATAAACATCTAGTCAATAAAAATATGAAAGAATACTACTAAAAATAGTATTGAACCCCTAAAGAGAAAGAAATAATGAAAACTACATGAAGACCTCTATTCAGAGAATTATAAAATATTACAGAGATATTTGGATATGTTGTTAGATTATGGAAATGAGCAAATTCACTGATATTGTGGAGAATTGGGTTTCTAACCATGGAGGAAAGAAGACATAAACATAGTATTTGGGGGAAAAAGAAAGAATGCTATATTATCATATTGGAAATTTGGTCATCGGTAAAAATTTCATGTTTTTTTAATATTTTCTAGTTCTGTCCCCTGAAATATCTAGAATCAGTACCAGCCTGATAGTCAGAAGCTAAGGCAGCACTCGATGCTGGTTTCTACCCATGACTCTGACTGAAAGGATCAGGGCTCCTTGGGGTAGGCTCAACTGCAGGCCTGGGAAGGGACAGGCCAGTCTGCACATTCTGGGTGGAAAGAGAGGAAATATTCAAACACCAAAGAGACACGTGGAAAAGACATGGGGGCACATGAAAAGGGGGTCCCATGGACCCAATCTGGAAATTTTGAGAATCTAAAAGGATGATGATAGTTATGTCACTTAATACATTGAAAAATAATGGAAGAAGTCAAGAACACATATTGATACAACAAAAGGAATGAAGGTAGGATAAGAGAGAGAGAAGGAAATGCTCTTCTTTACAGGAGGATGCCCACTAATGAATGTGGAAAGGCTGACAGTTTAAGTCACCATTGTGGGCTGAGGATGTAGCTCAGTGGCAGAGCAACTGCTCAGCATGTGCAGGGCTCAGGATTCAATCCTACCACTGCTTTGAAAAAAAAAAATTACAATTTTGCTACCACTGATGGTAATAACACTTTTTAAAGGAACAAATTTGAGTAAATGTTTGTGGAAAGCAACATGTTTACCAAATTTAAAATGTATCTGTCAGAAAGCACCCTGTAACTAAGTCGTCAAAGGTGACATCACCAGTCCCAATGTTATTTAGCAATATTTCTGCCAAAAATACTCAGTATTAACTAAACATGAATCAAAACAAATAAACACAAACTGTGATTCTACTAAATATCTGTTTAGTTCTCTTTGAAATGTCAATGCCATAAAGATAATGAAAAACTGAGGAATTATGTCAGTAAAGACAACTAAAGAGTCAACGTAACTAAATAAAATATTTCTTCTTGGATTTGTTTCTAAAACAGAAACAAAATCTATAAATAAAATTATTAGAAAACTGGAAAATATGGCTTATGGTGGAATATGGAACCATCTCAATGCTAAATGTTCTAAATTAAGTAGTTCTATAGTGGCCATTTAGCAGAATGTTCCTTTTTGTGTGAAAGGTGAATGCATATGCAGTTACTTTAGAGGGTCATTATGCTATGGGTAACTCACTCTTAATTGTTTCAGACAAAAGTCCATAGAAAATTATTCATTTAATTGTGTTATTAATCACGTGTGTGTGAATATGTAACAACAAATCCCACCATTACATATAATTATAATGCATAAATAAAAAATAAGAAAAAATAAAATAACATAGTGAAGAAATGCAGTAAAAGGCTGACAATTGGAAGTAAGGTGAAGGACACGTTCCCGTTCCTGCAATTCCTCCATAGGTTTAAATATATAAATAAATTACTGGAAACAAATATTGTTAGAAATCAGGGAAGACCAACAATCTACTGATTTTGGTATCTCAGGGTTGTTATGGAACCAGAGCTGCAGAGATATTCAGGGACAAATGTACTTTGTAAATAGATTGGAAACCTCAGTATTTAGTATTTATAGTAAATACTAAATCCTCCAAAAATTGATTTTAAAAAGCCAGTGCAATTCTAATCACTATCCTAAGACATGTTTTTTGATAAAAACTGACAAGGTAATACTAAAAGACAAATACAGCGACCTAAGTATAACTATGTCAACCTCAAAAATGAACAAGGTAGAGAACTTACTGGAAATCAAGACTAAACATAAAGCTACGTGAATTAAAGTGGTGTAATAATGGTACATGTCTAGATAAACAGATCAAGGAAGGGAGAGGAAATCCAGAAACAATCCACACAGGAAACAGAGCATGTCCATCAGTGAGAGAAATGCAAATGGAAAAAAAAATGATGTTTACATGAGAAAAAGAAAACATGACCTGCTATTTTACACAGTGCACAAACATAAATCACAGATATATTCTATATTTAAATATAAAAGAAAAAATAACAAAACATAAAAAGAACAAAAAAAAATACCTTCATTATGTTGGATGGGAAAGGACTTTAAATCACACACACACACACACACACACGCAGGTAAAAAACACTAATAATAAAGAAAAAGACTAAATAATCAAATTATATTAAGAATAACCATTACTGAAAAGATAGAATTTTGAGGGTAAAAAGGTAAGCTCTATAGTGAGAAAACATATTTTTGGGACATATAAACAACAATGTGCTTGCATTCAGACTATAAAATGAACTACAGATCAGTAAGAAATTAATCTAACATGCAATCTAACATTTTAAAAAACTAGTAAAACAACTTGAAGCTATATCACAAAAAGGGACAACTGAATGGCCAGTACAGATGAAATTATGCAGGAAGTTGAGCCACTGGGAAAATGTACACTAAAACTATAACAAGATATCATTTCATTCACAAATAAATGGCTAAAATTTTAAAAAACCAATGATACTAAGTTTTGGATAGAAAATGAAACAATTAAAAACTTCTGGGAAGATGTTGTGAATTAAATGACTCCAGTCACTTGGAAAACAGTCTGGTATTTCCCCCAAATTCTTCAACTCTGTCTACTCAAAGAAACATGTATGAATATAAACATGAATATCCACTCTTCCCTCCATACCCATGGGGATTGGTTTCAAAATCCCAAGTGGAAACAAACCCCAGATATAATACTGAAGTCACTTGCATAAAATGGTATGGTATTTTAATATGACTTATACATATTCTCCTGTATAATTTAAATTATCTTTTGATTAATTATAATACCTAATACAATATAAATGTTACTTTAAAATTGATTTCACAGATATGGACCTTGTAGATATGGAGAGTCAACTATAAACAAGTTTGTGAAAAAAATGTAAATAGAGAATGAAAGAATGTTCACAGCAGCATTATTTTTAACAACCAAGCCCAAGTCCATTCCCATTTGAATCAAAAGAAACCATGCTATGGTTATTCCATGGAATAATGTTCACTAATCAAAACTAACTATGGCAACAGGCAACATATGTTTACATCTCAACATCCTGTAGAATGAGAAGAAAAACAATATATACAGACAGAAAAGCATACTATGCAGTTCACTTATTTTATACTGAAAACAAGGAGACACAACCCATGGAGTTACAAGTCAGGAGAGCTACAAGTGGCCTGTGAGTGAGAACGGGACGTGAGGAAAGGGTAGAGAGGGAGAAGTTAGATGACATTATAGCTCCAGACCTGGGCGAGGGTCACGGCCTGTGCTCACTGTGATAGGTCATCAAACTGGATCACAGGGATTTGTGTGGTTTCCCGTTTCACTTTTTAAAAGAGGTTTATAATAAAGAAAAACATACTAA
>JAJEJO010049589.1:168-15897 GCA_020662805.1 Glaucomys volans
AACTTGGAATGGATCCACCATTTGACCCTGCTATCCCACTCCTTGGCTTATACCCAAAGGACTTAAAATCAGATTGCCTCAGTGATGCAGCCACATCAATGTTCATAGCGGCTCAATTCACAATAGCTAGATTATGGAATCAACCTAGATGCCCTTCAGTAGATGAATGGATAAAGAAACTGTGGTATATATACACAATGGAATATTACTCAGCCATAAAGAAGAATAAAATTATGGTATTTGTAGGTAAATGGATGATGTTGGAAACTCTTATGCTAAGTGAGATCAGCCAATCCCAAAAATCCAAAAGCCGAATGGTCTCTCTGATATATGAATGATGATGCATAATGTGGGGGGGAAAGATGGCAAGAATGGAGGAAAGATAGCTAGCATAGAGGGAAGGGAGGGGTGGGGGCAGGGTGGGGGTAAAAATAATAACAGAATGTGTGACAGATACCATTGCCCTGTGTACATGCATGAACGCACAGATGGTGTGACTCTACTTTGTGTACAACCAGAGAAACAATAGCTGTACTCCATTTGTGTTCAATGAATCAATAAGTAAATAAAAGAATAAAAAAAAAAAAAAAAAAGAAAATGCCTAATAAAAATCTGTTGAATGAATTGTAAAAAAAAAAAAGAAAATGTCAGAAAATAATATCAATTCATATTTTTATATATTGGGGATAGAGAATAACTTCAAAGAGGACATTATTGAAATGTTCATAATAATAATGATTGTAGTGAAAAAACAATAAACAACAATGGCAACAGAAACTGTGGTAATAAATTCAGCCCTTTCTATGTAACAGGCACTGAATATTTCTTTTAAATTTTTTAGTACCGGAAATTGAATGCATGAGCACTTCACTGCTGAACTACATCCCCAGATCTTTTTATTCTTTATTTTGAGACAGGGTCTATGTTGCCCAGTCTTCCCTGAAACTTGCAATCCTCCTCCTGCCCTCGTCCCCTGAATCATTGGGGATGATTCCACCAAGACTTATTTTAGATTTTCACATATTTAGTTATTTTTTACCTACAACAATCCTCTGAAATAATAACTACTATTTTCTTGTTTTACAAGAAACACCAAGACTTGAGCCCAGGCAGTCGGTGTAGAAAGCAATCAATCACTGTGTGTAGAATGGGAGAGATTTTAGCAAACACTAAGTGCATGAAAGACCATTCAAGACTGACAGGACACAAAAGAATACAAATACAATAGAGAGTGACATTTCATGAATGTGAAGTGGTTTAGAATGTTTACAACATTGAAATGTACATTTAATTGATGACTCTACTAAAAGAGATTACAGAATATGTGATTTTAATATTAAGACATGAGAATTATTCTCTAATCAAGATTCATGTGTAAGTACCAGAGAAATTTGGAAGCACTAATCACCTGGTCACCATTGACAGTGTAACGTATCTACTGTAACTCAAAAAGTGCTGTGTAAAGTGTTTGGTAATCTCTTACAATTAAATAACAACATAACAACAACAACAACAAAAAATCCATTGAAAGTTTTGGAAGAAGACAGTACTGTGTCATGAAATGCATTTTGAAATAATAACTTACATCAATGAAACATCACCTGAAAAAAAAAATTACTTCAGCTACATCAGGCAGAAGGGAGTCTCTTATAAAAGAGAACTCAAGAGGACTCAAGCTAATATTATCTGACAACAATATATACCACACATTTGTCGGCTATGATCTTAGAAGAATGTGAGTATGTCCAAATGAGTTAGGAAACAATAGGGAAAAATGTTTGAGAAAAAAAATATGTTAGAAAACTGTTGATTTTGAAATATCTGTGTATTTCTCATGTGATTTGTCTAGGGCATAGTGAATTTCTTGGCTGAGGAGAATCATGAGAAATGAAGATAAAGATAAAGAAAATATTCCAAAATTATTGTGGTAATAGCTGAAGCAAAACACATGGGCAAATACTTGTACATATTTCATAACATTTAATAGATTAAATAGCATTCAACCAATTTGCTTACACTGAGTTTTTCAGAGATGTAGTTTTATTTACATTGAAACTAATATTTGGAATTCCTTTAAATTTTTTCATCAATGTGAAAGTGTACACAACAAAAATAATCACCTTTCTAACTATAAAATTCAGAAGCATTAGGCATTCTTAGTGTTCTGCAACTATTCCCACTATCCATTTCTACAACTGGATTAGATAACCGGATAATCTGTTAATCTCAAGATTCCTCACTTCCATCTTTGTAAATAAATTGTAGATTAATAAAAATCCGAAGGAAAGTAATCTTAGGTCAAAAAAAAAAAACCCAATAATATAAAAGAATTTTATGTGTAGAATTAGGAAGATTTTTAAAACTTTATACATTTATTTTAGCAAAATTTAGGTAATTTACAGTTTATTTAGTTATAGGTATGTAAATATGTAAATTAAAACTTTGTTAATGATTTAGTACCTCTAGATTCTCCAGGATAGAATGAGAAACATCATTCAATTTGTTGATTTGTTTTATGTACTGATATATAAAACTAAATAATATATGTCTTTTGCATATGATATTTCTTGAGCCCATTTTACCCCTGGAAAAAATGATGGTAAAGTCTCCAAAATCTAAGAGCTCTTGAAACAACAATAAACCTTCTGTCTTACAAATCTCATGGGGTCATTCCCTATGTGAACTTTGAGTTTACATGACCATGTCCATGAGGCATGGAAGTGCTGGATTCTCAGAATAGCTCTCGCTTCCTACTTGGGCATTTTTGTAGGATTTTGTATTCTTTTTTTCTGATCTCATCTTTCCTATTTTTTTTTTTTTTTTTGCTACATATCTCTTGAGGTTTTCCTGTACTTTATCTGTGTGAAATATCATTCTGCCTTTTTTTTTTTTTTTTTTTTTTTGTGGTGCTAGGGATTGAACCCAGGGTCTTGGGATTGCAAGTCAGGTACTCTACCAACTGAGCTATATCACCAGCCCTCATTCTGTCTTAAAGGCAGTGCTTCCCCTATAGATTTTGTTAGGCACATCTATATTTTGTTTAATTTTGCATTTAGAACGTGAGGTTAAATAGATGGTATTCCTGTTGTTCTTCATCATCATTGGTAGGTCACTATTTTGCCCTTTGTCCATAAAATCTGCAGCTTCAAAGCACATTTATCAGACTATATACCACTTCATAATGTTCCATGATGTAGTCATATACTGATCTCTCTGACAATTTATCACATTTTTGTATATTTGAATTCATGGGTAGTTGTTGCATCTCATTTCAATTCTTAGTGATTTTTGTTTCCACACAGATGATCCACCAGTATCCCACAAACTTTGTTTCTTGATCAGTCTCTCCTTCAGTTAACTTGTACTGGACCTATCTCAGCAGTCTACTACAGGAACTAAACAATACACATTGTTACTTTAAATAAGTGTTATCTCAATATCACGTATTCTGTGCCTTGAAGAACATCCGTTCTCTGTCCATAACATTCCCCTTAGTGGTCCAACTCCAATAAATTGCCACTCCACCAGGAGCTAACTTCTGCAGCTATGTATCTGGTAACTCTCGTATGGGAGCCAATTCATTTATGCTAAAATGAATCAATCAAAATGAGTTTTGTGTGAATTTGCACTGCCCCATCAATCCTCATGCCTTTATCCATAGCATATATTTTATTTTTTACCATTTATGTTCTTAGTGAAGGAAAATCCTTCAACTTGCTTGTCAAATTCAACCTCTTCTCTCACGTTAACTTACCTGAATTCACTTTTATCTGAAATTCTAAATGTAAGCTTAATCTAGTATATTTCTCATCATTGTCTTTCTTCAAATGAAGGACTTCAGATCAGTAATTTCCCCCTTTTCCCTGTTTTGGCAAGCTTTTCTTGTATTTGATTAATCCCATCAGTATATAAACATATTTGAACCTTTACATCATAAGAACTCTCTTAATCACACATCCTCATCTATGTACCTTCTCATTTTTCTGCTTTTCTAAATAGCAAAGTTCAAAAAAACAAAAAGAAAAAAAAAATTGACCATACCCACCTTCTGACTTCACTTGGCTACTTCCCTTTGCTCTCACTCCAAAATCTATCCTCCCCAATCAAACCACTGAGCCTGCATATGACTTCCACATTCGTAAAATCAACAGTTGATCGCCATATCTGTTATAGCTTAAAATATTCACTGGCATTTGGCACACAGAAGACTTCTATCTTAAAACATTTTCCACTTCTTATTTTTATCTCCCTCATGGGCCTTTCTTTTAGTCTTTTTTCTCCTGTTTTCAAAATAGTGTATGACCCAAGCTTCACTGTAGGATATCGTTTTTACCTGATCCTTCTCCACATACTTTGTAGGTAATATCATTTAATTGCATTAATTTAAAAGTGATCTATGTGCATACAATATCCAAATGGCCTTCTCTAACAAGAATCTTGACTTTATGCTCTTAGAATTTCTACTTAAACAATATAGTTGACTTAGTGTCTTTAAATGCCTTTGTCATTCTAGCACACAAATTATGTCTTTCTTAGACTCCTTTCACATTAGTAAACCCTAGATGCTGATAACAACTTCAGCTAAAATACTGAAGACAGGTTCAACACCATTATTTTTCTTGTTCCCCACATGAACTCTGCATGTAAGCCCTGATGCCTTAATACTCACATTGTATCCAGTGCTCTACCAGATTTTACTGGCACCGTGGTTCAAGACACTTCTTCTTTCATGTGAATTATTATTATTATAGTCTCCTAATTGGTCTTTTTGCCTCTTTATCCTGCTGCACAGTAGCTGAAGTGCTCTTGCAGGAATGGAAGCTGATCCTTTAATTCCATTGTTCTATACTCATCAATAGCTCCTTATTCTCTTAGAGTTAACATCCAAAGATAATCTAAAGTCTCTTTTCAATCTAGCTCCCTGCCACTTACTACTGTGATCTTAGCTTCTACAGTCTTCCCTGTGCCTCATTTTGCTACAGAATGTTGATAATTGTGATATATGCCAACCATTGTCCTGGATGCTCTGTTTCCTGGAACAGTACTCTAAGTATAACTTATCTATTCACATTTTTTTACATAGTGACCTTGTGTTATCATCCTCTGAAAAATCAGTTGTCCTTCTTTTCTGTTTTCTTCTGATATAAATCACTGATTACCATTGACAGTAACATATTTACTTTTCAACCCTACTACTAACTAGAATATCCAATTAGGGAAGTTTGTCTGTTAATCTATTCTTAATGATCAGAACAATGTCTGAAACAGCATGTGTTTAACAAATATTTACTCAATCAATGAATGAAAGAATAATTTAATACTATTAATTTGTTACCTTCATTCTTAAATGGAAAGAGTGAATTTTAACCATTATTGACTCTTCATAAAATTTATTTCTTATTATGCATTTATTTCTGTTTTGGCTACATATTATGTGAAAACTTGGAGAGTTTAGTGAAGCAGAATTGTCATACTTATGCTTTTATATTTTTAAATGCTGATTTTTATAGAAAGAAAAGGTAGAAAAGAAAAAGACAAAAAAGAATGAATGAAAAATTATAACCCAAATTAGTTAATATCTAAAATACAGTAGAGATAGTATTTGGATTTTTCATTCCCATTTAATTCTGGGAAATCTGTGGAGATTCCATAGATTTCCTCTGTGAGCAGAATCTATCTTGCTCTTGCTTGTCCACATAGAACTGCTTTTATTTATCTGCATGACTCATCTCTCAACTTAGAACATTGATTCACATTGATTCGAGTTTCTCTTTATAGTCATTTGGTGTCTTTGCTTGTACTGACCTGCCCTTTACTCACAGGTCCCTAAAACATCCTGCTCCCTTTTCAAATGTCTTACCAGCTTCTTCATCTAGCCACCAAGGAAACATCAGGTAGCTGGAGTAACCAGTATTACCAAAATAGAAGACTATGGTCCCTAATTCATTTGAAGGAAAATACACATTTGATGAAAAACAACACAAATCTTCGTTTTTAAAGTATATTCTTCATTAAAAGAAACCAGAGTTCCTTTAAGAAGTAGTGAATAAAGCCTGGGACAGTGAAAATATGAGTGTTGCCTAAAGAATCTTGCACTGCCAATTCACTAATTTGAAAGATCCAACTATTTACCATATCCTAATGTGCCTTTATTTGTACAAAATTAAATATATCCAGATGTAATATACTTTTCAATTTAAAACTGTCTTTACAATGGCAGTAACATCCATATCCTTAACTTAATATTGGTTAAGGCTCAGTTTGACTAGCTTAAAATTGTTTTAAGGCATTTCTCAGTTTTTTCATTTACTATTTAAGCTTGAAATGATCCCTCCAAATTTATTACTCACTGCTTACTGCCTGGAGAGTTTTATTTTCTAGGTTTATCAAATTTTTGTTTTGTTTTGTTTTGTTTTTTTTGTAAAACCTTGCTAGATCAAGCAAGACACAATGGTCCAGGCCTGTAATTCCACTGCCTCTGGAGGCTGAGACAGGAAGATCACAAGTTCAAATCCAGCAACTTAGGCCCTGAGCAACTTAGTGAGACCCAGACTCAAAATAAAAAATAAAAAAGGGCTTGGTACCCAAAACAAAACAAAGAAAAACAACGCAAACAAAAAAAAAACTTACTAGGTCAAGGTTTTTTGCTTTTTCAAAATCTTCCCTAGAAGAAAAGTTAATTACATATAGTTTATATCTTATACATTACTATAGGCAAATTTGTGCTGAATGAATCCATCTTTCAATCTACCATATGTAAAACTTATGCCAAACATGCTATGCTTAATACATTATGGATTGTATCTACAGTATACAG
The DNA here is from genome assembly GCA_020662805.1 of Glaucomys volans. Taxonomy (NCBI): domain Eukaryota; kingdom Metazoa; phylum Chordata; class Mammalia; order Rodentia; family Sciuridae; genus Glaucomys; species Glaucomys volans. Next base: position 6,986 of record JAJEJO010049589.1, read on the forward strand.
ATTGTATGTTATAGTATGTTATGGATTGTATCTTTCCAAATCTCATTAACAGATTTGTTGTTTGGTTGACTTGATTTGTTTTACCTGCCTATCACTTGCATCCTAAGTCAAAGAGACAGGATTTTCTAGGTAATAACTATTTTATAAATAAGGAGAAGCAAAATAATGCTGTGATAACAACAACCCTAAAATATCAGTGCAATAAAACAACAAAGTTTTCTTTCTCTTGCATGTCATTAGGGGTTCCTTGCTTATTGATCCAAGAATTACAGCCACACTAGAGATAAAGATCCTAAGAGTATTTCCTTCTTGCAATTAAATTTCTGATGATTTTCATTTGTAATTGATTGCCAGAACATGTCCCAACCATCAAAGTTCAGGCAGCAAGGACGTTCAGTCCCTCGTGTGTACAAAAAGGGGTGAAAAATGATTGAGAAAACTGGTGACTAAATGGAATACCCCTATTTATTACATGAGGATTCTTTCCTTCAACCAGTAATTTGTGAATAACCCTGAAATACTGCTTATTTAGTCAGTATAACAATTCACTGAACAATTGTATTCCAGCTTCTGTGAACCTTGCTTAAACATAGTAATTCAGTTGCTGGTGTGAATAGACAGATTCCAAATGCAAAATATGTATTCCAAAGGGCACCATCAGCTTCTATTTAACATTGTTCATTAGTGTTTTTACTACTAGGGTTTTCCAATCTCATTATTTAAAATCTAGTTATTCTGCCAAATTCTTCAAACTGTCTGCATTGTGCAAGTAGTATTCTGGATCATTTAAGGTTAGTGAAGAAATTTATTGCTCCATTTTTATGTGGCTGGTAAAAACATGTAATTCTAATGAAGATGTAAATTGAAGCATATTCTAGTGGTTAAAGATCAAAAGTTGATAAAACTTATGTACATTTTTATTGCTAAGAAGATTTACATGAGCTAACAACATGACATTGCTAGTTTACTTCATTTCAGTCTTCCTTTGGTTCATATTTACTGAGCACTTACTAAGTGTAAAAGATTTTACATTTGTAAAGTTTTACAAACGCATATGTGTATATATCTCAGAATATATTAGTTCCTTGGGACTGATGAGGGGTGAGGTATATACATAAATATAATATTTTAAGATCAGTAATTCATCACTATTGGCAATTTATATATATGTATCATTTATATAAACCATCACACACATATGTGTATATATGTGTGTATATTTATATACACTTCTACAGTCCAGTAGAAGAGGAGTTATAAAAGCATGCACATAAGTCTCTCCTGTGAATCTTCAGTGCTTAAAGCTCAAGTCACAGCATTCTGGTAACAGATATCCTACCGTTTGCAACACTTTGTGAAATGTCCGCAGTTAGGGATTTTCAGTATTTTTCTCATGATTAGTCTAGGGTTTTGCGTTTTCAGTAAGAATAAAACCCAAGTAAAACAACAAAAGTAGAACACCATTCTCATCACCTTATTAACATTCTCAAATGACTCTTCATTTCTAAAAGTTCAAGTCTTAACATTTTGGTGCTAGTTTCATGACAAAACCACATTGAGCACTCATATCTTTTATTCCTGTTTTGACTTGGCCTTGCCTTACCCACTATACTTAATTACTTGTAATTTCCAGAATAAAATATTCTCTAAGATATCGCTTTGCTTTTGGTCATAACATTGCCTTTACCAATACCTTCTTTTTTTTTTTTTAACCTGTTAACTATCAACTTTATTTTAAAATGTAGAAATATTCTGACATGTAGAACTTAAGCTTGATGGATTCTTGAAACTCCACACAAAACTGACACACCCAAGAAATTCATACCAAATTAATCACTCATAGGCTGCCAATTCCATCCACTAATTTAACACTACAGTATTCAGGATAAATTAAAGGATTTAATATTAACACGTTAAAAAACAGTCATTTGTACCATGCTGCTATAATTAGAACAACCAGTTTTTGAGTTACTGATGCAAGGAATTTCAACAGCAAGCTTAAAGCTTTCTTAAAACATAAAAATTGAGACAGTGAGTTGATGCAAACATACTACATGTGAGAAAAATACTCTTCTTGTGAATGTTAATACTCAGCTAAATATAATCACTGGCACTGTGACTTGAGCCAGGCTTTTAAATCTGGATTAGCCCAACCAGGAGGAAGGCTTCCAATGGAGGAAGGAATGGGACTCAAAGTTGTAATAATTTGAAATTCTAGGGACAATGAAGTGACCTGTTTTCGGGGAGCAGAGTTACGTATCAGAACAACAGGAAAAGATTTTTAAAATTAAAATATATGTTTCAAAGCATATGCATTAGCACCTCATGGTGAGTTGAAACTCTTTAACTAGGTCCAGCCTGAAAAATGCATATAAATGAGAATTTAGAAAGCCAAGATACACCTTAGTCTTGCTGAGTGTAAGGGTCTGGCTTTGCATTTTGTTCAGGATCTTTATTAAATTGTAGGGACTTCAGAAATGATATTGTCCTTCAAAAAAGATATTGCTTATTTATAATAAATGATTTTAGTTAAAAGATCTGACTGGTTTTACCTCTCAAATATTCCTGAGAAAATAGTAAGAAAAAAGCAGCTTTCTTCACTTTCTAAAAACTCTTTTTCAGAGGATTTTCAGATTTTTCTGGATGAAATACGCAGGCAATATTGCAGCGAGGGACAAACTGAGGGACGACTTCCCACTTAAACCAACCAGGAAGAAAACTTAGAACGATGTGCTATACAGTGCAAGGCAAAATGCAGCTCAAAACTGAATGGAGCAAGGTTCTTTGCTAAATGGAGGATGAAGTGTGATTACCCACTTGAAGTTCCCATTACATCATGAGTGCAATTCAGTTTGGGGAAAATAGTTTAATGTATCTCTCAGAAAAAAAAATAGTTAATACTTTGCATCACAAACAAAACCATGGTTAAGATGTTCAGCACCACCAAGCAACTTTCGTTCTGTCCCGTATTGCTGAAAGTGAATCTAAGGCAGGGCGGACATCCAGGATGGTGAAGTGGTAGTCCTTGTTGACTTCACCACCATTGTAGTAATCTATCACATATCTAACTTCTGTGCCACATGATTGATGATCCGATCATGCCTGTTGAAGGGCATCTCATACCTCATCCAGGAAAGAATTCTTGCCTTTGGCGAATACTCTTTTGCTTTCCCTCCAAATCGGATCAATGATGGACCACAAGGACACTCCGCAGCATGAAGAGCTTCCTACTTCAAAATCTCCTTCCAAGCCTGTTTGTTGTTCTGATTGTGAATTCTAATGATATTATACATATTTTTCTGACTAATATCCTCATCCTTTCACTTCCACCCTTTCCTTAACATTGCATTCCAGAACATCTGTTCAGAAGGATAAACCCACTTTTTCTCTGTATTTGCTGGTGGAATGGATGACTCTTCTCTGATAGTAGACAAAGGAAAGGGCTGATCTGGAGATGGTGTTTGATTAGGTGGTGGCATCAGATTTGAAGGATCCAGGTTCTCCTTATTCTTAGCAGCAGCGCCTGTAACGGGACACTCCACATACTGATGGGCATGATCTTTGTGGGCAGGCACAGAGTATGTTTTGCTCTCACAGGTTGGACCAGAGGGTTCTGCACTCATTGGACAGCCTTTCAATTCCCCTTCATGCATTGTGTATCCTGAAGGCGGTGATGCTGTCTGATGATCTGAAGCTTTTGAGGTCTGAACTGGAACAGCAGCAATAAAGGCTGACAAACCCATGGTTGGAATCAGTGTTGACTCCAAACTATTTTAAATTTCCAGCTCCAACCCAAGCCCCCGAGAACAGCGATCTGCTGTCATCCTCGCCTTCCTCTCACTGGGTCACCACTGTTGCAGCGGTCACCAGCGGAGCTCTCGCGCGTTGCTCCTTCCTTTTCCATACCAATACTTTCTCATTTTGAATATTTTTAATGGCATGAAAATAAACACAATATGTTATGATATGACAATGGTTATACAATGTTACATTGCATATATGTTATGATTTAGTATGTTAGAATTGCCAACAATTCCTGGAACAATATTAAAAATGTGTATGTTAAACCAGGTGCATGCCTGTAATCCCAACAGCTCTGGAGTTTAAAGCCAGCCTCAGCAACTTATCAAGGTCCTAAGCAACTCAGCAAGACCCTGTTTCTAAATGAAATATTAAAAAGGGCTGGAGAAGTGGCTTAGTGGTTAAGTGCCCTGGGTTCAATTTCCACTGCCAAAAAAAGTATGTTAATATAATGTCCATATTTGAATGATATCAATTTTCATATGTTTGTGTTTAATATTCTATAATGTAAATATATTATATATAATTAGAAAAAATACTTCATTTTCACTTTCAATATTACAAAAAAATACTTTATTTGTGCAACTAGACCAAACTTCTACTATTAATGTCTTAACCTGAAACCCAAAAGTGCTTTCTATGAAAAAATTTTCTTTCTCCTACACTTTTATTGTGCTTCATAAATATCTCAGATTATCAATCATCCTGGTGTATAATATTGCTTGCCTACTCTTATAGTAAACTATATGACCCTTGAGGTCAGAGATCATGATATTTATTCTTTTTATGTCCAACACCTAGCATATTAAGTATATTTATGGAAATAATATGCAAATAAGTTATGAATTAAAACTGAATTAAATCACTATCAAGTAAAGTCACACAAAATAAGCAATTGCAATGAGAAGGAAATATTTTAGTCTGACAAGTGTAATCCAAGATATAAATGATGAACTTTGCTTTTGAAAATCATTCTGTTAAAATATTTACCAGATTATGTCACTCTCCTCTTAACAAACTTTAATGCACTCCCTTTTATTTAAAGGGCTATCAAATATTTCACTATACCTTTAAATCTTTCTACAGTTTTGACAAAATAATTAAGGAAACTGTGCTATAGAAATATTAATATGGATTAATTTTTCTAAAACATACTTTTTATTTTAAAACAATTGTAGACATACAGAAAAGTTGCATAGATTGTATGCAAAGTTCTCATGTAATCTGTGCACAGTTATGGTATCATCTTACTTCATTATGATATATTTACCACAACTAATCTAATGTTGACATGCTGTTATTAAATGCACTCCATTTTGAATCAGATTATGTCAGTTTCCCTTAATGTCTGCTTTTGTCTCAGCAGTCCATCCAAGATACCAAATTACCTTATGCATTACATCTCCTTAGCCTCCCGTAGGCTTTGAGAATTTTTCAGACTTTCCTTGTTCTTAATAACTGAGAGTTCCAATAAATACTATCCACATGCCTTGTGGAGTGTTCCCAACTTGTGATTGTCCAATATTTTTTCTCATGATTAGTCAAGGGCTGTGAGTTTTTGATGGGAAGACATAAAAGTAAAATCTCATCCTTATCACCTCTTAATATATCACTGTGTTGCAGGACTAAAGTAGCACTTGCTTCGTGTATCTACTGTAAACTCATTTCCATACTACCTTATCTGGAGACAATTCATACAGTAAATGAATGGGAGTTAAACTCAACATAATTCAAATGGAAGTATCTACATACTTCCCTTAATCAGAATTCTTCTGCATGGAGATTTGTCAACTCTCCCATGTGTTAATTTCTATCAATGTAGACTCATGAAGATTTGCTTTATATTCTGACTTTTAATCATTTTCTCCTTCCTTCCTTCTTCCTTCCTCCCTCCCTCCCTCCCTCCTTCCTTCCTTCCTTCCTTCCTTCTTTCTCTTTCTTTATTCCAGTTCTGACGTGTGAGAGTATTTTCACGTTGGCTCTGTGCCCATCTGATGCACACTTAATTATTTTGTCATACTTTCTTTCTTTCAGTACAGGATATGAAGCTTTTCATGGATTTTAAAATGTCAGAGAGTATTCCAGTATATGCCAAAGCAAAAATTTCATGGGCAAGCATAATGCAGGAAATTCTTACTGTATTGGAGTCTATCATGGATGGGGCCAAAAGAGAATTGGGGGTTATAGAGAAAGATGAATTTGGAAATGGAGATGGTAAAGAATTTAAATGCCAGATATATTTTAATTTATTATAAAAATGGTGAGAGTACTTTTATGATGAGAATGAGAAAAATAACTTTAATTTGGGGAAATATTTTGCATAGTTGTATGAAGTATGCTTAGAATAGGAAGAGTCCAGAGGCAGGGCAAATTATATATTAAATATTTTGCAACTATCCTAACCTATAGTTGTGATGGCATGGATTAAAAAGAATGCTAAGCAAAATTTCTTACTTCTTTTTAATCAATTACAAATAAATAGTGGAGATTAATAAACCTTGAATTCAGGTTTATCTTTTCTCTTGAGCTAAGATTGCTAATGACATATTAAACTAAGAGTATGCCCATTCATTTGCTTCTGGCAATGCTAATAATTTCTTCAAATTAGCTCTCTCCCTGAAAGAAGTAATAATATCTAAGATACTAAGATATCCATTGCAAAGCATTGGCTAACAGTTAAGAAGGAAATGTTGTGGAAATTCTAGATCTATGATTTGAAAGAGAATTGACACCTAAAAGGATAACCATAACATTTGGTTCTCCTTTTTCCCTCTATTCACTTTCAATTCTTAAGCAGCTACTGAGAGCATGAGGAGCTAAACCTGCTCTTGAGAGGGCTAAGGAATTTGGAATTGGAGACAAAACAGGAATTAGAGAATGCTCAAACTAGAGGCTTTGAAAATCCCCAGGAAACATCAAACACTACTTGACATGGTGACTGGGTAAAATAAGCTTATGGAGACTAAAGATTCACATGTTCCGACTCTTGGTAGGATCATTATGTTTGGAACTGATCATCAGATGCCTGCAAAAGCAAGTGTTAATTCTCTCTAGGGAAAACAAATGTCAATACAAACCTCAAATTATCCTTAAATCATCATTGCATCTTATATAAAGACTGTCTGACACTTACTAAACAGGAGACAATCATAAACAAATAGAATGCATGCATAATAGGAACAGAAAAATTATAGATCTAGATTGTGGAATGATCATGTATGAACTTTAAAATATCCATGTTTTGTCATTACAAGTAATATTACTACAGAGAAACAGGGATCCTTACAATAAAAAAAAATTAGCAACAAAGGTAATAACAATTTGACATAATAAAAGGGTGAGATGCCAACAGTCACAATTACAGAGATTTTCTTACACTTCTGTCAGTAGCTAATATAATGAACAGACAACAATTAATTTGACAACAATATATTTATTTTTAATTTATTTTTAATAAATACAAATAAGCATGGGATGAAACTCGAAATTAAAAATCAAAACAATTTTAAAATACCCATATTTTTCAAAAGTAATTACACATTTCTAAATGACCTATAGAAAACAACAGATATGTCAAAGACCCAGAGAACAGAGAAGTAATTGAAATATAATGTATCAACATTTGTGGAACATGCCTGAAATTCTGCATAGAAAGGAAGTACAGAGCAGAGTGTACATGGGCAATGTCTCCAGTGACCCACCTTTTCCAATTAGGACACCTAATCTAATTTCCAATACCACCCAATAGTGTCACCAGTTTGGGACCAAGCTTTTAATACACAAGGCTTCTGGAAACATTCAGTTCAAATTACAAAATAAATAAATAGATAAATAAACTACAGTAGAACATCAAAGCTGGTACACTTACTCTCTTAGATGTCAAAAGTTACTGGGACTGCATAAATTGAAGCAACTGATACTTGCACAAATATAGACAAATACTAAAGGAATAGAAGAAAATGTATAGACACTCCTCACACAAGATTGCTGATTTTGCAAACTTAGAACTGCACATCAGTAGAGAAAGATAAATTTTTAAACTAATGACCCTATAATAATGCAAATTACTGTAGTTGTATTTCCACCCCACAACATACAGGAAAGTCAATTCTAATTTAGCTAAAAAGTTAATTCAGCAAGGCCATAAAATTCAAGGTCAATGTTAAAAGTCAATTTATTTCTATATACTAGCAGCATAGAGGGAGAATAGAATAAAAACATACAAAAGCATCAAAATTATAATCATGTTAGTTCTGACATGAGGATAGGGGCACCTCAATGATCAGGTGCAGTGGGTTAAAAAGAAAGTGAGGGTTTAAGGAGAGGAGAATGCTGGGTGGGAATCTGGGCAGTGCAGGACACACTGAACAGAGGTAGCTATGGTCAAGGAGGAGCCCAACCAGAAAGGATGGCAAATGTGACTTTTTAGAACAGCCAGCACATATCTTTTTTTGAAGACTTTCATTTTCAATGACTCTTACAAACTTTTGAAATTGAGTTAAAAAAATTTAGAACAATTGATGTTTGATGAATATCATTAACAAATGCTAATTGTAGCCTTACCTTGGTGTCCTCTGTTAAATTTTTTTAGCACTTTTAAAATGACACTAACCATGAAAAGTGTTATCTGACAAGAGTGTGAGTTCTTCCTGGTGCCTTCCTGCTGGTTATTACTGTATAGCTACTAGTACCCCAGTTTTCCAGTTACAGAGGGCTAAAAGAAAATAAAACTGAAAGTAAATAGTTACTCCATTCTTGCTCTGAAATGTGGAAATTCCCTAATGCCTTCAATTTGCTAACTAACAGGAAAACTAATGTTAACAATATAAATACATATACGTAATATATATATATATAATCATTTAAATCATGTATACATATTTTTTGAAAAATTCACATTTCCAATAATTGCATGTATAAATCTTGCTTAAGTTATGTTAGTACTGAGAAGTAATGCATTATATTTTACTGGAAGATAAAGAATTAAAAATCCTCATTTGCATATTCTAAAATTCCTGGGGGTTTTTTTGTTTTTTTTTTGTTTGTTTGTTTGGTTTTTTTTTTGTTTTTTTTTTTTAGAATTTGATTTTGTCTTTTTTTTTTTTATTGAA
>JAJEJO010049589.1:15997-64623 GCA_020662805.1 Glaucomys volans
CCCCCACCCCTCCCTTCCCTCTATGCTAGCTATCTTTCCTCCATTCTTGCCATCTTTCCCCCCCACATTATGCATCATCATTCATTTATCAGAGAGACCATTCGGCTTTTGGATTTATGTGATTGGCTGATCTCACTTAGCATAACAGTTTCCAACATCATCCATTTACCTACAAATGTCATAATTTTATTCTTCCTTATAGCTGAGTAATATTCCATTGTGTATATATACCACAGTTTCTTTATCCATTCATCTACTGAAGGGCATCTAGGTTGATTCCATAATCTAGCTATTGTGAATTGAGCAGCTATGAACATTGATGTGGCTGCATCACTGAGGCAATCTGATTTTAAGTCCTTTGGGTATAAGCCAAGGAAAATTCCTGGTTTTTATAGACCACAAATATTAGCTGTGCAAATCTATTTTCTGTAAAGAAATGGGCTCAGCATGACATTTTATGAAAACATTATTAATTTTCTAATATATAAAAGTTGCAGTGAGAAGTGTCCTTTAATTAAATGGGACTTTTAACAAGTTGCACTCTAACCAACCTCTTCATTTTTATCAGAAAGCAACTGATTACACCATTCTGTAATTAAAGTGTAGAAATGCATTCCAATGATGGAAGTTGAAGCTGCTGGGACTCATTGTCACCTCATAATTTCAAAACTTAAGGCAATGAAATCAAGCATTTATAAAGAATACTGGGTTTTGATGTGAGTTGTAAATTCTGACAAAAGAAAACTAAAGATAAAACTCTAAACAAACTAAGACCTTTTCTGTAGATAAAGAAATGTCTGTTTCTTTCGGGAGAAACCTTACAAATAAACTCATTAAAATACTGAAAATTAAAAAAATATATTATGCCAACATTAACCAAAAACATTGGCATAGATATGCTAATGTGCCAAAATGTTTAACTAATCAGTGATCATTTGTTTAATAACCGGGCCAAGCTGTGGTCCGGTTTTCCTGGAGTCCAGCTTGTACTTTCAGGGGCTGTGGTTTTTGCTGATGGAAGCAGTGTTAGTAATTACCCGTTCTGTTCTCTGACGCACTCCCTTTCTTCTATACCTGTTTCATCAGCCTCTGTGTTCTGCAGTTCTCCTCCCTAAGGATTCTTCTGCCTCACTAAGGAGTCATAGTAACTAGCCAGAGAGTTAGAATTGTATACAAAGATGGAGCTTGTAATAATAAAAGTGAATCATGTGTTTTCAAACATTAACAAAAATAATTAACTACATAAATAGGGAAAGAAGGCATTTAAAATTATTTGAATCTATTTTAAGCAGCTTCTTGATATTAAATCAGGAAAATTCCTTTTCCCTTTCTGTTTTCAGAACCTATGCAGCCTATAACATAGTATTATAGATACACTTGGGGTGAATTTTTTTTAGTTACAAGAGCTGTTTTCAAGTCTGGTCTCAATTAATTCAGTGTATGCTCATTGAGCTTATTGAACTATGTGCTTGTAATAATACCAGGTTCAATGGTGAAGACACTGCATATGAATTTTTTAAAAAAATTTTTTGAAGAGGAGGATCTTTAACAGGTTCTTTGGAAAACAGGCTAGTAATCTAACAGTTATAGAACAGCAAAGTGGTACACCCAACTGTATTAAAGAGGTTAAGTTAATGTTCTAATAACTTCAAAATGTTGAGTCACTTGCACGACATCCACAATGTCCACTTTGAAGGGCCAGCTGAGCGTATGGACTGACGGGAAAAGAACTGTGATTTGCTTTCCTCAAATTCCTGTTCCACACAGAAAGAATAGATTATCAAATGAAGTTGGCCTCCAAGGCATATAATCTTGAGTAGTTTCTTCAGATTTTAACAGAGCCAAATCCAGAGACCCAGGGAATTTCTTCACTTAGAGCACATAATTATTGAAGTTAAAGAAGGTGTCATTCTGTCACATAGTTTTATGGAAGGTAAATAACTGTTTTTAAAGACTACACTAAGGAAGAGAAGTTCAGAAGTTATTTTTCCAATTGAAAACTACAAGCCTGTGTTCTATGATCTTATAGCTTTCTTGGCAATTCTCTAACTTTTACAATGAAATTGTCTGACTACGTAATTTTCCTACCCATTGGACTATCAACTTGATAATGACTAGGACTATATATCTTACGAGCCTTGTGATTTTTAGCCCAGTTATTAGTATGCCGTGATATCTTAATATGGAGATTGTCGCAACATCCTAATATTTTGAACTGAAGCAAATTGCTGAAGGGAAAAGCAAAACGTTAAAAAATGAATAAAACCATATGCACCCTCCAACTCATATTTAAGAGAAACACAATAAATAAAATGATGTCAAATAATTTTATAGTATAATTATATTATTCAAATTGCAGATACTATCTGATCTTTATTTTCTCTTATACATATTTGCTCAGTGATTATATGTGAATGCATTTTAATTTATTTAAAAGATCCTTAATGAGAACAGAGATAGATTGACTTTACACTCTATAAAAAAGGAAGCTTTGTTGACCAAAATTGATTCTTAGACATGTAAGCACAACCAGTTCTATCATTATATTTGAGACACTTTTAAATTGCTTATCACACCCTAAGTATAATATATGCCTTTAATGTTTTAGGTAATATTCTAAAATTAAGTTGTAATATTGTGATCTTATTTTGTATTTTTATATCATATGCTAGTTTCTAGAAGCTGTAGTGATATTTGCAATCTGAAGATTTGCATGTAGTTCCTAGATCTAGCAATTCATCCCTGACTAATGACTAGTCTGCTTATTATTTTGAAGCACAATTTATCCTTTTCAAAACAGGAGCAAAACTATATGGTATTTTAAAACACTTTGCAACCATACATTATGATTTGAAATCAAGTATATTAAGCTATACTTGCTTCTCAAGTTTCTCAAATATAATTATCATGCTGAAAAGGTTAGGTAGATTTCTTCTGTGACCAGAATGCACCTTATAATGGATCTAGTGCCAGGTAATTTTAAGAGTAGAAATGCATTCATGTCTACTTGCTGAAATTAAATAAAATCAACAGTCATTGCCAACCAAAAAGTCTAATAAAATAAATGTAGGCATTGGTAGATAAAATTTCATTTAGGGACATGAGAGAAGAAAAAAATAACACTTAAAATTACTACATAAAGATATATGAATTCCATGCATAACAGTGTTTACCTCAAGGTATTTATTTATTTTGCTTTGTTTTGTTTTATTTGTTAGTAGACTTTGCCACAAGACTTTAGCACCCTCTTCTGGATCCAGCTTTTCCCAGGAGTGATTTCTTTTGTTCATTTATGTGTCCTAAGAGTGAAAACAAACAATCATCCTGTAGCTAGAGAACAAACAGCAAGTCTGAACTCTCTTATGAATAACAGAAAAAATTGAAAATATTCTGAGGTTAGTTACAAAGAAAAAATCAACCCTGTGAAAGGATTCAGCAACAAAGTGATACTTATTACCAAGAAATATTCTTGCTGTAAAATAAAGAAGGTGTTTAAGTTTGGAGGAAAGGCATTTACTACCCAGAATTAAATCAATTTTATAACATGTGAACTGCTTTAATGTGTCACAGGAAGAAAGAATAATGACTATATATTATAGGTAGGTAAAGGAGGGGTTTTAAAAAATAATTATTTGAGTAAGGGTGAACCTGAGAACATGAAATTGTCTCTTGACTGATCACATCCATTATGTTTGGAATAATAGTCCAAGACAGTTATATGGCATAATAATAAATAGTCTGTTAAGTTAACAAATTTAAAAGTGTATTTTTCATCATCAAGATCACTAACGAGCAGTTATTGAACATTTAGTGGAAGCTTGACTCTAATAGGTATTGACCTTGTAATGAATTCAATTTAAATACAGAATGCCATTCCATAAGATAGACACTGTTACTAGTCATGTAAAATGGAATACTTTTTTCCTCACACTGTTGTTCTGCATAAAACTAGGATGAAAAGAATTTTTATTTCCAATCATATATCTGAAGGGTATATAATCTGAGACAGACTTATAAATCTATCATAAGAAATATCAAATCATACATATCTGAGGCAAGACAGAATTATAGATGTGCAGCAAAAAACACAAGGATAAGAAACAAGGGTAAGAATTTTATAGCATGGTTCAGCAATTTATAAAATATTAAAGTCAGAATCATTCGATAACTTCAGATCTCAATCATTGCTAACCCAAAACCACACATCTGGGCATTGACATTATTGCCTGGAACACCTGCATCTGGACAATGCATACAGGATTCTCCCCTCTCTATAAGAAGATCAGTTCTTCATGAACATCAGTGGCAGGATGCAAATATTCAGGTTCTCTTGCTGTGTCTAACTATGGTACCATCATGCATATTGAAAAAAGTTCTTCTGTTGAGAAAGTGTTCATCTCTCTCTTAGTTGTTCTATGATCCACAAGGATGTCTTCAACCATGTTAGTTGTTCATGCCCTGATCACACACTGTATTCAGCCATCTATTGCATACTAAAGACTAAAATAAGCAGAGGCAACATCTGTTGAATATTAGGTGCCAAGAACTGTGTTAAAATTGTTAACTAGAATTTGCTGATCAAATAATGTTCAGATTAGGTACCATTTTTAACACTTTTTAAAAATTAGAGAGTGAGATAAAGAAAGTGTAGGATTCTTGCCAAAAGTAGTAAATAGCAGAAGCTATAAATTTAGAATTCAAATCCAAGCATTTGGATTCTTGATCCAGCATTGTTAAACTCTCAGAGTTTCAATTAATTTTGCAGTAACATTGAAATGACAGTGTTCCTGGATCTTATCCTCAGTGTGTTAGTGTGGACTTTTCCCCCACTGAATACCTACACACGCAACCTGATTTGGTCTAGAAGCCAATCTTTCACCAATATGGAGAGAAATAAACACATGAGGAAAGTCCCCCGCATCCTTTAGGAGCTCTGTGGTCACTTGTATCTATGGGCCAGAACTTAGAAGCAGGAACTTCAGATACTGCATTGGTGAACATAAATGCAATGGAAGGAAATGGTTCCTACAGTGCTGGGGCCAGGTGGAGACATTTAACCACCAAGACCAGATGAGCGTGGTTATAGTACTGGAAAGCAGTCAAAGCAATAATCAAATTAGTCTGTCTAGTATAAACCTATGGCATTAACAAATTGCTGTTTTTCTAGAAGATAGAAACTTTCCAAGTTCTCAACTGATATATAAGAACAGGAAAGTTCTGTATTGGGTAAACAAAAGTACAACTTGAAATAAACATCCACAGCATCTTAATTAATTCCCATCCTGAGCCAATATACAAATTCAGAACACCTTAAATGAAAATGCCTTAGTCTGTTTGAGTTCCTGTAACAAAATACCAAAGACCAGGTAATTTATACAGAATGTAAATTTGTTCCTCATTATGCTTGAGGTGAAGTAGATTAAGGTTCCCGCAGAATTTGTATTGTGATGGCTATTCTCTGCTTTTAAGATGACACCTTGTTGCTGCATCCTCCCAAAGGGAAGAATGCTGTGTCCTCAGATGACAGAAGGGGTGCAAGGGCACTCCCTGCCACCTTGAGCCCTTTTTTAATGGGGTGGTATTCCCATTCCTGAGGACTCAGGCCTCATGATTTAATCTCCTCCCAAAGACCACAGCTTTCAATTCTGCTGCATGGAGAATTAAGTTTTGACATGAATGTTAAAGAGAGCACCCTCATTGAAACAATAGCAGAAGGGGAAGCTAGTTCCTTTTGAGTAAAGATGCCAGTATACTACTGACAATTACACAGTTCATCTTTCTCCAAACATTTTTCAAAGGGGCCTAAGACTATGTAACATTATAAAGAAAACAAAACAAGACAAAACAGATCTTTCTGGGAATACAATAATTTGTCTTTAACTGACACTAATTCTAGGATGCCAAAACATCATTGAAATCCAACAGTCAGACTAATGGCTCATAGAGGTCTGATGATCAATGGAGTTTTAGCTCAATGGAGTTTTAGGTCCGTCTCTTGGAGTACATTGGGTCCTTAAACTCATGATTAACAATCAAATGATTAACAATCAAAGGGATAATTATATAATCATTTTTCTAGTTCAAAATGCATCATTGGAATAGATAATACTCAGCAACAGACAGAATGACCATGTTGGTTTTCTGACCCCTGGAATAAGGGCTATTGCATTCAAAAGGACAAGTGGAACTGAGTAAAATTGTCCCTCTACAGGCAAAGAGTAAATAAAACTTATATGTAATCCCTGAAAGTATTTCAGAGATTAGAGTCACCTTCAAGGACTTGAAAATTAAGGAATGGCAATTTCCATGACATCCCCATTCAGCTCACCCATTTGGACTGTGCTAAAGAGAAATTGATCTTGGAGAATGACAACGTATTATTATAAGCATAACCAGGTGTTGATTCCAATTGCATCTGCTCTACCAGATGTAGATTTATTACTTCAGCAAATTAACATATTCCCTGGTAACTGGCATGCAGCTATAGATTTATTGTGTCTTTTTCTCCATACCTGTCTGTAAGACATCCAGGGCATCCAGTTTGCTTTCTGGCAAAACCAGTAATACACCTTCACCATGCTATCTCAGGGGTATAACAGTTCTCCAATGAGACATGATAAATGCACAGTGAACTTGATTGCCTTTTTCCTCACTAAAATATTATCCTTGTTTATTTTGATAGTGCCATTAACTTGATGAGTCCTGCTTCCTCAGATGTTGAAGTATAACACCAGAGAAGCACACCAAGGCAAGTGTAGAGTAGAAAGTAAGAAGCTTTATTAATGAAAAATAGAACAGACTTCTCCCAGGTGGAAGAAGGGGACCCAAAGGCGGAATCCATGGAATGAGCAAATCTTGCCCGTTTTAAAGGTTTTGTTCTCCTGTTCCTTCTCCCATATTTCTTTCCTTTCTGCCTACATGAGTAGGCCCAGGAGATGGAGGTAGGGTGGCAAAAAGGTGAGAAGGAGATGGGGACAGGAGGGCCAAATGGAGTGATTTAGGCAGGTAGGGGCCCAGAGGGCATTAATTAGCAATGCCCTGCCTGCAGCTTTTTGGGAAGGGTAGTATAGGCAGATAACCTTGGTGATCGTAAAGGGCACTGGAGACATTGACATTCCAGTCTCCCAGGGACGGTCTGCAACTTCCCAGATGCAGATGGCTTTCATGGCCTCCATTTTCACGGTTTGACCTGATTCCCTATTTCTACACTAACTGCCTGTCCTCAATTCTAGCTTCAATTTCTGTGATGCTGTTGTTGTAACTGAAGATAATTGATAGAAAATATTAACTACTCCAGACTTATTGGTTAGATATTTGTCTGTCAAGGGGTAAGAAATAAATCTGACTAAAATTTAGGGGTTTCTATCTCAGCAAAATCTCTAGAGGTCCAGTATTGTGGGACATGGTAAGGTACTTTATCCAAGGTGAAGGATAATTTGTTGAAGGTCAACAGTAATAATAGTGAAAATAATAATGATAGTCTTATTTTAAGTGAGCAAATGGTCTTAGACATGTCTCAAAAGAAGATATACAAATATACAACCAGTATATGAAAAAGAAAATATTACTGATCATCAGTAACATGCAAATTAAAATCAAAATGAGAAGTCACCTCACCTGAATTAGAGTATGTTTAATAAAAAAGGAAAAAAAAATGTTGGCAAGAATGCAGAGGAAGGGAATATCTCATACCTTTTTGGTAGAAATGTAGATTAGCACAGACATTATGGCAAACTGAGGTTCTCTTAAAAAGTTGGCTGAGATGGACAGTATTACCCTATGCATATGTAAAATTATATGAATCATGCGAATCTACATTGTGAAAAAAAGATATATTCCCTGCTGTATAATTATATCAAAATTGGTTTTACTGTCATGTATAATGAAAAAGAACCAATAAAAAAATACAAATGCAAGACATTTGAAAAAACAAATTAAAAGACCTACGCTATGATCCAGTTATCTCATTATAGGCTATATATCTAAAGGAAATACAATTATTAAATCCAAAAATATATCCGCACTCCCATTTATTGCAGCAGAATTGACAATATCCAGTCTAAAGAATCAACTGAGCTCTCCATTAATGAATGATTGAATTAATAAGATGCAGAATGTATGCACATAAGTAATGCTATTCAGTCATCAAAAAAGAAATCCTGTCATTTGCTCCAACATGGGTAGGTTTGGAGGCGATTATGTTAAGTGAAGTGGATCAAGCACAGAAGGACAAATATCTCATGTTTTCATACATATATGGGAGTTAAAGACATTGGGTTAGTAGAAGTAGAGATTAGAACAGTATTCTCTAGATATTAGGAAAGGTGGGGGAGAAGTTGAATAATGGGGACCAAAATATAGTTATTAGAATAATAATTTCTAGTATTTTATAACACAGTAGGCTGACTAGTTTACAACATCATGTTATATGCTTCATTAACAACTAGAAGAGAAGAAGTCAAATTTTTACAGCACTAACAAATAAATGTGTAAGGAGATGAAAATGTTACTCTTATTTGATCATTATACATTGTATACATACATCAAATTATGATACTGTGCCCAAGAAATAAGTAGAGTTATAGGACAATTAAAATAGAAATCAAAGAAATAAAAATTTGCAAAAAAAAAAAGACATTATATTAGACCCTTCCTGCAAGCAAGAAGGAGATGTAATACCTAATTGCTCCCTTTAGACTTTATGAGCAATATATTCCTCATCTGGGTATTTCATTTACCTAGTGTCTCCTTTGTGGGGTGCATCCCAGAACAAGAAAATGCTCTGCAATAGGTACAGCTTGCTGTGTAAGCTTCTTTGCTACTCTGACCATATGATTCAGCAGATCCAATGGTGCATGAAATCTCAATGGAAAATAGAGATGCTGTTTGGAAACTTTGGTACAAGTCTTTAGCATTCAGAAGAAAAGCCTTGGCATTTTCCACACTCACTACTCTCTTTTTGAAAAACAGCTCTTGACATACTACAGAAACTTAGTAGAGACTCAATGCTTAAGCATGGGTCACCAAGTTACTATGTGACCTGAACTTCCCATCATGAATTGGGAGTTATGTGGTCCCTGAAGTCATACGATTTGGCATACATACCACCACTTGATCATTAAATAGAAGTGGTACATATGTGGTTGTATCTAGAAGACACTGAAGGCATAAACAAGCATAATAGAGAAGGACCCTGAATGCCCATGGTGCTCACTGCTACTGTAAATGGGTCCTAATAATGAAATATATATATATTTTATCTCATAAGAGGCTTAGACCACTCTTCTTTCCTAGTTGAAGTTTTAAAAAACAAATGGACCACATTGTTTCTTTCCTCTGGTCAATCTGACCAACTACCCAGTTCCCATTCCTAAAATTATCCATAGATAAATTTGTTATCTTCATCATGCAGATTTACAAGCTTGATTTTTAGAACTTAGATTCTGGACACCCATCAGGTATCCACTAGGACCAAAAACTGTAAAAACCTTAATTTTGTTACAACTTGTGACACAACCAGTTTTCCCCACGAACTCCCACTTCTGAACCTCATGTATTATATAACCCATGATCATGTTTGCTGGGGCAAGATACATTTGAAGTACAGCCTCTACCTTCTTGGTCAGTAGCTTCTCAATTAAACTTTCTTCACCCCAAGCACTGTTGGGGTGTTTGCTGCACATCAGGCACACAAATCTGATTTTGTAGATTGGCAATACTACGAAACTCCCCTCTCTATTCACACTGCATATATAGCCTTATGGGTATTTTCCTACAATAATTGCATAGAAGGAGACTTGGATCTGGTTCATAGATGATTCTGCAAAATTCACTCCCAACCCAAAGTGGACCTTAGATATGTAAAGGACAGTGCTGAAGATACATTCTGCTATTGGGCCAACTTCAAACAGTGTATCTGGTCATTCCTTTGCTTGAAAGGAGAAAGGGTCAGAGTCATGACTGCATACTCATTCATGGGTTGTGAATAATTGTTTTGCTGGATGGTCAAGGACTATAAAGAAGCATGATTGGAAAATTGGTAATAAAGAAATGTAGAAATACATAGCTAGGCCTCCATAAATGGATAAAAATTCTATAAATATTTGTATTCCATGTGAATGCTTACCAAATGATGAGCTCACCAGAGAATTTTAACAATTGAGTGGATAGGATAACAAGTTCTGAGAATTGTAGTCAGCTCTTTCTCCACACACTCTTGTCCTTTCCCAGTGGGCTCATGAGAAGAGTAGCAGTCGGCAGGGATGTAAATGATGCACGGGCTCCCTAAGAAGAGCTTATACCAAACAAAACTGACCTGCACATGGCCTACACGAAGTGCCCAAACTGCCAGCAGTAGAAGAGACCATGACTTAGCTTTTGATATGGCCACATTCCTGGGGATGATCAGCTTAGCTGCCTCATGGTAGTTGATTATTTTGGGACCATGTCCATCTTGGAAAAGATATTTTTTGTTGTTGTTATTGTTCTTACTGGAAAAGACACATACTATGGATAAGTATTTGTCTTCCCTGAATGTAATGCTTCTGCTAAAATGACCATCACTGGATTTAAAAATTCCTTATTTACTATTATACTTCTGATAAATCATCATTAAGCTTTTTTTACAACATTGTTTCTGATCAAATAACTCACTCTATAGGAAAAAAAAAAAAGGATAAGGTCATATTTACAGAATTTACTGATTTTACTGTGTTTCCCACCATCCTGAAGCAGCTGAGTTGAAAGAATGTGAAATGACTTTTCGAAGATTCAGTTCTTTACAAGGCTTGGGAAAGGTTCTCTGGAAGATTATGTATGAAATAAAGGATATCTATTATGACACTTCTCAAGACTACCATGCCCTGGGTATAAGGTTCAAGGGTAATTACAACTCAATCCTGGCAGTTCTAATGGCCCAGAATTTTCAGAAATGAAGATGTCTTCTAATTGTTCTGCCATGATGACTGGATAGTTTATCACAGTTCTAGACGCTAGAAGGTCCTGGATCATAATATCAGCATCTGGCAAGGGTCATCTCCCTGTGTCCTTCCATGGCAGAAGAAAGGAAGGTAAGAAGGCAATGAACACTCTGCATATGGCAGAGGAACATGAGAGGAAACCCATGTGCACAAGCCCTTTCTACTTAGAATTAACCATTCACAAGGGTGGAAACAACCACTTCTCATTAGGCCCCACTTTCAACAATGTTGCATTGGGAATTAAGTTTCCATCAAATTAATTTTGGGGGAAACATTTATATCATGGCAGAATTAAAATATTTCACTAAACTGAAAGAAAGGAAGTACAAAATAAGTAGTGGAGGGAAGTAGTTATACACCCTGACTATGACTACATGCATAATAACAAAAACTAGACCTGTAATTGTCATAAGTATTTCTTCCTTATTTTGCTTTCAATACATTTTTGTATACATATACATACAAAAATGATAGACTGGTACTTCTATATTTTTTCTTCCTCTTATTTTTTAAATCATGTAAAATAAGGTGTACCAATTTTAAACATAGTATTTAAGCATTCTTAGCTTTACATTACTTTGTTTACAGAACTAGATAGAAGATAGTAAAAATCACTCAATTATTTTTAACTCTCCTTCTGGAAAAGGAATTAGTTCATTTTCTGAATTACGCGAGATGATTATATCATGCTAGGTGGAATTATGACTATGTTATTATCTTTATTTTTGTTATTTATTTCACTTCGGTTTAAGGAGATGAGTTGGGTGTCAAGGTGATAAGGGATGTACTTTCAGTGATTACTCTTATCTGTTGCTTAACTGAGCCATGAACTGCACAAATTAAACCTTCTTACTGGGTTGTGTCTATAAGGGTGCTACCAGATAAAACTACCATTTGAATCAGTGGACTTAGCAAAATAGATTGTCCTTCCCCTTGTGGACATGCATTCTAGAATACATTAAGGGCCTGAGTAGAACAAAAAACTGAGGAGAAAGAAATTACCCCCTTTTTCCTGTCTCACTGCTTGCACAGTAGCTTCTCAATTCATCTTCTCCTGCTCTTAACCTGGAATAATACTATTGACTCTTTTGGTTCTTAGGCCTTCCTTCTTCAATTCAATTAACTGAAACTCCATCTTTCAGTTGTAAGATTCTGGGACTTCTTAGCCTTCAAAATATAGTAAGGCAATTTCTCATAACATATCTCCTTGGATGATAGATAACCAATAGATAACTTCTGATTGGATGAGTTTCTCTGTAGGTCCCTGACTAGGGCACTGCTGAAACAAACAACTGGGTAAACACTTATTTACCCAGAACAATAGAGACTTATTATAGTCAGTTTTGGAGGCGAGATGTCCAAAAGCAATCTCACCAGGCTAAACTTGGGCCGACTTTTCTTGAAACTCTGAGCAATGTCTGTCTCTCACATTTTTCAAGTCTAGAAGCTGTCCTCTTTATTTGGCTATAGGCAACTTCATTTTTCCTCTGCTTCCATTACATAACCTTCTCCTCTCATTAACCTTTTATTTCTCTTTTAAATGGACTTTGTAATTACATTAGGCTTACATGGATATATAAGATAACCTTGCTTATTCAAAATATTTACCTGAATTACATAAGCAAAATCTTTTTCACAATATAAGGAAAAATATTCATATTTTCCAGGAATTCAAACATAGCCATACTTGGGAGGTCATTATTCTATTACCAAAATAACATATATGAAAATAATTTTTAAATTCTGAAGCAAAATACAAATGTTAAGGTTTTGTTTTGTTTTGTTTTGTTTTTGTTTTTTGTTTTTTGTTTTTTTGGTGCTAGGGATTGAACCCAGGCCTGTGCTTGCAAGGCAAGCACTCTACCAACTGAACTATATCCCCAGCCCCAAATGTTAAGTTTTATCATTTCCATGTCAAATGAACAAAGAAGAACATCAAATAATACATGATAAAATGTACAATATTATGTTCATTTTTATTTGAAATTCATAGAAATCCTACTAACATGTATAAGACAGTACTATGATTTCAACAGAAAGAAGAGAAAGTAGGTACTGTGTGTTCTGATTAGAAAAAATATTTAGGACAAAATCTGAAATTACTAAACCCTAGTAACGTCTATTCTATATTGTTATGCAACTATTGAAAAAAGAAAAAAAAATGAGAATTCTTTATTACACACATCACAAGATGTTCATACTAGGATGCATTCATTTTTGCATACATGAAAGTTAAGTACATTGACTGAAACGTGTAAAGGTTAAAGAAACTGTGATAGGGAATAATAATGGATTGAGAATTTAGATTATGCTTATTTTTAATTTTCTAAATGTGATTGGTTTATTTACTACTGGTATATAATGTTTAGTACAACTTAAAAATTAATAAAAAAGAGAAATATTAATTTCTACTCATTAATAGTTTATTTTGCATTTCTGGCTGAGAATCTCCCTACATATTTATTTCCTGCTGGCAGAAAAATATGAAAAATCAAAATTAGAGTAAAACCTAAAGCAAGAAATAATTTATCCTTACTGGATCCTCTGAGTCTAGCTGAGATTCTGTAGCATCGGTTGCCCCCTGCCCAGACAGTTATGAGGTTTGGTTCCTTCAAAGCTTCTCTGTATTCACTTGGGGTAATTGATTTATGTTGAAAATCAGACCAATGCAAATCTTAGCACTTTTATCACAGAACAAAATGTTCACTGAACAAATTTCTCCACTTTACTTGTGATTTTCTCTGCAGGCAACAAAGAGCTATTTAAGGGTATGTTACATATTTCTTTCAAAAATTTTTTGCTTCGATATGCAGTATATCGTATGGTTTTGTTTCCAACAGTCCTCCTGTTCTGAATACCTTTGGCATCTCTTCTTGTCATAAGGTAGTGCAACTTCTTATCTCTCTGATTTGGTAAATGACCATGAGACTTGCTTTGACCAGTGGACTATGAGTATTTGTGGTATCCTCAAAGCCCTTAAATGTGCTTTTGTACTTTGGTTTGGCCCTTATGCTTTTCCTATTCTGGAAGTTAGCACGTTGTGGGTAGCCTCTAATCAAGGAAGACAAAAGACACTTTACATAAACTTGGGGTCAAACCACAGGATGGGTCCAAGCTGAACCTAACCACTGCTTAAAACGGAGCCTTCCTGCGACCCCAAATAGAGTTACCCAGTTCTCTTCCTTCACATATATCCATGAGCATGATAATAAATGATTGTTTTGGCCACTGAATTTGGGGCGACTTTTACACAGAAGATTTTTTCTTCTTAAACTGATGGATAAAGGGCCTTTGCCAAATTAAAATTAAATTTCACCCAGATTGGTTTAGCTGATTCCTATTTTCATCACTATTCTTCTTCCCACAGCCTATGACCCAACCTTGTGTTATAGGAAAACTACATCTCATTTGCTTTTAAGGTCCTCTTCCAAATGTAGATGAAAAAGGAGTTGACATTTAGAGATAATTTGCATGGTAACTATATTGAAAGAACTATTATTTAAATTATTTTTAACCTTCCATGAAAACCTGAAAATTATCTAAGTTGTTAATTAATTTGCAGTCCATGACTGCATGGCATGCAATTTCTTGCCAAATATATTACTATTTTTGGTTGCTAATATTTCTATTATTGGTTGCTAAGTAAAGAGCACCCTTTTAATTTAAGATGTCTTTTTTCCTTATCTTCTGAATTTTCCTAAGTTTTATCTTCCTGCTGCAAGAATTAGAGAAATGACAAATGATACATATTGATTGAACATGAATATGTTACACATTTACTTCACTCTGTTAATTCTTGTTCAGACTGTACAAAGTGTAGAAGACAGTTAATTTTGAAGCATCCAAGCCATTTAAAGCCATAAATTATTTTATTATATTGATTACAGATTTCTAATGATTACTATAACTCCCTACTTTTGAATCCCTTCACTTTTTAAAGTTTATTGATTATAACTATTGACTATTTTTCTGCAAAGTATTTTCTAATTGCTAGAACAGAATACACCTGTGTTATGATGGGAAGCCTAATGTAGAGTAGCTAGCAGTCATATGCAAACCATTTGATTCCCAGGCTGTATTTTTATTTTTGTCATGAAAAAAACAATTTAACCCCTCCCCATATTGTAGCTATGACTTTACCCCTGTACTCTGAAGGGTCCATATCTACTATCTACCCAATGATAATCTTAGGACCATTAATCCTTAACTTTATTATTCATAGGAACAATTCTCTACAATACTTGGTTAAGTTGTAAAACCATAACTCATCCTTCTGCTTGCTTTCAGAAGATTCCAGGTAAAGGAATGGTCTTATGTGTGACTGTTCATATCCAGTTTTGACACAAAATCTCCGTGAAATGGTTGGATTATCATCTACCTAAAAACCCTCCCTCTAATCAAGCATGAGAAGCCCGAAACTATACTCTGCACAGATGGGCAGTTAATTTCTTTCCCATTGAGCATGCAATGTGCTCCATGATGTTGCAGCAGCTGTGATGAGAATGGTGGATGTCCCCAGTCTATGCCTCATTTAGCTTCAGGAATTCTAAAAAGTTGCACTGTGTAGGAAATACAAAAAGAGTACTTTAAAGCAATGGAGCTTAGCATCCTGAAGCAGTATTTCATTTTCAACAACAGAAGTTTTAGCACTAATGTTGGTACTTGTGTATTTCTTTTGACAACTTTACCATCAATTTAGATTGTATTTCATCACTAAATATATACTGTCGACCTAGTCCTAGACACCCTATGAAAATCAATACGATTTTGATGCCGGGAAAGGGAGAATTGTGCAGTAAATATTGTGTTTCAATTGTTCACCACTCAAGTTTATTTTTACAGATACCAATAATACCACATTATATTTGTTTGGGACCTTTTATATTCAAAAGCATTTTCCTGTCAAATGGGAATAAAAATGTTTGTCCTGCCTTGTTCGCAGAGCTGATGATGTGATTACCTGACATAAAAGAAATAAAAATGCATCCTAAAGTAAAGAGTGCCATAAGAGATATGGAATTACCATTTCCATCATGTCTGAGAAGAATTTTAGTGAGTAAAAAGTGCAGAAGCTTTGAAGTCAGACCTGGATTACAATTCTAGTCCCATTATTTATAATATGTGTAAAACTCGGGAATTTCCTTACATTTACACTGAATCTTGAGTTTTTTTGTATATAAAATCTGAATCATTATTTATGGGCATAGAAAGGATAAAAATTTGTGCATGTGTGTGCATATTTGAAAATTGCAGGTGTTTATATACGGAAAATTCAGTCAGTGTTGCATTAATGTATGATAATAATTTTAAAATTTTAGGCATAAAAGCCTTTATTAAAAGTATTAGTTGTGTATAGACTTATACATGTTACACTTTCACAACAGATATTAAAATATTATACCTTATTTAAGAAGAAGAAATATAAAAACTGAACAGATTCACCTTTTATTTGTCTTCCATTCCTAAGTGATATGTCATTTTTGCTCAGACAAAGCCACCTGATGTCTGTTTCTAGAGGATCTATATCTGCTAGTTTTTGTGTCATAGAGTCATAGACAATGATTCTTAATAAATCTCTTTAACTCTTGAGAGAATTAAAGACTCCTGCCTACCATTTATTATATAGAGTTCAATAAGGGGTCAAGTCACTCCATTCTCACGGAGAAAGCAAGTTATTTAGGTTTCAGGATAGCAAAATGTTTGAGCATTCATGATAGTAGGTAATGTTGGCATGCTGGGTTAAAATCTGGAATATGCATCATTGTTCCCCTTCGAGGTTTCCTCCAACTTTCATTTCCTTTTTTTTTTTTTTTTTTGAGATCTCTTTTGCATTTTTCTTTCCATATAATGGCAATGTGGACTGGAAATACAGTAATATTAAGATTCATTTTCTGATGAAAGATGGGGATTAAGTTCTTGACTTTTCTAATTTAGGTTTAATACCCATTCTTACTTGCTAATTTCCACAACTCTCAAGGGAACATAGATTCAGGCTGTCTCCTCTTTGAACAAAGCTCTACCATTTTTTAACTTTATTCTCTCTCTCGAGCATACTTTATCTATTGCTTTCTATCACTCTCTTCTCCTTTTCCTAATGTGCCAGAATTAAAGGTCTAGATTGATGAGCTAAATTCGGATACATAGAACATGTTAAGAACAATTGTCACAGCTCCTTCTTTTCTGTTCTCTTTAAAAATTCAAGCCTTACATTTTATTACTTCATTTCTATTTCATGTAACTTATCTTTTATTTGAGTACCTGTACAATGAAAACTGCAGTACAAAAAGAAAGAAATTAAAGAGTACCTTAGAAAATGGAAACATCTCCCATGTTCTTGCATAGGCAGAAATAATATTGTCAAAATGGCCATACTACCAAAAGTGCTGTACAGATTCAATGCAATTCCAATTAAAATTCCAATGATACACCTCATAGAAATAGAGAAAGCAATTATGAAATACATTTGGAAGAATAAGAGACCCATAATAGCCAAAGTGACCCTTAGGAAAAGCAAAGCAGGAGGTACCACAGTAACAGATCTTAAACTATACTACAGAGCAATAGTAACAAAAACAGCATGGTATTGACACCACAATAGACAGATAGACCAATGGTACAGAATAGAGGACACAGAGACAAACCCACATAAATATAGTTATCTCATACTAGACAAAGGTGCCAAAAACATACAATGGAGGAAAAAATAGCCTCTTCAACAAATGGTGCTTGGAATACTGGAAATCCATATGCAACAAAATGAAATTGAACCTCTATCTCTCACCCCGTACAAAACTCAACTCAAAATGGATCAAGGACCCCACAATTAGACCAGAGGCCCTGCACTAAATAGATAAAAAATAGGCCCAAATCTTCATCAAGTTGGCTTAGACCAGACTTTTTAACAAGACTCCCAAAGCACAAGAAATAAAAGCTGAAATCAATAAATGGGATAGATTCAAACTGAAAATCTTTTTTCTCAGCAAAGGAAGCAATCAACAATGTGAGGAGAGAGCCTACAGAGTGGAAGAAAATGTTTACCACATGCACTTCGGATACAGCATTAATATCCAGAATTTATAAAGAACTCAAAAAATTTACAACAAGAATACAAACAACCCAATCAGTAATTGGGCTAAAGAACTAAGCAGACATTTCACAAAAGAAGATTTACAAGCAATCAACAGATATATGAAAAGATGTTCAATGTCTTGAATAATTAAGGAAATGTAAATCAAAACTACCCTAAGATTTAATCTCATAACAATCAGAATGACTATCATCAAGAATATAAGCAACAATAGGTATTGGTGAGGATGGGGAGAAAAAGTACACTCAAAGATTGGTGGAGAGTTGCAAATTGGTACAACCACTCTGGAAAGCAGTATGGAGGTTCCTTAGAAAACTTGGAATGGAACCACCATTTGACCCAGCTCTCCCACTCCTTGGCCTATACCCAAAGGACTTAAAATCAACATACTACAGTGACACAGCCACATCAATGTTATAGCAGCTCAATTCACAATAGCCAGATTGTGGAACCAACCTAGATGCCCTTTAATAGATGACTTGATAAAGAAACTGTGGTAGATATACACAATGGAATATTATTCAGCCATAAAGAATAATATAATTATGTCATTTGTAGGTAAATGGATGAAGTTGGGGACTATCATGCTAAGTGAAATAAATCAATTCCAAAAAACCAAAGCTCGAATGATTTCTCTGAAAAGTGGATGATGATACATAACTGGGGGTGGGATGTAGGCAAGAATGAGGAAGGATGGATTGTAGAGAGGAAAATGAGGGGTGGGGAGAGGGTGAGGGAAGTAAAAATAATAGAATGAGACAAGCATTATTACCCTATGTACATGTATGATTATGCAAACGGTGGGATTCTACTTCATGTACAACCAGAGAAATGAAAGTTACACCCCATTTGTGAACAATGAATCATAATAAAAAATAAAAAGAAGAAAATAATGGCATTTGCAGGTGAATGGATGGCGTTGGAGAATATTATGCTAAGTGAAATAAGCCAATCCCCAAAAAACAAAGGCCAAATATTTTCTCTAACTGGATGCTGATACATAATGGGACTAGGACAGAAGGGTTAAGGAAAGAATGGAGGAACGTTGGATTGTGTAGAGGGAAATGAGTTGAGGGGAGGTGTTGGGGAGGAAGAAAGACCTGGAACGAGACAAGTACTATTGCCCTACGTAAATGTATGATTACACAAACAGCGTGACTCTACTTCATGTACAACAGGACAAATAAAAGTTGTACCCCATTTGTGTATGATCAATCAAAAAATAATAATAAAAAATAGAAAGGCAAAAAAAAAAAACACCTCATTCATATCTTTTCCTAATTGTACATCAACCCATTACTATTTTTGGAAATTAGTTCTTTCTCTTTATCATAAAAGGAATTATAATTTTATCAAACAAAAAAATCAGAAAACTACGAAAAAAAGACACATGATCCTAAGACGAGGAAGAAAACACAAGAAAAAATACAGTGAGTAGCTCAAGTGGAGCAAGAAGGTGACTAAAATCCTTTAGAACTCTCCCTGGGGTTGAACAGCTATTCTTGCACAAACTGCCAGCACAAAAGCTAAGAAAATCAAAGAAGAAACCGTAGTGCCTACTTTCAGTACAAGAAAATGAAAAGATATATTAAAGAAGGAGGGAAAGGGTTACCAGCATAACCGTTCTCCCTGAACTCCAAGCAGCTTTACATGAAGATGAGCCTCCCACTTGGTGGAAGAAGAGAGAATGAAATCCAGGCCTTAGAATTGAAACCCAGTACCAGGACCACTACAGCCAAATAGTGTGCTTTGCAGAGCTCCATGACACCTACTGCCATATCTCTATACTGAAACATATCAACTGCACCAGGCCAGATGTTAAATAGACAGCTACCATGCTTCTTCCTCCTGAGGCAAAGTGGTATCAAGGCTCCATGCACTAGAGAGTAGGACATGAAAACTAACCTATGTTCTTGTCTCAGAACCAAGTGTCAAGCATGCTACAGAGAGGCCAAGCACACAGTAGAAAGTGAAGATCCCATGCTAGGGGAAAAAAAACCCTCTAGACTATTTTGGCAATAAGCAGAGACCTATGCATTGGAAGAATAGACACAAGTTGCAGTCACTTCAATTCCAGTCTCGAAATCAACCTGGAGAAACACCTGCCTTAATACCAAAACTATGCAGATCCCTGTGGCTGAGACTCAGGTATGATCCAAGTGAGCATTAGCATTAGTAGCCAATAAATGGGCCTTACCACCCATCCCCCAGCTGCAAGGATCACTATACCGGGGTTCACAATCTGACCTCTAGAATTGCTCCAGCACCAGGCATAGACCTGAATCATAGGTGATGTCACACACTAATTAAAATCAAGAACTTTCAGGAGACCATGACCTTACCTAGTAGTCAAAGTACTAGAAACTGACAAGACAGCCATAGGAGAACTCTCAGAGAATTAAAATAATAGTTTTACAGTTGGTGATCATTAAGAAAAATGCCAAAAACTATTTAAATACTTTAAAAGAGAAACTTAACAAAGACAGGTACACACACACACAAAACAATCAAATGGAAATTTTTGAACTAAAAATACACTAAGCAAAATTTAAAATATTATAGAATATATCGATAGCAGAATAGACCAAAGAAAAGAAAGAATTACTGAGCTTGAAGACAGGCTATTTGAAAATATACAGTTTTAGGAGAAAAAAAAAGAATAAAGAGAAATGATAAAGGCCTATGGAAATTTGGGGATAACATTAAAAGAACAGATATTTGTGTTGGGTATTCAAGGAGGTCTTGAGGATACCAAAGGGGTAGAAAGATTATTCAAAGCAGTAACATCCCAATTGTACAGAAAGATACAAATATTAAGGAACAGAAACGTCAAAGGTCACAAGTCAAATTTAACTCAACTCTACCTGAAGACATCTTATAATCAAACTCTCAAAGGCGAAAGTTAAAGAGAAGATTCTCAAGGCTTCAGGATGAAGGAAACAAATGACATGTAAAGCAACACCAATTTTTTGGATAGCTCATATCTCAGCAAGTACACTACCAGCCAGGAGGGAATTCATGAGCTGTTTACAGTACTCAAGGGAAAAAAGTATGAACCAAGAATACTATACCCAGAAAGGCTATCCTCTAGAAAAGAAGGAGTGAAAAAGATTTTTCCAAACAAAAGCTGGGAAAATATATCTCTGCCAGATCTATTATATAAGAAATGCTAAAGAAGTTCTTTAAACCAAAAGAAAGAGTTGTTAATGAAGAAAAAAGCAAGAGGTCATAAAATTTTCTGGTAAGATAATTATATGAACAAGCTTAGAAGGTTGTAATATTGTAAACATGGTGCGTAAACCATTTATTTCTTTATTAGATAGACTAAAAAACCAAAAATTAAAATAATAACTACATTAACAGGTAAAACAATAGGCTGTGCAGAAAGATGTAAAATAGGTTATCAACATTTCAAAATGTGGGGAGGAATGAATGCAACTGGGTTTGTTTTTGAGTACATTATCTCTTGCTCTTTTATTTGTTTTTTTTCTTATTCTTGTGGTCATATTGTGTTGCTATCATTTCAGACTAGTTTGTTATAATCAAAAGTTGTTGTAAGCCTCATGGTAATCACAGTGCAAAACATCTATGATAGGCAAATCAAAAATAATAAACAAGCAATGAAAGCACACTATCAGAGTAATTTACCTAAACACCAAGGAACACTATAAAAGGGGGAGAAAGGAACTATCACCAAACTTGGAAACAAATTATATAATAGCTATAATAAGACTACTTATCAATAATTACATTGAATGTGAATGGATAAAAATCTCCAACATTGACTGGGACTAAAGGTTGGGCTCAGTGCTAGAGTGCATTCCTAGGATATGCTGGACCCTAGGTTCAACCCCTACCAATACACACACACACACACACAGTGCCATTGAGTGGATTAAAACTTAAGACCAATTATATGTGGCTGATAAGAAATTTCCTTCACCTCTAAGGACACACATATACAGAAAGTTAAGGGATGGAATAAATATTGTATGGAAATAAAAGCCAAAAGAAAGCAGCAGTAGCCATACTAATATTAGAATATATAGCCTTTAAACCAAAAGCAGTAAAAGGAGACGAGGTAGATCACTATACTTGATAAAGTGGTCATTATATAATAACTAAACAAGGGCAAAGAACAATTCTAAATATGTGTGCACCAAATATTGAAGCAAACCAATATATGAATTAGATATTCATAGTACTTCAGAGAGAGAGATGGACTGGACAATAATGTTTGGGGATGTAATATCCATTTCTATCAATGTATAGATAATCCATGTAGAAATTCAACAAGGAAATATCACAGTTAAATTGTACCCTAGACCAAATGAACCTCAAAGACATCTACAGACCATTCCATCCAAAAGTTCCAAATATGCAGTTTTCTCATCAGAACACAGAATATTCTCTCCAGGATAAATCATTGATAGTAACAAAATAAGTTTCAGTTCATTTTTAAAAATTTAAATCATATTGAATATCTTTTCTGACTGCAATGCAGTAAAGCTAAAAATCAATAAAAAGAAAATATTGGAAACTATGAAAATTGGAGATTAAACAATTTACTTTTGAAAAAAATCAATCAGGAAAAAATCAAGAAGAACTACAATTTCATGGAAGTATTTAATATAAAGAAACAATATACCCAAAACTTTGGAATACAGAAAAAGAGACTATTATCATAACTGTATAAAGTAATTTACAACCTAGAAGAAATGGACAAATTCCTAGAGACATATATCTTACAAATATCGAGTTGTGATGAAAGAGAAAACCTGAGTAGATCAGTAATAAGTAATGGGATTGAATCAGAAATTTAAAAAAAAGACTTCACTGCTGAATTCTACTGAACATTGTAAAAAATAATTAACACATATTTTCTACATTATTTAAAAGGAAGAATGAAGAGGAAGCAGAGGAGGAGGTGGAGTGGGAAGAGGAAGGAATTTTTGCAATCACTTCTGATGAGGACAGTATAACCCTGATACCAAAACCAGATAAGGAAAAAACAACAACTGAAAACAAAAAAAAAAAAAAAAGGAAAAAAACAAAAGAAAAATGCAAATTACTGGACAATATTCTAGATATCCTAGATGAACATAGATGCAAAAATCATTCACAATATACTAGCAAACAAAAAATAACGACACATTAAAAGATTACTCTGCATGAGTAATTCACCTGAACAATCATTGCAGGGTTGCAAGGATGCTCCAGTATAGGCAGATTAATGAAAAAGGTATACAATATCAACAGAATAGAGGGAAAAAAACTTATTGTATTTTAAGCTGATGTGGAAAGGGAATTAAATAAAATTCAAAATTGCTTCATGATAAAAGTTCTAAACAAATTAGATATACCAGGAACATACCTCAACACAATGAAAGATATTTACAATAACCCAACAGATAGCATCATTAATGGGGAAAAGGTAAAAGCTTTCCAAAAACTGGGAAAAGACAAGGATGTCAACTTTTACCACTTTTATTCAACATAGTGCTGGAAGTCCTACCCAAATATATTAGGCAATGGAAAGAAATAAATGGCATCCAGATTGGAAAGGAAGAAGTCAAAATGTCATTGTTTGCCAATTACATGATTGTATATATATATATGATTGTGTGTATATGAATTAAGTATTCATAGTCCTACATATATATGTAGGAAACACCAAAAGCTCCACCAAAAATCTGTTAGAACTAATAAATAAATTCAGCAAAGTTACAGGACACAAAATCAACATATAAAATGAGTAGTGTTGTTAAATACCAAGAAAGAATTGTCTGAAATAGAAAGCAAATCCATTTATAACTAAAAATAGTAGCAACAATAAAATATCTAGAGAAAAGTTTAACCAAACAGATGAAATCCCTCTACAGTGAATATTACAAAACCTTGATAGAACATACAGAAGAAGGCACACAAGTGGAAAGACATCTCTTGTTCATGGATTAGAAGAATCAATATTGTTAATATTCATACTTCCTGAAATGATCTACTAATTCAATGCAATTTCTAATAAAATACCAATGGTATTCATTACAGAACTCTAAAAATTTTCTAAAATTGATATGGAATAACAGAAAAATCGAAATAGTAAAAGTCATTTTAAGAAAAAGGGACAAAGCAGGAAGTATTATATTTTCTGTATATGATATATTGCAAAAAGCTATGATAATCAAAACATCATGTAATGGAATAAAAAGACACATAGACCAATGGAAGATAATACAGATAATATAAGTGATCCCATGGGTCCTTAGCAAGCAATTGTTGGAACAAATGATAAGCACATGCATTGAAGAAAGGAGTCTGTTTAAAGCTCTTTAGAAAATTGGATATCAATGACCTAGGAATTAGACCAGAAACCCTGCACCTACTAGAAAAAAATGTAGTTCCAACACTCCAAAATGTCAGCCCAGGAAATAACTTCCTCAAGAAATTTCTAAAGTGCAAGAAGTAAAATTTTAAAAAATTAGTAAATGGTATGCATTAGACTAGAAAGCTTCTTCACGGCAAAGGAAACAATCAAGAGCCTGAAAAGAGAACCTACAGAATGGGATAAAATCTTTGCCACCTGCACATCAGATAGGGTGTTGATTTCCATGATATGTAAAGAACTGAAAAAAACTTAACAAAAACCAAATAACCTAATTAATAAATGGGCACAGAAACTAAAAATAGATACTTCCTAAAATAAGAAATATGAACCATTAACACATGAAAAAATGTACATGTACAACCAGAAGAATGAGACATCATACTCCATTTATATATTATGTGTCAAAATGCATTCTACTGTCATATATAACTAACTAGAACAAAAACAAACAAACAAACTACACTGAGATTTCATCTCATTTCAGCCAGAATGGCAATTATCAAGAATATAAGTAACAATAAATGTTGGCAAGGACATGGGGAAAAGGGTACACTCATGCATTTTCAGTGGGTATATCTACTGATATGGTATAACTACTCCAGAAAGCAGTAAGGAGTTTCCTCAAAAAACCAGGAATAGATCCACTATTTCACCCACTTATCCCTCTTCTTGGTATATACCCAAAGTATTTAAACTCAGCATAGTACAGTGATACAGTCACATCAATGTTTATAGCAGCACAATTCACAATAACTCAGCTGTGGAGCTAACCTAGGTGTCCTTCCATAGAGGAATTAATAAAGAAATTGTGATATATACACAGCAGAGTATTACTCAGCTCTAAAGAATGACTTTCTAACATTTGCCAATAAATGGATGGATCTGGAGACTATCATGCCAGGTGAAATAAGACAATCCCTTAAAAACAACGGTAGAATGTTTTGTCTGATATGTGGAACCTAACCCACTATAAGGGGGTTGAAAGAATAGAAATTCCATAGATTTGACAAAGGGAAATGAAGGGAAGGGAGGAGGAATAGGAAAAGCAGACAATGGAAAAAATCTGACATGAGTTTCTTATGTACAGTATGAATACACCACAGTGAATCTCACCAATATGTGCATCCACAAGACTGGAATCCTAGTTATAACAAGATATATTCCACGCCTGCGTAATTATATAAAAATGGACTTTTATTATCATGTATAACTAAAAAGAACCAGTAAAATGAAAAAGAAAAGGAATTGGATATCCAAATGGAAAAGAACAAAGTTAGACCCTTACCTTCTTCCAGTTACAAAGACCAATCCAAAATGGTTTAAAGACTTAAATGAAAGACCCCAGACTAAGAAATACTAGAATCAAACATAGGGACAATTATTTAGGATATTGGCATGGGCATGAATTTTTTTGATCATGACCCCCAAAGCATGGGAAACAAAAGAAAACATAGATAAGTGGATTACATCAAACTAAATAACTTATACACAGTGAAGGAAACTGTAAGTGTACAGACAACGTTCAGAATGGGAGAAAGCATTTGCAATGTATATATCTGAGAAGGGATTTATATCTAGAAGATAAAAGGAACTCAAAAGCTCAATAGTGAAATAAGCAAAGAACAAAAAATAACAAATAACCCAATTTTAAAAAGGACAATATGAGCTGAGTATGTGACTGAGTGGAATGCATTTGAATAGCATATACAAAATCCTGGGTTCAATCCCCAGGACCACCAAAAAAAAATAGATGAGATATCTAAATAGACATTTCTGAAAATAAGACCTACAAATGGCCAACATGTACGTGAAAAAAATCTTAAAATCAATAATCACCAGGGAAATGCAAGTCAAAACCACAATGAGATATCACCTGACCCTAGTAAGAATGGCTATGAATCAAAAAGAGTAAGATAACAAGCCCTAGCAAGAATGTGGAGAAAAGGGAATCCTTCCACACTGTGGGAATGTAAATTAATATGGACATTATGGGAAACAGTGCAGAGATTACTTAGAAGAATAGAACGACCTTATAACCTAGCAATCCCACTCCTTGTTATATAGCAAAAGGAAATAAAAGGAATTTATGGAAAAGACATCTGCACTTCCGGGTTCATTCGCTATTTGCAATAGCCAAGAAATGAAATCAACCTAAGCTTTAATCATTTGATGAATAGATAAAGAAAATGTGGTACATGTCCAAAATGGAGTCATTTTTTTACCATAAAAATATAAAGTTCTGTCCCTTGCAGCAGTGTGTGCAAGACAGGAGACGATGATGTTAAGTTAAATAAGTAAAACACAGAAAGACATGTATGTCATGATTTCATCATGAAATCTAAAGAATGTTGATCCGATGGAAGCCGAGGGTCGAATGGTAGTACCAGAGGGATGGAGACTAGAGAACAATAAGGTAATGCACGGTTCAAAACCCTGCAAGAAAGAAAAGTGAGTTTTCCCAGAAAGAAATGAAAATGTTTGAGGAGATAGATACTTTTAATATGACTTACATGCTATTCAATGTATGTTTGTATTGAAAAATGACATGGAATCCCATGTCCTATGAACAAGTTTTACTTTTTTGAGTATCATTCAAAGATTTAGAAAAATATAGCAATTTTTCATGTATTTTTCATAGGCAGATCTATATTTTGATTTGTCAACTTGGATTCATAATCTTTGCTAATGTAATTATGTCGTAACTTGAGAACTGTTGCCATTTTTGACATATGTAATATGAATTCGAAAGTTGCACAAAGCACCATGCTATCAAAATATTGCATTCAGTCAATTCTCTAAAGTTGGTAAATTGTTTTTTTTCCCCTATTTTCTCCTCTAATTTTCACAGTTGGTGCTCAGTGCTTCTTAGAAATTATCTAGTAAAAACCCTTTGATCTTAAAGAAAAAGTAGTTCCATGAAGTTTTAAATTAGCTAACTAAGCATCATATTTTGAGAATTT
Source organism: Glaucomys volans (assembly GCA_020662805.1). NCBI lineage: Eukaryota > Metazoa > Chordata > Mammalia > Rodentia > Sciuridae > Glaucomys > Glaucomys volans. The sequence continues at coordinate 43,409 of JAJEJO010049589.1, forward strand.
GAGCTCAAGTTTTTTGTTGTTTATTCCAGTATTCTTATAAAGTGTACCTGGTCATGAAAAAAAGTTTCATTAGTTATTTCAGGCCTTAAGTTATACTCTGGATTTCTGATGCTTAAAACAAATAAACCAAAAAAACGGCTAGAGTAATTAGAAACTTCTTAGAACTGTTAGTGGTGAGCCATACATTCTTACTGTTAAGAGCTTATTTTAACAAAGATGTATTAAAATATACAAAACTAATTACATATAAAATAATTCAATTAAAATAGACTACCATATTTTTCACTGCATAGTCATTACTATTGCATAATCACCACACCGTTAATTCAGTACAAAATTAGTTTACAACCTTTTGTCATGTAATGGTATAATTCTATTCCACAAGTCTCTTAAAAGGTAAACAAAGAAGCCACCCATTCAGCAGTGACATATGGATGTGCATTTGTCTGCTTGCACAATACAAGTGAGCCCAGAATTTTCACTATGTGTGTATTGTGAGTGTATTTCTAAAAAACTAATGTGGTTTGTGCTGAAGTACGAATGGTAAACACTTCTTATATGAGTGGCACTGAGGACAGATACGTCAGATAACAAAATCAATGATAGTGCACAGATTCTTCAGATGCAGAAGACTAAATGTTGTAAGTCCATACTTTGCAACACTGTAGTAAATTTTGTCAATATTTTGACTATAATGCACAAACTAATAACGGATTAACTTCTTTTCTTCAGACTGAAAAAAATGTTAAACTGTCATGAAGAAACGATGTATTTTGATTTAGACTATGCAATTACATATGTTCATGAGTATTCAATGTGTCCTAATCTTGCACCAAAGATAGTTTATTAATAAATACTATTTAAGCAGTAGTACAATTTTTTAAAAGATGCTTGATGTAGTGGTCACAAACCACTTTTTTGCAAAGAAAATTTGCATAAAAACTGCAATAATATGTGATTGAATATAGTGCTCAGAAATAGCAGAGGTGTGGCTTCTGAACAGCTAAATGAATTTAGGTGTCTGGAAATGAAAAAGGAGTCACCACTGTAAGGACATAGGAGAATCATGACCATTGTATTCATCCTTTTTATACTTTCTCAGCCCTTCTATCTAGCAATGGTTTCAGTGTGGCATTAGACTGTTATTTGGAATTGATAAAAACAAAAGGGTGGAAAAAAAGAATAACCATTATATTTAAAAATGGCTGCACTTTTCAGTTTCAACATTAATTTTGATAATAATGTGTATTTTTTAATAAGGCATTGCGTGTGTGTTTATGTGTGTGTATCACAATTCCATACACATGTATTTAAGTATGTTTCTGAAAACAACTCTTCCAGGTTTAAAAATGCTGATTTAATTTTAATAAAAAGTATTTTTCTTAATATCGTAATTATGTTTTAATTCTATGGATATTACAAGATAATATTTAAAGGGAAATGACAATAAAGTGGGATATTCAAGAGAATAGGTTAAATAATAAAGAAAACAGTAGATTCCAAGATATCCTGTTTTGTTAGACTTGAAAATGCCTACTGCTTAATCTAATAGTTCTTTTAAAATTCTAAATTATAAAGAAAATCCCATGAGTTTATGACATCTGTTGATTTTTATGAGATTCCCCGAAAACTTTATTTTCCTTTTTCCTCTCTAGCTTCCACATATGAGAGAAAACACGACCCTTGATCTTCTGAGATTGGCTCATTTCACTTAGTGTAATCCAACCTTATCTGTGGAAGAGAATATTCTTTCTCCACAGAATTGTCTTGACATTCTGACAGGGCTTTTTAAGTCAAACAGCTGTTGTGGTGCATATCTGAATTTCACTGAAATTTAGTGAGTCAGGAAAACTAATTGAGTATTGGAAAAAGGAGCACTCCATTATGAGAACTTCACTTTTTATTTGAAGCTTTTTTGTAACTTTTATATTCAGAGCTGGTAAAACTACACACCTGCTTTTAAGGGACTCATGAATGTTTAATCCTGGTAAATAGATTATTCTGGTGGGACACAAACAGAACAGATCAAGTAAACAAGAAAACAAAATACTCCCTGCTCCAGAGACATTCCCTCATGCTGCCTTCCTTCAATCATTCTGGTTTTCTACATATTAATACCTATATTTACTTTTTTTCATGATTATATATACATGCATGTATATTCTTTCAAAGTAAAGAGCATATAAATCATATGTAGGAATTTTTTATATGACTTTTAGTTACTTCCTTAAACCAATGATAACTTACATATTATAAATTAAAAATCATATACATAATCAATTTCAAATTATTCTAATAGTAAAACAACTCTTAGAGAAATCATTTTTTCTCAACAAAAAATATAAATTTTTTTAAAATAATCTTTTTTTTGTAATGTATCTAAACTAGGACTCTGAAGAAGGGAAAAGCCATATACTTAACTAATTTTTTTCTTTATGCATTTGCCACAGATCCCATTTGACTCATTTAAACATAATTAATATGCATCAGGCAAAAATTCTGAAAATTTCATATAAGTTGCAGGTTCAGAGAAATAAGTCTTATGAAATGAGAGCAAGAGAGATCTATTTAGATTTTATATAAATCTTGGCACAATAGTCAGATTATGCTTGCTGTTTTCACTATGCAGTCACTTTCTCAATTCACTTATTCTGCAAGGTCCTGTCAGAGAATACAATATAAAAAGGAAACAAAAATGTTTTTGAATACAACCTCAGTTCATCAACAGTGATGTGTGACACTTCAAGTAAGTAGGCACTGGAGGACTTCTGCCAATCTGTCAGCATCTGTTCATTGTAATTGAGAATTTGAGTGGATTTGAAGTTCTTCTTTGGTAAAGGCATAAGTTAAAAATTTAACATCATTTTTCCCACACCTTAAATATGTTGTCTTATTCGGTCTGTGCAGCAGAATCAAATTTTACAGTTACCCAGCTCACTCCATAGAGAACTAGGGCTAGCAAAAGCAAATAGAAGGATACATAAAAGTGAGACAGGTGTTTCAACCCGCTGACAACTAAGAACAGTAGTAATTAACAACGAAATAAGAATGCCCTATACCACAAATCTTATCAACCCATTTTCCAAATACCTATTATATTTGCTCTTTTCCTTTCATATACTATCATGGGTGCTTAAAGAATATGTCATTTTCTCATTTCACTGAAAGTCTAACCTCCTACTTATTCCACCTTTATTGGTTCTTCCATTCTTATCTATAACTCTTTCTATACAATATGTATATATTATGTGTGTGTGCATGTGTGTATATTTTAGATCATAAAAACCTCAAGCAAAGTAATTGACTTCCCAGTAGGAAAAAAAGCAGAACTTATAGTGGGTTCTATGATTTTGCTCCCAGAATACAATGAAATACTAGTAAGCAATATAATATGAACGATTGTTAAATAAAACAATGTATTTAAACTTATATCCCCTTACATGCTGAGTGACAGAAGTCAATTTTAAAAAGTTACATACTTGTTGCTTCTTAGATATGCAATATTCTGGAAAAGCTAATAATACAATGACCAAAAGTAAAATTTCATTATTTGTTAGAAGTGAAAGTCAGGGAGAGGTGTGATTTAAAATAAGCTGCCTATGGGAGAATTTACTGGTTTTGGAATTAATCTGTGTTCTGATTGTTTTGGTCACTAAACAAATTTACCAATATTTAAACTAAATGTCAAGGTCTGGGAAATGTAGTTCAATTGTAGTGGGCTTGCCCATTCAGGTGGACCTAAATTTGATTCTGAGAACAACAAACAAAAAACAAATCGATGCCCCCAAATCTGCATATCAATAAACATTTGTATTTTGCATTTGTTGATTTCTTAAAATAAAAATAACTAATTCCAGATTTTCATTTGGACAAATACAATTTTGTATTATTTTTATGATTGAACTAGAGCCAGAGTTGCTTCTAAATGAATGAGAAAAATACTATTATTTTTAAAGGAGTGTCACCTCTAAAATGTAAAGTGTCTCACTATTTTATCCTTTCCTTATTGTTTTGTCTTATTAAGTTAGTAAATGAAGGGAGATTCATTATTTATATTTCTCAGAAAAGATTCAATTGATGTACTTGCTTCCATTAATACGCAGTCTATGCAACTACCTTCAGGGACCCAATTTTGTCAGCATTCTCATGTTTTTATACAGAAGGATGGATGATTTGCAAATGATATGTTCAAATTAGAATTTAACATAATTGCTAAATTGCTTTCCAATATAAATATAATGATCAAAAATTAAAATTCCTAATTGAGCTTTTCAAATAAGCAATGCTAAAATAAGTCAAGGAGCTGTCTGAAAATTTGAAAGGATGTCTGAATAATGCTTTTCTAATTCAAGCATAATAAAATGTCCCATTTTTTTAAATATTGACAGTGCACATATAATGCCTCTTTTCTAAACAATGATCCTCAGGTGTCACATATCTGAATTTAGATAGATATCTGACATGTTTATTCAGCCTTCTTGCAATCACAAGGAATCGTGTGCCTTTTACTGATTTAATATGAAGGTAGTAGAATATCTCTGCAGTGAAGGGTGATTATTATATTTCTTTCATGGGCATGAAAGTCACATAACTCATAGGCATCACAAAGAGCTTATGGAGTTTGTGAGTTATTAAGGTCAGTCATGGGAAAAAAGAAGATAATCATTTTTACCACAGAAATATTCAATTTATGTTATGAGAAAACTTTTTTATTGATTACCCATTCCAGAATGGACAAGAAGAAGGAAAACATCACCTGGAAGTTCCTGTCTATTTGTCCATTGCTCCCACCTGTCAGACCACACCCTGGTGGTTTTAGTGATCAGCGACATTATTTTCAGGGGATGAAACAAAATACTGGCTACTATGGTCCTCAACAGTGTGAAATAATAATTTCTGGGATTTCTGAAAACATAGGAAGCAAAACAAATAACAGCCAAAGACTGCAAAGGATTCTTGATAGCAAGGTGTAAACGGTATAGGTAATGCATGCAATTATGTTTGTGAATGGGCAGCAAGAAGATTTTCAAGACAAAGAGTTTCTCAGGCACAAAGGACAAACCACAAAATGGGAAATGGGGAATCGTAGTCATTTTAAAGAAAAGCAGTGCTGTTTAAGAAAACTTTTTAATGTTTCAATTATTTTCAATTATTTAAAATTCTATGCTTTTTAATGAACAGCATAAGAAATTCAGTGTGTTCTTAACATGAAATTTATTTTGAGAATTTTTTTTTTTTGAAAAATCTTATTCCCTTTATTCTCTTCAACATGACCACCAGTGACACACCACTGTTATTGACACACATCATGCATCACACCCTGTCTCTTCCCAGGGACAAATCAGGTGAGTGGGGCTTCCTTCATAGGGCAGAGGAGTCTGGGAGCTGCGCACCTCAGGGGGGGAGGTCATGGAGCCCCACCTCTTGGTTTTGATGGTTTCAAGTTCCCCCCAATTCAGGATTTATGCCCAGTTCATTCAAGGTCCCATCTAACCTCCATAGCCACAGCAGTTTCAAGTTTCACCCTGAACTCAGATTAGTTTCTACCCTCGCTTCTGCTTTCACCAATGACTCCTTTATAGATTTACCAAACAAAATTCTGAAGCTGTCAATTTAATCTAAAAATCAATAGGATGAATGATTGTTAAATTTTCTGAATATCAAAGGTTTGTCAATGGATATTACATGATAGTTTGACAAAAACAAGAAGTTTCAGTGTGCTGTGGTACAGTAGGGTGACTACAGAAAACAATAATGTACTATATATTTCAAAAAACTAAAAGAATGTTGAAAGTTTTCTTCATGAGGAAATAATAAATGTTTGGGGAGACAGATATATTTAACCTGATTTGAAAGTTATGTAATGTGTACATATATCAAAATAGACGTTTTCTCACTAATCCGTATTTTTTATATTTCAGCTAAAAATAAAATTTAAGATAAAATAAAAGATGTGTGTGTGTGTGTCTTCTATCCACTTATAATGTTTAAAAATTATAATAGGAAACCAATGATATGGGGAAATATCTTCTGCAATTATTCAAAGTATTACCTACAAGAAAGACTCTTTTGTTTTTTTCTTTTATTCACTCATTGATTATTGATTTAGTCAGTTTTTTTTTCTTCATTTCTGAGAAAAGACTGTCATTGGGAAAACATATCTCACTTAACTCTTTATTCCCTGAAAGTAGTTTTACTCTTTATTACTATTTCAGTAACTCTAATTGTATTTTCTTAAATATTTGAATTTAAACATCAATTCTTCATGTTATCCTTTTCATACTAAAAGGACACAAGGTCAAGGTTTTCTTATTTTACTTACTTTGAAGTCCCCTCACAATTTTGCCTTCTTTTCTTGCCATGTAATTCAGTTTTACTTATAATGGTATTTTTAAATTGTTTCTATATTGAATGAACATAAAATAGATATGAAATTCAAAGCAATATTTCAAATTGAAATATAGAGATTGTCAAAAGAAATTGGTGAGTTTATTCCAGGACTCTTGAAGACTTCTAAATATATGACATCACATGAAAACAATGAAACTCAAAAGTGTAATAGGGAAGATTTAATTTGTTGAGAGTAGATGAAGTTGTTTTAAATTCTGCATCCTGTGGCCACCTGGACAGGGAGAAGGGAGGTCAGTGCATGAAACTTGATCTGAACCAAGGAAAGTCCTGGAACTGAAAGAATGAAAAACACAATCCCATGAAACAATAAATCATTTTACCAAGTAAAAGGAACAGTTGGCAAGAATTGCGCAGTGTTGGGAATCTCTTTATTAAGTGACATTTCAGTAAATGAAAAGTAAAACTTAGATATCCAAATACAGAAGAATGAAACTAGACCCCTATCATTCAGCAAAAGTCGACTCAAGATGGATTAAAGAGTTAAATGTAAGACCCAAAAGTATGAAATCCCTAGAAGAAAACAGGGGAATACATTAAGACTCTGGAATGAGCAAGGACTTTTTGGAGAAGACCTAAAAAGCACAGGAAACAAAGCAAGAATAGATAAATTGAATACATCAAACTGAGAAGCTTCTACACTACAATGAAAAAACAGAATGAAGGAACAACTGACAGAAAGGGTGGAAATATTTGCAAATCATACATCTCACAAAAGGACATTATTGAGGCTCTATAAAGAATTACTGAAATTCGAGAGCAAAAGTGATGATGATGATGATGATGATGATGATGGTAATAATAGTAAACAAATTAAAAATTGGTACTCCACCTAAATAGAAATTTCTCAAAAGAAGATATATAAATGGCCAACAGGAATTGGAAAAAAATCCTCAATATCATCAAGAATCAGGGAAATGCATATCAAAAAGACTAAAAATAACAAATGCTGGTGTGAATGTGAAGAGAATGCCCTTGCACACTGATATTAAGAATGTAAATTAGTACACCCATTATGGAAAATGGTATGACGCTTCCTCAAAAAATGAAAAATAAACTACCATATGACTCATCAACTCTACTACTGGGTATATAACCAAAGAAAATGAAATTAGTGTTTGAAGTGACATCTGAGATCCTATGTTCACTGAAGCACTATTCACAATAGCCAAAAAATGTAAACAAACTGAGTGCCTGTCAACTGATGAATGGATAAAGGTGATGCATTTAAACAATAAAATACTATGCAGAAATTTTTAAAAAATGAAATCCTGTCTTTTTCAATAACAACCATGGAATTGAAGATAATTGTTTTAAGTGAAACGAATCAGGAACAGAAAGACAAGCTTCTGCATAATCTCACCCATATGTGGAATTTAAAAACATTTGTGACATCAAAGTTGAGAGTAGAATGGTGGTTATCGCAGTCTGGGGAGAACATGCAGAGCGAAGGATGAGGAAAGTTTGACCAATGCATATGAAGTTAGAGTTAGGTAGGAGCAAGAAGTTCTGTGTGCAATTGCACAGGAGGCTAACAGTAGGTAGCAATAATGTACTGTACATTTCAAAAAGCTAGAAAAAGGATTTTGAAAGTTTTCAATATGAGTGAAGTATAAATCTTTGAGGAGATAGATATGTTTAACTGGATTTAAACATTATGTACACTTGTATTGAAATGTTATATTGTACCCTGTAAATAAGCACAACTTTTGTGATTTTTATATATCATATAAAAATAAATTGTAGCCTATAACAGTGGCTTGCACCTGTAATCCCAGGGGCTCAGGAGGCTGAGACAGGAGGATTACAAGTTCAAAGCCGGTCTCAGCAACTTATTGAGGCCCTGAACAATTCAATGAGACCCTGTCTCAAAATAAAATATATATAAAAATTATAGCTGGGGATATTACTCAGTGGTAAAACACCCTTGAGTTCAATCTCTGGTATGAAAAAATAAAAAAATTAAAAATAAATAAATAAATAAATTATAAAAAAATAAATATTTGGAAAGATTGGTTAAGTGATTTTGGTATTATATGATATATACATGCATGAAGACATCACATTACCATAGTCATATGTATGAATTTGATATTTTTTGTATTAGTTAAAAATTAATTTGTTTTAAAAGATTCTAAAAATACCATTAAAGACAAGTTAACTTAAGCATCTGACATTCTGCACATATCCTAGCCAGATTCTGAAGATACTAGGTTAACTAATTATTTTGCCTTTTTTCATTTCTTCTTATGCATATTACTGCTTCAATGTGAGGCGGCCACATGCTCCATATGTTCTACACTCATTCCTAAGGTATATGTTTAGTCCATTTAGATGAATGGATTTGAGGATTGAAAATTCAGATTATAGCTGTTGACAGATATTTATTCTTTGATACTATGGCCTCAGTAGAAAGGTTTTTGCATTCATTACCTATGTTTGGGTTTAAGTTGGTCACTCTCCAAAGTTTCAGAAGTGGCATTAAAATCTTTGATGAAACGGATTATGTATCAGTACAAGAACTACTATGCATCCTATCACAATATGTCTAAGGTGCTACCTGCATTGGGACAAGACCTAGAATAGCTGGAAGTAGATTTACCTTAGGATTATCCAAGCAGCACAAGTCATCATGCCAGAAACATGTTCCATAATCCGAAAAACTGAATTTCTGAAAGTTCAAAATTTCTAAATTCCAAAGTTCTACAATTCACAGTCTAAAAAATTAAAATTGGAACTACAGCATAGTGGTGATGCCAATGGGAACTTGAAATCCAGATCTGTGAGTTTGTGGCTAGGTCTGCGTAAACCTATCTGAACCAAGCAAAGACTTAATTGACCTTAAAAAAAAAAAAAAAAACATGGAAAATCAGAAGCTCAGAGCATTTCACCTGGGGGAACACAAACTGGAGAGGCTAGAGAGAACCTGGCTCTTCCCAACCCTGAGAGTTCTGTGGCTCCCAGGTGCAACCAAGGTCAGCTACAGTGGGTCAGGAAGTTGGAAGGTTGGGTGTGAGGGCTCTTAGCTCTCGACTTGTCTGGTGACAAGTCACCAGTGGCACCCACTGGTCTGGAAGCAGTCTGACACTTTCCTAGGGCACCTGGTCCAACAACCCCCAGGGTCTGGAACCCCTGGACTCCACCCCAAACCACTGCTTGCCTACTAGATCTGTGGCTTTGCCATGGGCACACAGCCCAGCCTGATAAGCTGCCACTCCCCACCAGGCCTGCCCAGCCTAGCCCACAGATTTATCATCAACCCACAAGGTCCATGGCCTGGAGCTGGTCCACCTGGCCCAGGAGAGCTGGCCCACCAGATGTAACCAGTCACTTCACCAACTAGCTGCAGCCCAACCAACCTGACCTACCACTTCACCACCAGGCCTGCCTGGCCCACCCAGCCCATAGCTTCATTACCAGCCCACAAGGCCCATTCCTGATCTACCTAGCCCCAAACAGTTAGGCCCACCAGACATAACCAGCCACTATGCCACCTAGCCACAGCACAGTTTGCCTGGAGCTCTGCTTTGCCACCTGGCCCACCTGGCCTAGGTCAGCTAGTCCTGCCTGACAAGCTGTTATGCAACCTGGTCCAGTCAGCTGCTTTGTCACCTAGCTACAGCCCAACTTTCCGGACACACCACTTTGCTTCCAGGTCCACCTGCCCCAGCCAACAGCTTTACCACTTGGCCTGTAACCCAGCCTGCCCACACCAGTCTCCCAAGAAGGGAAGTTAAGAAGTCTTAAAGCCCAACCTTCAATTTGGTGAGTAACACAATAAAAAGAAAGACTCTATAACTCATGGCCCATACTTTAACACTCAGTGCATATCTCAAAAAGAAATAAAAAGATATTCAATTGAAAATAGTGAACACATATATTCACTGAGTAGTTTATTCTCAATAGTGGAGATGACTCCTTAATTTACAAACTTTCTACCAAGGTTTTGACTTTATTCCTATTGTTGTTTTGTTTTGCTATTTTTTATATTTGGTTTTTGTTTTATATGACTATGTACTGATTGATTCAAGGACTTCTATACATAAACATATAAGTTTCTCCTCAATTCTAGCTTTTTTTTAAAAGGTGTTATTTTCCCATGCTCTGCATTTGGAAGATTAGGGCTTTTGATTGGTATATTTTGAGTTTATTTTGTATAGTATTAACCACTACTCTATTTCTTTTTTCTTCCTCTCTCTTTTTTCTATTGCTGAAAGCCATATTGCATTCTGTCTCTCTTCCTTTATATTCTTACTTCTGTATTTTCTTCCCCTTTCTCATTAATAAGATACCCTAAGTCACCACTGTATCTACCCCTTCAACCCTTTAAAATTGCAAACACTCACTATTCTACCCTCCTATCTGTTCCATAAGATACTTCACGATGAAGAAATAAAAAATTCGCCAATATTTTATTAAAAATTTTTAAGTCTATGTTCATCAGGGATATTGGTCTGAAGTTTTCATTCCTTGATATGTCTTTATCTAGTTTTAGTATCAGGGTGATACTAGTTTCATAGTAGAATAGAAGGGTTCCCTCTTCTATTTCATGGAATAATTTGAGGAGGAATGGTATAAGTTCTGCTGTGAAGGTTTGAGAGAACTCAGATGAGAATCCATCTGGTCCCGAGCTTTTCTTTGTTGGTGGGCTTTTAATGGCATCTTCTATTTCATTGCTTGAAATTAATCTATTTAAATTTCTATGTCCTCCTCATTCAATTCAGTAGGTTTTATGTCTCTAGATATGTGTTGATGAATTCATGATTTTCTCTTTCATTGAATTATAGATTTTCAAAATTGTTTCGCATTATTGCCTGTATTTCTGTAGTGTGATATTTCCTTTTTTCTTTTATTTTTTCCTTTCAGTTACACATTGCAGTAGTATATATTTTGATATATTGTACATAAATGGAGTGTAATTTCCCATTCTTTTGATTGTACATGATGTAGAATCAATAAATGGGAGGGATTCAAACTAAAAAACTTATTCTCAGTAAAGGAAACAATCAATAATGTGAAAAGAGAGCCTACAGAATGAGAGAAAATCTTTACCACGCACACTTCAGATACAGCACTAATCTCCAGATTAGTTCTAAAGAAACTGTGGTATATTTACATAATGGAATATTATTCAGCCATAAAGAATAATAAAATTGCAGCATTTACAGGTTAAGAATGGAGCTGGAGAATATCACGCTAAGTAAAATAAGCCAACCGTAAAGACCAAAGGCCAATTGCTTTCTCTGAGTAGATGCTGATACATAACAGGGGCAGAAGGGGTACAGGAAGAAGAGAAAAACATTGGATTGTGTAGAGGGAAATGAAGGGGGAAGGGTGGGGTAAGGAAAGATGGTGGACTGAGACAAGCATCATTACTCTATGTACATGTATGATTACACAAATGGTGTGACTCTACATTGTGTACAACCAGAGAAATGAAAAGTTGTGCTCCATTTGTGTACAATGAATCAAAATGCATTCTGCTGTCATGGATAACAAAATAGAACAAACACTTTAAAAAATACTGGCAAATCAAATACAAAATCACATTAAAATATGGTTGCACAATGATCAAGTGTGGTTCATCCCAAGGATGCAAGTTTGGTTCAACATTCAGAAATCAATAAATGTAATTTATCACTTCAAAAGACATAAAAACAAGAATCACATGGTTGTCTCCGCATCTATCAATAGAGGCAGAAAAGACATTTGACAAAATTCAGCATCATTCATACTCAAACACTAGAAAAAACAGGGATAGTAGAAATATACCTCAACATTATAAAAGCTACATATGTTATACAGAAGGTCAACATCATTCTAAATGGAGAAAAATGGAAATCATTCCCTCTAAAAATTGGAACAAGGATGCCCTCTTTCACCACTTCTGTTCAATCTAGTCCTTGAAACTTGAGTAAGAACAATTAGACAAAAGACAGAATTTAAAGTGATATGAATAGTAAAAAAAAGAGTCAAACTACCACTATCTGCCAATGACATGATTCTATAGAAGATCCAAAAAACTCCACCAGAAATCTTCTAGAATTCATAAACAAACTCAGCAAAGTAGCAGGATATAAAATTAATACCCATAATTCCATTCCTTTACATCAGTACTGAGACAGCTAACAAAGAAATTAGGAGAAAATCTCATTTACAATATATTCAAAATAAAATAAAATACTTGGAAATCAATCTAATGCAAGAGGTGAAAATCCTCTACAATGAAAACTACAGAACACTAAAGAAATTGAAGAGGACCTTAGAAAACGGAAAGATCTCCCATGTTCTTGGATCAAGCAGAATTAATATTGTCAAAATAGCCACACTAATAAAAGCCCTATACAGGTTCAATTCAATTCCTATTAAAATTCCAGTGATACTCTTCATAGAAATAGAAAAAGCAGTCATGAAATTCATTTGGAAAAATTAGAGGTCCAGAATAGCCAAAGCAATCCTTAGTGAAGAAAGTGAAGCAAGGGCATCACAATACCAGACCTTAAATTATTCTACAGAGCTATAGTATCAAAAATGACATGGTATTTACATAAAAATAGACACGAAGATAAATGGAGCAGAAGACACAGGGACAAACCCATGTAAATACAGTTATCTCACACTAGATAAAGTCCCCATAAACATACATTGGAGAAAAATAGCCTTTTTAACAAGTGGTGCTGGGAAAACTGGAAATACACATATACTAGAATGAAACTGACCCCCTTTCTCACACCCTGAAAAACACAATTCAAAGTGGATCAAGGACCTAGGCATTAAACCAAAGAACCTGTGCCTAATAGAAAAAATATGAGGCCAATTCTCCATCATGTCAGCTTAGGAACTGACTTTCTTAACAAGACTCCTAAAGCACAAGAAGTAAAATCAAGAATCAGTAAATGGGATGGTATCAAACGCAAAAGCTTCTTAGCAAAGTAAACGATCAAGAACATGAACAGAGAGCCTATAGAATGGGAGAAAATCTTTGCCACCTGTACCTCAGATACAGCATAAATCTTCAGGATTTATAAAGAACACAAAATCAACACCAAAAAAAAAAAAAATAAATAATCCAACCAACAAATGGGCAAGGAGCTTAACAAGCACTTCAAAAAAGAAGAAATATAAATGGTCAACAAATAATGAAAAAAAGTTCGACACCTCTATGAAATGCAAATTTAAACTACACTGATATTTTGTCTCACTCCAGTCAGAATGGAAATTATCAAGAATACAAGTAACAAAAAATGTTGGCAAGGACTTGGAATACACTCATACATTGTTGGGTGGGTCTACAAATTGGTGCAACCACTATGGAAAACAGTATGGAGATTCTTTAGAAAACTTGGAATGGAACTACCATTTGATCTCCCTTTATACCTAAAGTATTTAAAATCAGCATACTACAGTGATACAGCCACATCAATGTTTTAAGCTGCTCAATTCACAATAGCCAAGTTATGGAACCAAGCTAGCTATCCTTCAACAGAAGATTGGATGAAGAAAATGTGGTAAATACACACAATAGAATATTACAGCCACAAAAAAATGAAATTTTCCATTTGCTGGTAAATGGATGTAACCAGAAACTATCATGCTATGTGAAATATGCCAATCTCAAAAAAAACAAAGGCAGAATGTTGTCTCTGATATATGGATGCTAACACACAATAATGAGAGGGGTGCCGGAAGAATAGAAGTTCATTGGATTAGACAAAGAGGAATGAATTAAAGAGCAGGATGGGAATAGAAAAGACAGTAGCTGAATCAGACATAATATTTCTGTGTTCATATATATGAATGGACAACCAGTGAAACTCCACATCATGTACAATCGCAAGAATAGGAACTTACACTCCATGTATATATAAAATATAAAAGTACACTCTACTATCATGTATATCTAAAACTAATTTTAAAAAGAATTAAAAGAAAAACCCAAAAGATTAAAATCTGAAATTTTGGGAATAGACGTTCCTTTTTTGTAATTTTCTTTCTTTCTTTCTTTTTTTTTTGAGTTTTTCACCATTGTTTAAATTGTCAGCATTATTTTTTGCTTTCACTAAGCTATACATTTCATCTTTAGATAATTTCCAATGTACAAGTGTATAAAGGTGTTTAGAGTGCTCCAATTCATTTCATAAGATTTTTGTAAATAAGATGTGTTGAAAGTACATGTCATAACACTGACTTTGTGTGTAAGCCTTGTTCATACACGTAAAAACACTGACTCTATCTCAATAAAAGTGCTCTCTTTAAGTCTGTGTTTGTGAAAGGTAAAATACCTTGAAATCACATGACTTTAGATGACTGTATACAAAGTGGTGACTTATCAAAGATTTTTTATGGATCTCAACATAAGACAGAATGTCCTTCATGGCATTACAGATGACCACAGTTATAAAGCTGGGTCACACAAATAGCAATAATAGAGCAACTATTGTTTCTCTTTGTAAACTATTTCTTTATTAATTCAGTTCATATGTTCATGACTCTTACACCTGGATGACTGAAAATTGCCTGAGAAGGTAAAATAAATCTCCATATAAAATTCAAATGTGTTTTAAAAAATGTTCCAGAATTATATATTTAGAATTTTGATCGTTCCAGATTTGAGATTGTAGAGATTTTAGACCTAATTAATTTTGATCTTTCAGGATTTCAGTATTTGGGATTATGTTATTTGGTGTTGTGTCTTTTAGTGTTATGACCAGAACCCTTGTACAGAGTAATTCTATTGCCTTTGTCTTTTTTCTCAGAACCCAGATTTTCTCCCATCCAGGAGACTGCGATGGGTTTCTCAGCAGATCTACTCATTCATGTGAGATTCTCTGGGAACTTTCCCTTCCCTTTGAAATCTAATAAAAAACAATGTGTATGGAATGACATGTATTTTCTGTTTTATGAGAGAATGTACCTGTCCACAGGAGCATAGTCACAATTTGAAAGTCTTGTTTTTGGGCTTTTTGTCTGTGTAACTACACTTTAAGAAGTATCTTTCTGAGATGAAAGAAGTACTGCTCAAAATTCTCTTTATTTCACCTAGTGAGAATCATCTAGAAAGAATTAGTCTATAAAGAATGAACTAGAAAGTTTGGTTCTTGAAAAGGAAAGCTAGAGTACAGTGGCTCTTTGGTGGAATATAATTTGTCTTTCTAGACACAGTCTGCATCAGCACCTGGTTTCTAAGTTGTGGGAAGAATACTGTTTCCTCCAACTGAAGTGATTTTTCAATCTACCTATGACCAAAAATATCTTCCTTTACAAGTATGGTTTCACATTAAATAAATTGTACCTCATGTCTTTGCTCTTTTTTTTATTTTTAATTTATTCAATTTTGATTCATTGAACACAAATGGAGTACAGCTATTGTTTCTCTGGTTGTACACAAAATAGAGTCACACCATCTGTGCATTCATACATGTACACAGGGCAATGATGTCTGTCACACATTCTGTTATTATTAGCCCCTCACCCCGACCCCACCTCTCCCTTCCCTCTATGCTATCTATCCTTCCTCCATTCTTGCCACCCTTCCACCCCGCATTATGCGTCATCATTCACTTATCAGAGAGACCATTCGGCCTTTGGATTTGGGGGATTGGCTAATCTCACTTAGCATGACAGTCTCCAACATCATCCATTTACCTACAAATGCCATAATTTTATTCTTCTTTATGGCTGAGTAATATTCCATTGTGTATATATACCACAGTTTCTTTATCCATTCATCTATTGAAGGGCATCTAGGTTGATTCCACAATCTAGCTATTGTGAATTGAGCAGCTATGAACATTGATGTGGTTGCATCACTGTAGTATGCTGATTTTAAGTCCTTTGGGTATAGGCCAAGGAGTGGGATAGCTGGGTCAAATGGTGGATCCATTCCAAGTTTTCTAAGGAATCTCCACACTGCTTTCCAAAGTGGCTGCACCAACTTGCAATCCCATCAGCAATGTATGAGTGTACCCTTTTCCCCACATCCTCGCCAACACCTGTTGTTGCCTGTATTCTTAATAAAAGACATTCTAATTGGCATAAGATGAAATCTTAAGGTGGTTTTGATTTACCTTAAGGAGCCAAAAACATACAATGGAGAAAAGACAGCCTCTTCAACAAATAGAGTTAGGAAAACTGGAAATCCATATGCAGCAAAATGAAATTAAACCCATATCTCTCACCCTGTACAAAACTCAACTCAAAATGGATCAAGGACCTAGGAATTAGACCAGAGACCCTGCACCTAATAGAAGAGAAAATAGGTCCAAATCTTCATCACGTTGGCCTAGGACCAGATTTCCTTAACATGACTCCCAAAGCACAAGAAATCAAAGCAGGAATCAATGATTGGGATAGAGTCAAACTAGAAAGCTTTTTCCCTCAAAGGAAACAATCAGCAATGTGAAGAGAGAGCCTTCAGAGTGGGAGAAAATCTTTGCCACACACACTTCAGATAGAGCACTAATCTCCAGAATCTACAAAGTACTCAAAAATCTTTACACCAAGAACACTAATAACCCAATCAATAAATGGGCCAAGGAAATGAACAAACATTTTACAGAAGAAGATCTACAAGCAATCAACAGATTTATGAAAAAATGTTCAACATCCCTAGTTATAAGAGAAATGCAAATCAAAACCACATTAAGATGTCTTTGCTCTTTCCTTTAAACTTACCTCTATTGAGACTGGTCTTGGGGAAAAAAAAAAATTCCCAATGGTCAAACACACTGTCTTTATCCCCATCAATAGAGTATAAAGAAATAGTGTAAGAATAAAGGTAACAGTGGAACTTTTATTATTGTTTTCTAACAAGACAATTAATAAATATAATCATGCAACTGAAAATTAAGTATAAAAGTAGTATTCAGCTGACATCCTTTTTCTGACAAGTATGATCAAAATTAAAAATTATGAAGTGAGGCATAGGTCTTCTTTGGTTTTAGAGTAATTTTTTTTTCAAATTAATGTTGATTTTGCTCTATTAGGCAAGTATGAGTGTGGAGATATTATGGATATATGAATATTTCAAGCCTATTTTTCAGGAAGACCTGGTTATTCAATTTTGTCTAAAATAATTATTATACATTTAATTTCAAAATGTCATGGTTACATTCAAGTCATTCATTTTTTTATTCAGTTTATGCAGTTGTTTCTGTAGTTTAATGTATATTTATCCATTAATTCAAATGAGAACAATTTTGTTTAAAATTCTTTTCTATATAGCTATACCCTACCATTAAAAAATATATAGAACATGAATCCCTTTTTAGTTACTATAAAATATGACTAAATTTATATATTTCAATACATATACATATTCTAATTATGGTATTACAGAATTATAATCTAATATTCATATGAATACTGCAAATAAACACTGTTTATTTATTTATTTTAATTTTTTGACTTTGACATAGTTAGAAAATGATAGTATTATTTCAATAATTTTGCACATTTTCCAGTTTATTCTCCAGATTTTAACACCATTAAAGCAATAATATGTACATAATTGCAATTATACTTTATACAAATATGAATATGTTTGTGGAGATTTTTGCAACAGGATTATGGAGAACAGCTTAAAGAGGGTAAAAATAAGGCAAGAGTTACCTGTGTTAGATTATAATTTCAACAATTGAAAGGAAAAATTATAATAACTTCATTTAAATGAACAGCAATCAGAAGGGTAAAGAGGTCACTAACCTTCCATGTAAACATTATCTCCTCTTATTAAAAGCAATTTATACTTTAGTCTCAGGTACATTTTATATGTTGTAAAGTCTTGGTACATTCATTTTTTTTTTCTCCTTTAAAAAACACTTTTATTTGTGCATTATAGTTGTACATAATAGTGGGGTTCATTTTGACCTATTCACACTTGTATACAACATAGTTTTCTCCATTTCTTTTTTTTTTTAGAAGCGAACACATCTTTTTATTTTTTATTTTTTTTTTAATATTTAGTAATCATTTATATGAACTAACAAAAAAATCAAATTAATAGAAACAGAGTAGAACAGTGGTTACCAATGAGTGGGAGAATGGAGAAAAGGGGAATTGCTGTTCAAAGAGTGTAAAATTCCAGTTACACAAGATGAATAAACTATAGAGATTATGTACGACAAGGTGCAGTTCACAAGAATGTATTGTTCTTGAAGTTTTGTTAAGACAGTACATCTCATGTTTATGCATCACCACTTATAAAAGAGAGTTGCAATATACTTAATAAAAAATAAATTTAAAAGAGTGAATGTTTAGATATAATCATAAAACTTTCAGAAATTTGAATAATTCTTTTTTTTATTTACTTATTGATTCATTGAACACAAATGGAGTACAGCTATTGTTTCACTGGTTGTACACAAAGTAGAGTCACACCATCTGTGCGTTCATGCATGTACACAGGGCAATGGTATCTGTCACACATTCTGTTATTATTTTTACTCCCCACCACGCCCCCACCCCTCCCTCTCCTCTATGCTATCTATCCTTCCTCCATTCTTGCCACCCTTCCCCCCCGCATTATGCATCATCATTCATTTATCAGAGAGACCATTCAGCCTTTGGATTTTTGGGATTGGCTGATCTCACTTAGCATAACAGTCTCCAACATCATCCATTTACCTACAAATGCCATAATTTTATTCTTCTTTATGGCTGAGTAATATTCCATTATGTATATATAGAACAGTTTCCTTATCCATTCATCTACTGAAGGGCATCTAGGTTGATTCCATAATCTAGCTATTGTGAATTGAGCAGCTATGAACATTGATGTGGCTGCATCACTGTAGTAATCTGATGTTAAGTCCTTTGGGTACATTCATTTTATAAGTGCATCTATTTAACCTACATTAGAAGGAGAGAGAAACTCCAAATTACTAAAATTCGCGATGGAAATGGAAATATTACAACAGACACAATTGAAATACAAAACATAATAAGAAGCTACTTTGAAAATTTATACTCCAACAAAATAGAAAACCTGGAAGACATCAACAGGTTCCTAGAGGCATATGAGCCACACAAACTGAATCTGGAGGACATACACAACTTAAATAGATCAATTTCAAGCAATGAAATAGAGGAAGTCATCAAAAGCCTACCAACAAAGAAAAGTCCAGGACCAGATGGATTCACAGCCGAGTTCTACAAGACCTTCAAAGAAGAGCTCATTCCAATACTCCTCAAAGTATTTCATGAAATAGAGGAGGAGGGAACCCTTCCAAACTCATTCTATGAAGCTAATATCACCCTGATACCAAAACCAGAGAAGGACACATCAAGGAAAGAAAATTTCAGACCCATATCTCTAATGAACATAGATGCAAAAATTCTTAACAAAATTTTAGCGAATCGCATACAAAAGCATATTAAAAAGATAGTGCACCATGATCAAGTGGGTTTCATCCCAGGGATGCAAGGTTGGTTCAACATCCGGAAATCAATCAATGTAATTCACCACATCAACAGACTTAAGGTCAAGAACCACATGATTATTTCAATAGATGCAGAGAAAGTATTTGATAAGATACAGCACCCCTTCATGCTCAAAACACTAGAAAAAATAGGGATAATGGGGACATTCCTTAACATTGTAAAGGCCATTTATGCCAAGCCCACAGCTAACATCATTCTAAATGGAGAAAAATTGAAAGCATTCCCCCTGAGAACTGGAACAAGGCAGGGATGCCCTCTTTCGCCACTACTATTCAACATTGTTCTTGAAACTCTAGCCAGAGCAATTAGACAGACCAAAGAAATTAGAGGAATACGAATAGGAAAAGAAGAGATCAAACTATCCCTATTTGCTGATGACATGATTCTCTATCTAGAAGATCCTAAGAATTCCACCAGAAAACTACTGGAACTCATTAATGAATTTAGCAATGTAGCAGGATATAAAATTAATGCTCATAAATCTAATGCATTTTTATTTGTAAGTGATGCATCCTCTGAGAGAGAAATTAGGAAAACTACCCCATTCACACTAACCTCAAAAAAAATAAAATACTTGGGAATCAATCTAACAAAAGATGTGAAAGACCTCTACACTGAGAACTACAGAACGCTAAAGAAAGAAGTTAAAGAGCATCTGAGAAGATGGAAAGATCTCCCATGTTCTTGGATAGGCAGAATTAATATTGTCAAAATGGCCATACTTCCAAAAATGCTATACAAATTCAATGCAATTCCAATTAAAATCCCAATGATGGACCTTATAGAAATAGAGCAAGCAATCATGAAATTCATATGGAGGAATAAGAGACCCAGAATTGCTAAAGCAATCCTTAGCAAGAAGAGCGAAGCAGGGGGTTTCACAATACCAGACCTCCAACTATACTACAGAGCAATAGTGACAAAAACAGCATGGTATTGGTACCAAAATAGGCAGGTAGATCAATGGTACAGAATAGAGGACACAGAGACAAACCCAAGTAAGTACAGGTATCTCATACTTGACAAAGGAGGCAAAAACATGCAATGGAGAAAAGACAGCCTCTTCAACAAATGGTGCTGGGAAAACTGGAAATCCATATGCAGCAAAATGAAACTAAACCCATATCTCTCACCCTGTACAAAACTCAACTCAAAGTGGATCAAGGACCTAGAAATCAGACCAGAGACTCTGCACCTAATAGAAGAGAAAATAGGTCCAAATCTTCATTGTGTTGGCCTAGGACCAGATTTCCTTAACATGACTCCCAAAGCGCAAGAAATAAAAGCACGAATCAATGATTGGGATAGAGTGAAACTAAAAAGCTTCTTCTCAGCAAAGGAAACAATCAGCAATGTGAAGAGAGAGC
>JAJEJO010049589.1:64633-240713 GCA_020662805.1 Glaucomys volans
GATGAATGGATAAAGAAACTGTGGTATATATACACAATGGAATATTATTCAGCTATAAGGAAGAATAAAATTATGACATTTGTAGGTAAATGGATGATGTTGGAAACTGTTATGCTAAGTGAGATCAGCCAATCCCATAAATCCAAAAGCCGAATGGTCTCTCTGATAAATGAATGATGATGCATAATGTGGGGGGGAAAGATGGCAAGAATGGAGGAAAGATAGCTAGCATAGAGGGAAGGGAGGGGTGGGGGCGGATGGGGGGTAAAATTAATAACAGGGTGTGTGACAGATACCATTGCCCTGTGTAAATGCATGAACGCACAGATGGTGTGACTCTACTTTGTGTACAACCAGTGAAACAATAGCTGTACTCCATTTGTGTTCAATAAAAAAAAAAAAAAAAAAGATTGATACAGAGGATCTTGTAGAAATTAAATGATGATGAGCTGGACCAGGTCATGCTGTTTGGAATGAAGAGTGATGACAAACTTTAGATAATGCCAGAGGACAATAAAACTTGATGTTACATTGTATCAGTAAGGAAGAGGAAGGAGTCATGGCATTTCAATGTGGTTACTAGGAATTAGCAGTACCATTCATGAAACAGGAAATATTGAATGGAAGGTAAAATGATTTTTTTTTTTTTAATTCAAGATGCTTGTGGAATTGACCATCAGGTGATGTGGTGAACAACTATGGAAAGTGGTGGGTAGAGCTACAGGTTTTGGCCAACTTCATGTGTGTATTGCTAGTAAATATTGGTACCAATGAAGAGCGTGAAAGACAAGGTGAAAACCCTAAAGAAAACAGTTTCAAGACAAACGACAATAAATGGGGTGCTTTCTAAAATGATTGAAAAGAAGCAGCCACCAGGATGGATTAAAACTAGATGTCCAGAAGAACAGCAACCAAGAAAAGTGTCATAGAAATCAAGTACATTTCCCTTAGAGAAAATAAAAACTAAGAAACTTGGTGGAGTTAGTAAGGGTAACGAGATTTGTCTTTTCCAGTTCACATCAACTTACATAGGAGAAATTAAAATGAATTCTTCATTATATTTTTTAAAAGAAGACATGAGAGTGTGTTTTGGGTTTTCTTTCACTTGGATTCTCTTTTTTGAATTTATTAATCACAAAACTAAATCTAGCTTCTTTTTATAAAAGCAAATGTCTTTATAGGAGAACTTTGAAACATGAGCCAAAACTCTGGTAAATTAAATGAGGAATTAGTTATGAAGAATATCTAAAGAAGTTAATTTCCCCTTTTCTTTGGATGCTTCAGTGTGTATCCTCTCTTGGACTCCAAGGCTGCAGTTCATCAGCTGAGCATCACTACTTAAAGGAAGCTTTCCTTGAACTCAGAGCTTGTCTAAATTTCCAACTTATACCCTCCCACAGATACTTCTTTAAAATTATCTCCATCTTTTTCTTTGAGATTTTAAGTTAAAAATCTTGGAGCCTCGATACATTTGGAACTCAATTTTCAATATAGGTATTCTAAAATTTAGACCAGCTATTTCTTTCTTCTGTTTTATAAGGAGTAAAGGGGGTTTATTTTGTTTTGTTTTGTTTTGTTTTTTGTTTTTGCTGAATAGAATTTTTATGAACATCAACAACAACAGCAACAAAATTGAAGGAAAAAAAATTAGAACTTTCTTCCCATATGAGATTAGGGGACAAAAAAGTCAGACCATATATGCACTGTCTGGTGATTGTTTGGTGTTCTTTGGGGTAGTGAGGAATCGTTGGAGAATTGCTCCTCTTGGAGCTTATAAAATTAATCCCCTATCCGCAACTCATGAATTTTCTCCCTTTGATTCAAGAGTTCAGAATTATTCTTGTGAATTTCTCCTTAGAGAAGGATCTGACAGCTCTGAGTTATTTATCTCTTGCTCATCTGTGTAAGAGATTTTCTTTGTAGTTGAAAGTTGTCAGAGCTCCAAGATAGAGACTACTACTGTTCTCTTTCTAAATTCCTATTGTCTCCCTTTCTTTATTCTAAAACACTCACTTGTTCATTCATTTACTTTTTTTTTAATAACTGCTCTATGAATCCTCCATTTTTAGTAAGGAAAAAAAGAAGTATTTCAGTTAAAGTTTCAGAGATTACAAATAACTTTTTAATAAACTCTAATTAGTATAATAATGTATATTGCCAATCTTATAAATCATTTATCTGAGTTAAGCTAAAGACCATTTCTAATCTGCTCCAGAAATCCTTTTCTTGTTTTATTTTTAGCCTTTTGATCACAGTGGGGGAAATTACTTAATTAGAATTTCATTCGAAAAGTATATAATTTTAGTTGGGCCTAATGGCACAGGAAGTGGCTCAGGAAGTTGAGGCAGGAGGATCACAATTTTAAAGCCAGCCTCAGCAACTTAGCAAGGCCCTAAGCAACGTAGTGAAATCCTATCTCTAAAAAAAAAAAAAAAAAAAAATTAAAAATAAGGGCTGGAGATGGGCTTGGTGGTTAAGCGCCCTGTGTTTAATCCCTGGTACCAAAACCAAGGAAAAAAGTCTATAATTTTAGAATCATATCACACAATAGTATTTATATTGACACTGAGGTCTGGATAATAAATTTACACCAATTTAGAGTTATGATAGTAAAAGTTTTTCTCAGCAAAACTTGATATCAGGAACCCTGTCCAGATGACTTGGAAAAATATACCTGAAACTACTTTATATTTTTATTATGAAGATTATGTCTTTTTTTTAAGCCACCAATTTTTTTCTATTTTTTAAATTTGTTCTTTTTGTTATACAAGTGGCAGTAGAATCTATTTGGATATGTTTATACAAGCATGGAATGTATCTTACTCTAATTAGTATTCCAGTCTTTTTGAGGTAATTTTAGTTTCCTGTACAACCATAAGAAACAAAACAGAGAGATAACCAAAACCTAATCTTCCCATCTGCTAGCTGCTCCCAATGATAACATCCTGAACAACTACAAAACAATATCAAAATCAAGAAATTGACTTTGATGCAATCCTATCAAACTTACTCAATTCCACCAGGTTCATGTGCTTTCATTTGAGTGTTTATTTGTATGTTGCACACATATAATTCTGTATAACTTCCTAGTCATTTTTCACATTTATAAATTCATGGAATCCGTACCACAGTTAGGAACAGCATAATTCAATCACAAGTGTTCCTTATGCCACTCTCTTAAGGTCACAGTCACCTATCTTTATCCTGATGTTGCTAACCAGCTTTAAAATGAATTGGATTCCAAATTCCCCTGCTTCTGTCTTCCTTCTTCTCTTCTCTTCCTCTCTCCTTTTATTTCTGCTCCCTCTATCCCTCCCTCTCTTCCTTCATTCTAAAATTAAAAGGCTATACTCATATTAGTTATGAAGGGATAAAAGACTATTGTTTCTCCTGTGTGTCCAATTTTAGCTCTTTGTTTTTATTCACAATGGTCTTGATGAATGCCTGATATTTACAGGCATTTACAATTCATATTTCATTGAACTAGGTTAAAATTATGACTACAGACTGAGGAATGATGGCATATTCTGTTTGAACACTGACTTGAGGAAACCTGTATTTCTTCTATCAAATCCCAAAATGAGGGCAGGGGAGAGTTGCTGATTGGGAAGTTAGGCACTATCCTAAGGCAGTCAAGGAACAAAATCACAGATGCCACAACGAAATAAGTACTCATATACATTTCTTGTGGTAGCATATTAATTTAAACACTTTGGAAAACATTCTGGCTATACATGTTCAAAGATTAAAATCTGATTCAGTATTTTCAATTTGGAAGGTATGAAAAAATTTGAAAAAGGAAGTACAATTCCATATTTTTTTCTTGTCATTTCCAAATATAATTGACACATGGAAACTAACTCCCAAGTGGAAGCAAATAGTTAAATTATGGAATATGTATTTGAAACAATTGTTATAATAAAGCACTGTTACTATATGATTTGTAATAATAAGACACTGTTTAGTTTTTAATGTTATGTGAAAAAATGAGTAATAAAATTGTTTCAGCATATCAAAATTATGCAGAGTAAGTATTGAAAAAATACAAGATTATATTATAATCATGTGTAATGTTTGTTTTTGTTTTTCAAAAGGTTTAAAATAGTTTCCTCTTTAATTGGTGTTTATCAAGATGGCACACACTTAAGCAACACAGCAAACTGTGCTGAAAATTTATAAGAAACAACAAAAAAATAAAAAATAAGCAGTCTCCTATGTGTGGCTCTCCCCTTTTCATCAGCATCCCATACCCAATTAAAAATTAATTTTAACTATTATATATTACTTCTAGGATTTCCTAGATGGTTTCAACTAAGAATGTAGACAAATTGTGCCTATTCATCAACCTTAGATCGACTTTCAATTATATTAGATGATAATCTTTGCTCATTTACATCACCCTCTCTTCTAGCCATTGGATTAGTTCTTGTTATAGGTTCTTTGTAAATATTGTGTATGTTAATTTTTGCCTAGACTTTCGTGCTGCCTTTTTTTAAAATATGGCATAACTACATATTCTTTTTATTTTTGGAGTACTGGGAATTAAACCGAGAGCATCACCCACGGTAGGCAAGTACTCTACTGCTGAACTTTTGCTCCAGTCGTTTTGTTTATTTTTGGAGACAATCTAGCTAAGTTGCCCATGTGGACCTTGAGCTTGAGATCCTTCTTCCTCAGTGTCTTGAATACCTGGCAACACAGGTGTGTGTCACTGGATCTGACTATTTTATGTCCTTAAAAATAATTTACTGCCAACTCAAGAAACCACAATTAAATTTTCTTTCTTGTTTAACTTTACTTCCTTTGTCATTAATAATTCTCTTTATTTTCTCAAATTTGTTTAAATTCATGAATGTTATCCCTGATTGTTTAATAACATGGCAAAATCTTCCATAATATCTAATTTCATTTATCCAAAGTTATTTAGAAAATTTGTCTATCACATTGGCTATTTTATCAAACACTAGAACTCTTTGTGATTTTGTTGCAATTAGGAATATGTTCCATAAAGGTGTGTTTTTCTGCTATTCTGATACTTCCCTCTGGAAATCTGATTAATTTTCCAACTTTATTTGATAATGGTTTTTCTGATTTCATTATAGCATTTGAAAAATCTACTGTAAATATTGTGCATGTAGGTGCTTCATTTTCTTCTATGGATCTCCCTCCTATGTACCATCCTTTTGTTCTTTCTTTATTCTTTATGAAATTGATTATACCCCCTGGCATTTTCTTCTGCTCTGTGCATTTTCTCTCCTAAGTTTGTGCTCTATTCCCTTCCTGTGGGAAACTGTTCTCAAGCATCTGGTGATCCTTCTTATAAATTATATTGGAGTGAAGCCCTTAAGAGCTAGGGACAGTCTTCTTGGAAACCTTTACTCAACCAACCCTCATCTGCCAGAGACACTGTAAACTTAATGGCTCGTTTATATTGCTGAGCCAAATCAGCATAATTGCTTCAAAATAAACTTGAATTTTTAAAATATTGGCAGGTGAAGGAGTCTGAATAGGAATTAAGCTCTGTGATTGCCTCTCCTATCCACTTCTCTTTTTCTGAAAGGCCAACTACAGTTCAATCTAAAATTGAACTTGTGCTCTTAATTTCTAAAGCAGTGTGAATTGATTTATGAATAGTTAGGTTTTCTTTTAAGGTATTTTAATAATAGGGTTATACAATCAAGAAGGATTGCGATCTTTCTTTGGGACAAATAATATCTCTAGGTCAATTAATCTTTTCTAGAGACTGATCTCACAGTCAATTGCCTGGGGCGTAAGCATAGGACATACGTGGTTCTGGACTACTTGGGGACACATGATTGTGTGGGATATTGTAGGGACACACCTTAAAATGGCGACCGCAATAACAACAACACCCTCGGGGCAAAAGCCCCCCTCACTAGTGGTACCACCAAGGTGGTGGCCTAGGATTGGCTCATTCGACTTCCGTGAACGTGAGCAGCTCTGGCCACTATTAAATCTTAGGAGACCTTTGTCCTGCAGACTTTGATGTATACTGCATGGGCTGTTTACCTTTAAGGTGATTGGCCCTGCAGGTATCTCCTCTCCTTTCTTTGTTTTTTTTCTCACTCACTTGCCCCCTCATATATCTGTTCCACTTCTTCATTAAAGTGAGATCTTACTTCGACAGACCTCCCGGCTGGTGTGGTTTTTTCAGCCATCGACACTCACCATCCTGCTCGACCCCGTGCTTCCCCCCTGGCTGGCTCAGGGAGGACACCCGACCTTTGTTGTTCGGTGCGGAACAACAGGATATATTCACTTGTAATAAAATTTCAGCCTTTCTCTGGGAGAGGATTCTCAATTCTGCTGACCTTCAAGATTGGATAAAATGTTTGTTTGATTCTAATCTCTATTGAAATGAATGCTCTTCTAATTTTCCTATATTTTTGCCTTCCTCTCTGCCCAACTTTTCTTACACGTTTTTCCAGGTTCTAAGACTCTGAAGAGCTATATGGGTTTTACCTCCAAGTTTACCTCTCATTTCTACAAAATCACATTCACATTCTTTCAATTACTTTAAGTCCTCATAAGTAGTAATATAAGTGTACAATTTTCCTATTTTCATCAAAGTTTCTACTTGTGGTTCTTGGTTGTTTGAGGTAACTTTTAAAAGAAGATGGTGTATTATGTCTTGTCATCAAATCAAATTTTATTTTGAAATCAATTGGAAATCTTTGGAGGAATTGTTAGACTGGTAAGTCTAAGAGAAGTTTAGACCATTGCAAATAGTCAAAACTGCTTCTTCCAAGAGTGCAAAATGATGAGAAAGAATGTTGAAGGTTGAGAGGACTAGAGAGGGGAACTGAGAACTATATTTAAGAACAAAGATCAAAGAAAAATATGACAGCAGAGGGCAAATGGATCCAATATGGAACTGCTTTTGCTTTTGATACTGAAGTTTGTATTAGAAGTCATGGAGATCTGATAGAAATCTAAGGAGTATTTCTCTGGTCACTCAGATATAAAAGGAAAAGAATATATACACACATAGAATTATAAAGTTTGTCAGTTTAAGATAAGGTGACTATGATGGTTAATCTGTGATCAATGTGGCTTTATCATAGTATAGAGCTTTAGATCAAACTCCAGTCTACATATTACTGGGTATGAATTCTTCAGATTAGATTAACACTTAAATCAACAAGTTTAACTGATTATTTTCAATAATGTGTTTGGTCCTCATCTAAGCACTTGAAGGCCTTTAAGAGCAAGTACTCAGGTATCATGAGGAAGAAGAAATCCTGCTTTCAGGAGGCAGTATTCTTACCTGGATCTCCAGCCTGCTGGGCTGTCCTGAGTTTCCAATACCCACAATCATATAGTACAAATGCTAAAATTAATATTTTGGGAGGGTGTCAGGTTTGAGCCCAGAGGCACTCAACCACTGAGCTACATCCCCAACTCTTTTTTGTATTTATTTAGAGACAGGGTCTCGCTAAGTTGCTTAGGACCTTGCAATTGGTGAGGCTGACTTTGAACTCACATTTCTCCTGCCTCAGCCTCCAGAGCTACTGGGATTACAGGTATGTACCACCAGACCCGGCTGAAAATTTCTGATTATAATATGTACACATCAGTTTTTCTGGAGAAACTGAACCACCCCAGCAACTATTGCCTTATTTATAAGAAGTTTTGAAACATTTTTCACTAAACTAGGAAAAGCCAGGGTTTCTGTGGAAATCAGTCAATCTTCTATTCCAGGTCCTGTTGTAGCTCCAACAGAAGTTAATGGAGCTGTGAAACTGCCCTTGCTTTCTCTCTAGGTCCCAAGCCTATGGACAGTATAGACTGGCAAAGGGGCACACACTGCAGTGTGTGATAGTGTCCAGCTGGCTCTGGGATTGGAGTTAGTCACCTGGTTAGCAGGAACTTGCAGAAGTGCAAAGGAACAAACAGCAACTTTAATCAGTGGGAATGGGCTTGGGAACGGAAAGAAGTATGTGTGTGAGCTCAGAACCGAGAGAGGATAAATTCTTCTCTACTACCGCCCCTTTCTCCATAGGTACTCTCAGTCACAATCTTTATTGGGGATGCTTTGAAGATGTCCTTTGGGACAGTCCTTTGCACTTGTTTTTCTTCCTTCCTCAATTCATTTCTCTTTCATCCCTGAATTTGGCTTCCCTGGAATTATATTACTCCAAAAATTGTTACAACATACCCTTTCATCTTGGTAAAACTCACAATTCTGCTCTTTACTAAGAAATAAGATATATCTGTGCCACATCAGGACAAATGCTAAACATTAAAATGTATAAACTTCAACTACAGCAGATAGTCATGCTCAGATAAATATGAATTCAATAATATATTGTGTCTATTATGAAAATTTAAACAAGGAACTTCTATGAATTATGACTTTATTGAACTGAAAATATCAATTAATGTATACATTTTAGATGGTTTGTCCTTATAGGTAATAAATTATAAAGTTACTGAAAATTGGATACATTTCAAGATTACTTTTACATGTTTTCCTGTATTTTGGTATTCTACTGAAGAGTTAAATATACAAGTGCAGTTCAAACCCGTTGTCTTACTCTGAAAAATGTAGAATTTTTGACTACATAATCTTATGCTAATCTAAGTAATACTTATTCATGTTTTCAAGAGCATGGATCTGAAAATTGGAATTACTCCACACATCAAATGACTATTATTCTGTATCTTCAAAAAAAAAAAGCACCAAATTAGTTAGCTTCTAGTATTACGAATGCCAACAAATTTTTTAAAATTTTAAAAATTATTAACACCTATGGAATAAATACCCTAACCCTAAGGTAATAACTATCCAGTGAACTACAGTCTATAGCATGGTGATGTCCTGACCCACTAAGAAGCTAAAGAAAAAACCCAGGAAGTAGAGTTAAAAGTGGAAGCAAGAGATAGATGTGACCACCTTTGTGTGGAAACCAATCCTCTGTTTGGAGAACCAGTCCACTCCCATAACTGTGTTTATTAGGCAAAATTATAAAATTGATGCTGTTGCTTTTGGGATTTTCTGTGGGACTTCCATGGTTTCTTGGCACTTTGGTGATAAGATTTCTTATTTATCCCTAATACTGACTTTTTGAAGCATGTGCTAAACTGAATTCACAAACAATGAAGAGGGAATGATATTTGCTGAGTCATTTTTTTCACATCTGTGCAATTTATTAAGTGTTAATCATGAATTATTCATGAACTGCAACACTCTTAGGTATCCTCTTACAGGTAAAGTGATTTTAGAGAATACAGGGAGCCCCTAATATTTTTCCTTAAAATCAAATCACATTAGTGACTACCTATCATAACTATGTCTAAGTATATCACAACACCATGAATACAAAAGAGTAATAAAATGGAAAGTAAGAAATCTCGGGTTTCAAGACTTTAAAAATTGAAATTGAATTTTTAGAAGTTTGATTCACTTCTTTAGGACTGAACAGTCCTGATCAGCAAAATATGTTTCCTTACTCCCTTACAATTTTGAGATTCTACTTTTAGATCCCTTCTCACTTTCAAGAGTTTAAATTTTGGAAAATGGGTGCAGTGGTGCATGCCAGCAATCCCAAGGACTCAAGAGGATAAGACAAGATTTGAGGCCAGCCTGGGCAGCATAGCAAGACCCTATCTCTAAATAAATAAACAAGAAAAGAAAAAAGAAGGAAGAATAGAAGGAAGAAACTAATTCTAAGAGTTGGGACTGTAATCCAAACATTAGGAATTTAGACTGTAAAGTAAAAAAGAGTATTGATACCAAGAACACAAACACAAATTATGTATAAGAAGTGAGGAATTTGATATTTTACAAAATAAGAGCAGCCACTTTAGTCAACCTGATTCCAGAGCAGAACTGTGCATATAATTTAATCAATGTTTGAACAAAAATATTAAAATAAAGATGTCAATTTTCATATCCTAGGGGTCATTTTTAATCATGTTACTTTGGGTGATTTCCTTTATATCCACTGTACCCAGAGCAGTCTGGAACTTGGACAACACTTGATATTTTCTGGTGAAAATCACAGAAATGGACACATGGTAAGGCACATTCAAATGGCGTATTTATTTAAAGCTCATAACTTTTGGCAAATCATTATTGCAGATACATTAGCTGTTTGCAAATTTAAAGTGGAATGCTTATTTTAATTCAACTTTTAAAATATAAAACCTACAATCATAACATATTCATTGTAAGGCACAACTACTAAAGGAAAATGAGAGGATACCTACAGTGTTCACAGAGTACTAAGCTATATTCATAAATGAAACCAGAATGATTTTTAAGGGATTCTGCTGATGTAAAGCAAGCATAGTTACATCATGGAAGGTAGGAAGATTGTGTTCCTACAAAATGGTGGCTACTTGTGTGTACTATAATGTGAGGATCTCTTGAGTTCAGTTCTTTTAAGAATTGGATTTAAAATCCTATTTTGCCTCACTCCTAGAGATTGGAATACTTCAGTGTTCCAATATAACATGATAGAAAGGTGGAAAAGACAATACAATATATAGTTGGAACTTTTCACATTAAAATGAACTGGAAGAATTTTATTCAAATATTCATAAGCAAAAAAAATTTGTAAATGTTAAGTCTAATGGAGATAACATCTGTTCATGGGGGGAAACCTGAAAACTATTGCCTTCAGTGGCAACTTCACTGGATTACTTTGCAGCTGAACTTGGTGTTTGTACATTTGGACAAATTTCTCACTGATTTCACTCTGGAATTTAGAAAGCATTATATTTCATTCATGTTTATCAATCAAGACAGAGTAAATTTATTTAATAAAAGGGAGCATATCAAACAATGCCATTCCTACTAACATTCTTTCAGATTTTTTCTACTTATTGACAGATAAATCACGTAGCACATATATCATTGGAATGCTTTGGTGAGGTAACTATCTAAGTATTAACTTTTAGATTTGCTAGCTTTTCATTAGTAAGAGATTTTTAAACATAATAGAAATAGAATTTTTTATGATATTTGCAATGTGGTTAGAACAAGTTCTTATTATCTTCTAAATCTAGAATTCTATGATTCTTCAAAGATATAATTAACTTTCCTAATATTTGATATAATTAAAACATGCAAACTGTTGGTACTCATTAATAGCATCTCTTTTGATAGATTTAACTTTTGGTTCTTTTTGTTTGTTTATGGCTTTTAACTAAGATTTTGCAGTTAGGAGACTATAAATTAGAAGGATGATTGATTGCTAATTATGCACCATGCACAGTTATAGATTATATCTTGTGTATAAATTTAATTTTTGACTACTATGGAAATAGATATATGTAATAATAATAATGAAAACATTTTATGTTAAAATTGGGATCCATTTCATAATTTTAATCTCTTTTATCTTCTCATATGCTGAAGGAAAGCTCTTTATTTAAAGAAGATACAATAACTGTCTATGCAAAATAAATATCAAAATAAGAACCTCTTGATTCATGACAGTTTGCCACTAAGTAATTACAGCCTTGAGATTATATGTCATATAACTATATATGACATCTAAATGTAATATATATAATGACATAATTATCATACATAATATAATACAATGTGATATCATTGTATAATTATGTATAATATATATGAGATTATATAAAATCTCTCTACTCTGAAGTCAGACTATCTGTTTATATAACAAATCAGCCAATTAATAACTATAGAACTTCTCTGAATTTCAATCCCAGGGATACAAAGGCACCAGTAAACTGTTCTCCAGTCTCAGAGAAGAACTTGTACTTCTTAACATAGAGGGCTTGAACATTTTATTACATAAGTGCTCCTCGACTGTGGCAGGGTGGTACAAAATTGAGGGCCACACAGCACCTATAAAAAGGGGAAACATATACAGATAGGTCCATGCCAACTGTGTATATGGGCTTCTTCAGATGCTTTATAAGTACATGACTTTACTTCACATCCAAGCTTTCTGCTTTGACTCCACCTAAAGAGAAAAGATAAGGAAAGTAGCCAGTTTCCTTCCTCCTTGCTCCCCCAACACATTCTTGAGGATCTTTCTTAGTTCATCTTCAGAAGCATCAAGCTTTCTAGGCACTGATGTGTGTTTACACCAACAGTTTCTTAATGTGCCAAAACAGGAAAAGGAAAAGATGAAGACTAATGAGGAAGAAGAAGAAGAAGAAAACAAGAGCCTAAGCATATGTAAAAAAACAAGACCATGTGATCTCTCCACACACACCATGGGTCCCTGGAGAATTAGTTAAAGCATTTCCCGCCCACCATTGCTTAGCACATTTCCAGGCATATAGCAACTACTGTAAAAATGTGAGCTATTATTATTATTTGGAAGTCTTCTCAATAAATCTGGGAAAATCACTCTGGATTTTATTCCTCCATTTCCCCATTGTTCAGTTTCCAATTATCCTTTAGACCTTACAATAGATTTTTAACTGTTCCTAGTCTATCACCTCTCCACACTGGCATCTCCTCTATTGATCGTATTACATTATTCTCTTTGTTCTACTAGTTTGAGTTATTATTCAGAGGTTAAACAACAACAACAACAACAACTTTTTAATCACATGGTCTTGTTTTTTTACATATGCTTAGGCTCTTGTTTTTGAAATTCAAAAACCAGCCATTTGGTTCTTTCTGTTTTGAGAAGTCATACTTCATATTATAATTTAGTATGAAGTGACTCCCAAAAACTCTTGTGTTAATGCAGAAATATTTAGGGGAAGAATGATTAGGTTATGAGAGATGCAACCCAATCAGTTCCTCCTAGTTTGAATGGACTTGCTGACAACTGCAGGCAGGTGGGGCTTAGCAGGAGGATGTAGGTCACTGAAAGCGGGCACTGGAAGAGTGTGTGTCCACAATGGTTCTTTCCCCCATCTCTCTGATTCTTAGTCACTGTGGGCAGAGCAATGCTCCTTCATCATGTTCTGTGATATCTTGCCTTACCTTAGGCCCAGAGCAGTGGAGACGGCCAACCATGGACGACCTCTGAAATTGTGAACCATAATAAACTCTCCTCCTCTAAGTTCTTCTTGTCAGGCATTTTGGTTACAGTGACAAAAAAGGTGAGTGACACACTTTACCTGAGAGAACTTGACATGGAATGTTCCAAATATTTCAGAAAAGAAAAGGTCACAACAGCTGATATATCAAAATTTTGATGCTTCTTAACAATTTGAATATCTTTAAATTCTACATTCTACTATGTGTTTCTACTATACATTATATATAATTTTTATTATTTGAACTCTATAATGCTTTCTGGAAATTCAATAAATGTTAAGTGTAATAATGGACATAAGAAGAAAAATACTGAACAATTTCTTCATATAAAGCTCATAATTATTTGAAATAAATTCCATTCAAATTATTATTATAGAAACTAAGCACATGAATCAACTAACATTCAATTTATTTTGAGTGACATTGACAAACAGTACAAAGGCAAACATATTCATGTGCATTTTTTAAAAGGTGTGTTTTCTGGATTTATAGCTATATACATAAAGCATGAGAATAAATGTAAGCTCATAGAGGATCTTCCAAAGCAGTATTCCTCTGCTTAGACATAGTGTCAGTGAGTCAGGTGGAAGAAGCCTTGAAAAAGTGGAAGTGATTAATAACAAAACAAAGATATAATGTCTGAAATATAAACTCAGGTTTGAAGGCTTCAATACTAAAACTTTTTGACTATTTTGACTCAGAATGTCGGAGATGGTTGTGCAACAACATTTCAAGTGAATATACTATGGTTCTTTCCTGTAGAATATCTTTTGATTTAGTTTCTTTAAGCTAAATGTACTAGAATCTGAGGCTTATTATAGTTTGTACCCAGATTTATAAAATAATTGCAGGAATTTAGTGTAGTGGTTTTTATAGGTGAAATGCCTCTACTAGCACATGTAAGATGCTGGTGACTTTCAATCATCAAACATTTATTAAGCATCATCAAATTCCAGGGTAGAAAATTGAATAATGCATGACCCCTGACCTTGAGGATATCACAGCAACAGTATATAAGTGTT
This sequence comes from Glaucomys volans, assembly GCA_020662805.1. Classification (NCBI taxonomy): domain Eukaryota; kingdom Metazoa; phylum Chordata; class Mammalia; order Rodentia; family Sciuridae; genus Glaucomys; species Glaucomys volans. Next base: position 78,659 of record JAJEJO010049589.1, read on the forward strand.
ATTAAAATAAAGTATGTGGCACCTTAGACGATGGGAAAAAAAATCTTAAATATAAGATCTAAAGTATAAGGAAAACTATTGATAACATACTGATAAATTTGATCAAATTATCTTTAAAACCATATGGGTTATTAAATGATACTATTTAAAGGGGAAATTATAGTCAATGGCTTGGAGAAGATGCATAGGAAAAAATAAATATTTTAGTAAAAAAAGATTTTTAATATTCTATAAATATTAAGGAAAAGGGAAATGACCCAGTTTAAAAAAAATAAAGGAAAAAAAGTGAATGGACAGAAGGAAAAATACAAAATAGCCAAGAACATAAGAAAAGATGCTTAATCACATTAAAAATAAGAGAAAGATAAATTAAGAGCACAATGGAATACCATGTCACATTCATTAGGTTAGGGAGAAAAGAACAAAGCATTTAGCAGGGTGTAGTGGCACACTCTTTTAATCCTAGAGGCTCTGGAGGCTGAGGCAGGAGGATCATGAATTCAAGGCCAACCCCAGCAAAAGCAAGGTGCTAAGCAACTCAGTGAGACCTTGTCTCTAAATAAAATACAAAATAGGTCTGGGAATTATGTGACTCAGTGGTCAAGTGTCTGTGAGTTCAATACTTGGTAACTTTCCTCCCCGCAAAAAAATTTAGCAACACTAAATGATGATAAAAGTTCATTGATATGGAAATTTTTATGCAGTAATTATTGGGTATATTTGGTACACCTTGGAAAATAATCTAATAATATTTAACAATTATTGTAAAGACATACATGTCCTAGATTTTAGCAATTCCACTTCTTGGTGTATAAAATAAGGGACAGCAGCACGTATCATAACTAGAATATGAGATGTATCATCATTTTTGTAACTGTAAAAATTATAGGAATAACCAAAATATCTATAATCAGAATAACATACTGCATATTCTTTGTAAGGATACCAAAAGTTTCCTCATGAATATGCACCACAAATATGTTGACCCACATTCCCAAACCATTTTTTCCCTGTTGGAGAAAAAATGACACAAACACACACACACACACACAAACACACATAGTGTATATATTTCTATATACATATGTAATGCATGTATACATATAATCATATATGTGTATGTGTGCATGTGTACACATACATAACATAGAAATAATACTACTGTTGAACTTTAAAACATGCACATGATATACACTGTTTCATTATTTATAAATTATTAGGAATTCAAAATTGCAGCAAAGGTATAAAGGTAAGAGTTTTAAAAATAAATACCAACATTAATGTAAGGGTCAAGCTGGTATGATTTCAATTGTATTGACAATATTTTCTTTCTTCCATGGGTAGCTCATCATTTAGACATTTGGATATCAGAAGAAGTGCACTTTCCATGGGAGCACAGGGGAATATATTATAAATTTACTTGAAAAATCAAGAGAGGACACACACTTTGTGATTTGGGCACATATTTTAATGGATAAGCAACAATTATTATTTTATATAGTGGAAGGAAAGGGTTAGAAAGAGAGCCTTGAGAAATGAGGAGAGAGAAGAGTACTAAGAACAAGAAGCATTAAAGAATATAAAAAGATTATAAAGTAATGAATAAAAACTTCATTGTGTCACTTACCTAAAGAACCTGGATAGACAATAATTGCTAAGGGGACCTGAAGAGGAATGTTGAAACATACTGACAAGGGTACTAGGTTTAAGGCTTAACCCCCGGTGGATTAAAACCTTTATGGTTTCATGGAATATAATCTCAGGATTATATTTGCTATTTGATCTCTCTGAGGAATAACATCTAGTGGAGACCTGATAGGAAAGATAATTCAGCATGAAAAGAATGAAGACATGCTCTTTTATGGGATAATGTGGGAAAATGAAAGCTAATATTTTAAGATTAGTTTCAGAATGCTTAGAAACTCTATCTGAAGGAGCCTATAAATTTGATGGCATAATCGGCTGTAATTGTTGTCATCCACTTATGTACAGGGACATTATAATTTAGCAATTAAGATAATAGCTCTGAAGCCAGAATTCCTGAGATTGAATTCCATCTGTGCAGATTACTATGGAAAAATCATAAGCAAGTAACTTAATCTCTGTGTCCTGATTTTTTATCTATATAACTGGGTGATAGCATCGTCTACAATATGGGATTTTATGAGAATTAAACGAGTCAATGCATGTAAAGTGTCTAATTAGCTATAATCTAGGTGTCTGTCTGTATTTTAATATCTGTAGAAGACATGGTTTCATGGATATTCTTCTCAAACCTCAGAAAGATTATTCCATTTTTGTTTCTTGCTAGGAAAATGAACAGCAGAAGCCCTTGACTATAGAGTCTACATAATAAGTTTTTCCTGCACTCAAGTAGAAGCCTTTTACATCTGTGCTATTTTAAAAAATGAGTCCAATTTGTGAATGGGAAGAAGAATCAGGAAAGACAGAGCAGAAGGGATTGTGGCTATGATGAATACAGGACACATGCCTATGTAGAAAGTGACAGTCAAACCCATTAATAATAATAATTAAAAAGTAACCTGCACGAAAAAGAATTTGTCTCAGTATGATATTTTCTCTTCATATACTTTTGATTTGCATTATTATTAAGCAATTATTTTGAGTTTATGTATACCATTTGATTTATCATTTCACATGTACATTTTAAAACTTTCTTGTTCCTTTTTCTTTTTATTTTGCAGTGCTGAGGATTGAACCAGGGCCTTGTCCATGCTAGGTAAATGCTCTCCCACTGATCTACACCCCCAGACCTTCCCATACATGTTTTAAGGAACTTTCTATTCTACAACAATTTTTACAAGAATTAAAATTGTCTACCCAATTGTATATTAACAAAAAGTTTACAAAAAAGTATAGAGAATTCCTATATACCCTATATATAGTTTCTTTGAAATTTAATAGGCATAACACCATTGTCAAAATTGTGACCTGTTAACTAAACTCAAGACTTTATTTGAATTTCAGTAGCTTTCTTCATGTATGTCTTTTTTTTTGTTCTAACTTTCCATCCAGCTTATTACATTGCATTGAGTTGTCACATGACTCCTCTTTGGTAATTAAACTATCCTTCCTTGCTATGATCTTAATCAATGATCTTGATAGTTCTGAGGACTTATGCAATATTTTTATTTTTGTGTCTGGCTTAATTTATTTAGCACAGTGTTTTCAAGATTCATCCACATTATATATTGGAACTCAATTCCTTTTTATGGACAATAACATTTCATTTTGTATAAATAACACCTTGTACAACTGTGTTGTATGCACTGTGTTGTCTATCTGTTGATGGAAACTTGTATTATTTCCAAATTTTGGTTTGTGAAGAATGCTGAATTGAATATTGGTATGCACATATCTGATCCATTTTTTATTTTCAATATCTTGGTTTTCTATTTAGGAGTAGAAATTCTGGGTCATATGATAAGTCTCTGTTTAGAATTACCAATTATTTTCAAATAGGTGACATATTTTACATTCCTGAAGCAAGTTACACAGGTTTCAGTTTCTTCACATCCTTCCCAGCACTTGCTGTTTTAAATTGTTTTGATATTTTTACTAAACCAGAGGTTTGTTCCTTCAGACTGGATTATATTAAATTAAAGCTTGTAATTACTTTAAAACATTTGTTTACCCACTGTATACGCTTGCATTTTCCAAAGAAACAAAAGTGACTGGAAACTATTTATTTGATTATAATATGCAAATACTCATGCACGCTCACAAAAAAAGAGTTGGGAAAGACAGAGAGAGAGAGAGAGAGAGAGAGAGAGATATTAATTTATCATAAGAAATTGGCTCCCATGATTGTGAAAGCTGAAAAGTCCTAAATCTATAGGATGGATAGCAAGATGGACATCAAGGAAATAACCAATGTTGCCATTAGACTCTGAGGACAATCTGCAGACAGAATTCTCTCTTCCTGGAGAATTCTTCTCTTCCTAGAGGAAGGTCTTCTTTCTATTGAGTTTTTCAAGTGATTGGATGAGGCCCATGTACATAATAGAAAATTTTTTTTCTTTATTCAAAATCAATTCCTTTAAATCTTAATTTCACCTAAAAGAATGACCATACTGAAACATATAGACTAATGCTTGATTAAATATCTGAATATCACAGACTAGCCAAGTTGACACATATAACTAACCATCACTTTTAGTAGTTTAATTTTTGGACTATGTAATTACAACTTAACCCATGTAGATTTTTTACTGTGATAATATATGGTCAATTACTAAGACCATAAAAACGTAGTTGTTATCAGTGATTGACTTTAAACAATTTGAGAAGAAACCAAATCAGATTTTTATTGAGTACCTTAATCAGATCAATTTATCATCTGAAATATCTGATTTTTGCCTATAATTTCTATGAACATTGATTTGTAAAATAATGATGGTATTTGTACAACATATTTTAGTCTGTAGCATTTATAATGCAGTTACACAATAATTCAATTTTTAACAGTAGATCAACAGTTAATCAAAGCAAAGAGTACTGTTTTGGTTTTGCCCAATTGCTAATATTATGAGTTAATTTTAATGTATTTTTGTATGTATTTTTTCCAATATTTGTGCTACAGTGAAATTGTGAATTTTAGAAGAAATGGATATGTAGTATGGTCAATTTTTTTTCTGCTGTGTATTAACTAAACTGAATGAAATGAGGGCTGCATATAGTCAACTTCCATGTTATGACAACTGAATCAGAAAAGTAGTAAATGTGACTTTATATGAGCAATTTAATTTCTAAGAGCCTATATTTCCTTATTTGACCAATTAAAGATTAATTTCAATCAGAATTCCTCTCAATTTTGATAAACACCATTATCAAAACATTGTTAATGTCTGGGGATATAGCATAGTGACAGAATATTTACACACAGTCCTGGGTTCAATTTATAGCACTGAAAAAAAATAGAGAAAACATAAAAAAAGAAAAGCATTATTAATGCAAATACATTAACATCAACTAAAATAAGATCGTAGAACTAAGGCAATTTTTATTATAGTAGTAGATATTTTAATGTTTTAGCCAATGTCCTGTCTCCTTGCAGTAATATCCTTCTGCCTTATAGCCCTCCCCTATTCAATTTATCATTGCCATAACAATGAAATATCACCCAGAAAACCCAAAAAGAAGATTATGAGTTTAAAATTCATGTTGGTTTCATGTAGTCTGTACTTCTATTCTGAGTTCCAGCTTATGACAAAGTTAGAGCATAAATTATATTGCATAAATTACTGTGGATTTGTAAGAGTGCATAACACGGTAAGAGCAGGTGTCTTATTTGACACGATGCAGGATATTCTCCATTGACCTGTACAGGAAGTCTTCATCTTCTTATCCTGCTCTGTGTTCTAGAAATCTAAATAGTATTTACTGTATCAATGACTCCCCCTGTCCCATGACAAAAATGTCAAAGTTGGGAGGAGAGTAGTTCAAGGCATACATCATCCACTTCCCTACCTGTTGGTCACCATTGATTGGCTATGTCTCTTATGAAGTCTGTAACTCTTGGACTGTCTATATATACCTTTTCATACAATTAGCCCTTCGTTTTTTCAAAAACTATTACCTCCTCAGATAGGAAGCTGTAAATATTTCATATTTGTTTCTTGTTCTGGGAAATAGCAACATCCTATGCAGGTCGAAACAGCCATCAGTGGAAAGTAGTCTCTTAATCAAATTCCTCTTAATTATTGCATTTCAGTGAGTCATCATTTCCTGCCAGAACATGGGCATTATTCCAAATGATTTAAATATTTATAGGCCATTATTGAAAGTTAAGTGATAAATAAGGTACATGTGAATATATATTAAAAGTTTTTACCCAAATCAATACAAATTTTTATCTTTGTGTTGAGAAGCTTTTTCCAGCACCCCAAAATTGCTCTGTGTGGTTTACTAATTTATCTGCAAAATACAATACCCTGGTCAAGGCAAGTAATAGTCTTGCTTGGTTGACAGGTCTAAGGAGACTGAAGATGGTCTGCATTAGCCAGTTTGCATTTGTTTTAATAACAGTGAGAGTAATGATTTGCACCCAGTCTCCTTTCAGCCTGATCACTAATCTATATTCAACTGGTTGGTAACCATCAGAAGCCCCAGCTGAGCCCCCATTTTGTGCTTTCTGGTTTGAGGTGCATTATGCACATGTAATGGTCTTAACTGACAAGGAAAAGTGTGTGTAGTGCAGTTCCAAAAAAGGAGGACAATTGGAGCTCACTTTGCTTCTTTGAACATCTGGCTGTAAGGCAGCCTTTGTCCATGATTCATAATATGGTTGCTAAATTGTATTATTTTTCTGCCACAGAATACAGATTTATAAGCATTATTATTCTGAGTCTTGTTTAGTAATCAAATCCTTCTCTCTGTCACTGTTAACTTTGCTTTATTTTTATATGTAGTCTGAGTAATTGGCAAGTCTGATTTTATTACTGGGATGTGGCATAGTTTGAACTCAGTGGGATAGTGTATTGTTCAACTTGCATCACTCTAACCAATATAGCCAAGAAGAACAATTTAGAGAATGAAAAATGTATTTTGTTTCAGAAAAATGGTTTCAGTGGTTCAGTCCATGGTCAGTCACCTTCATAATTCTGGACCTGAAGTGAGGCAGAAAAAGGCAGAAGGGTGTGGCAGAGAAAAGCAGTTCAATTCATGACAGCCAGGAAGCAGAAAGAGAGGGAAAGAGAATGAGAGTACAATTGATGAAGTACAAATCCTAAAGCATGTTCCCAATTACCAACTTCCTCCAGCCACACCTTACCTACTTACAGTTACCAGATTAGGTTATAATTCTCATATTTGAATTATTATACCTTTGAACATTCTTGCATTATCCCCCACAAAAACTTTTGGGGAACACCTCATATCTAAACCACAGCATTCTGACTCTTGCCTCCAAAAGCTCGTCCATCTCATGATGAAAAATGCGCTCAGGCTTAGTCCATCTCCAAATTTTAACAGGTCCAGAATTTCCCAAAGTCCAAATCAATATCTCCTGTGAAATTCAAGGCAAACTCTTGACTCTGAATCCCTATAAACATCTAAAGCAACATATATATAATGGCACAGAGGAAACATTTCTATTCCAAAAAGTAGAAATAAGGGCATAGAATAAAGGATCTTGTCAAAACAAGACCAAACTTCAGCTGGGCAAACAAGTCTTATATCTCCATGTCCAGCATCTGGTGCACGCTGCATTGTAATGTTCTCTCCATCCCTATGACCTTGCTTATTGCAGCCCACATGACCTTTCTCTTGGCTTGTTTTGGCTTGATTTCTTCAACTTTCTTCAGTGAGTATTCTACTTGACTGGCATCTCTTAATCTCAGGTGTCTCCATTGCAGCTTCAACTTCCTTCTCACATCTTCATGCATCATCCTCTCAGGGGCTGTCTGAATGAAGTCTAACCCTGCTAAATTTTGCCTGACCTCCCAGGCTTTACCGTGAAATCTCAGTTGATGCCACAATGACACCTTAAATCCAGCTTGCTGCATTCCTGCAAAAATAGCATCATGTGGATGGTGCTAAGATCTGCTGCCATTGTGAACAGGAGCCAGGTCTCCTGAGACCATAGCAGCAGTGGCCTCTGAGTGCCTGGATCACAAGCATGGTGAAACTATTTCCTAGGTACCCTTGTGCAAGCAGGGCACCCCCATGGTCTCTTCTCAAAAGGAATGTTTGCTTTTACAACCTGCAGCCTGCGATGGGTGTGATCTTGCTAATTCTTTAGAAGCCCTCAAACCATCCTTCCTTTTCTCTCTTTCTAAAATATTTAACATCTCTTTTGTAACTATGATCTCTTCTCAAATCACAACTTCCTTGGCCCCAGTTTTACATGCACATTTCTTGACAAATTGCAAGTTTTCAAATCTTTCCATTCTGTTTTCTGCTCCTGGTTATCACAGTAAACTCGACTACAAGTTGCCAGCAAGCAATATCCATGCCACTGCCTGAATTCTGTGCTGCCTTGAAATTTGCTCTACCAGATTCATTAGTCTATCACCTTTAAACCCAACCTTACAGAAAGTCTCAGGACATGGGCAAAATGTATATAACTTCTTTGCCCAAAAGCAACAAGAACGATCTCTAGTTTAACTTCCATGAGTGTCCTCCTTCTCCTCTTTAACCTCACAAGCTTAGACTTTACAGTCTGCAGCCCTATAGGCATTCTGGTTTTCTGAGCTCCCGTGAGAATTGGCCTTTAAAGCTCTGCTGACTTTTAAGTTTCTTATAGTCTATATCTCCAGACTTTTCTAAACCCCTCCTTCAAATAAGTTCCAGATGCTTTCAAACCACCTGATTCGTTTAGTTTCATCTGGGTACCAATTTCTGTGTTAGCAGATACCCACACAGAACAACTTAAAGTAGGAAAAGTTTATTTTAGCTCATGGTTTCAGAGTCCATGGCCAGCTGACTCCACAGCTCTGGACTCAATGTGAGGCAAAACATTCTGGTGGAATGGAGTGGCAGAAGAAAGCTGCTCAGTTCATGACAGCCAGGAAGCAGAGAGTGAGATGGGATACCAGTGACAAAACATAAACTTCAAAGGCATAGGCCAGTGACCTATTCCATTCAAACACATCCTATCAGCCTACAGTTACCTCCCAGCCAATCTACTCAAGTGGCTTTATCAACTGATTAGGTTATAATTCCCCTAATCTAATCATTTCCCCTCTGAATACTCTTGTGTTGCCACATATATGAGCTTTGGGGGACAACTCGCACCTAAACCAAAGCAGATAGAGATAATAACAAGAGCTCTTTAGACGGAGAAGTCGGAAGGATGCTTTCATTAGGTTCTAAGGTATCTGAGTGCCCTCCTATTTCTGGTGAGTCAAAGAAAAGTTCTGATAAAGTGTTGACAGTCAGGCCTAAAGAAACTTTGTTATTGGGAGAAAGAGGCCCCGCTAACATTCTGCATGTCTTGAGTCTGTGAGACTTGATGGAAATGAAGATGACAGCAGGACGCCAGTGTGACAAGATGACTGAAGCCAAAATGTGGGTGATAGTTCCTCAGCAAATCCCCTAGTAGATTACTTCCTGTGACCTCATTCCACAGACCACAGAAACTACTCTGGAGTGAAGGTCACCTCTTTTGATTGGGGAATCATGTAATTGGGTTAATGCTTATGATTATTGATTGGGTAACATTCTTCCAACATATAATAAAATGAAACTCATGTTTTAAATTTTTCAGTAACTGAAAATTAAATTTACATTTGTAAAACCTAAGGTTCTAGACTGAGATTGGTATCAAGTCAAAATACTGATGTTTTCCCCAAGCAACGTGGAATACCTTTAAATCAAAAATCTCCAGAGAATCTCATCTAGTAATCAATGTTTAACCAATATTTTCTGAATATGTAATAGAAAATATTTTGAAAAAAATTTGTACATGTTGAAAATAGTATGATTTTTAAATACTAATAAATGTATAGTCCAATAAATCTTCTGAATTGTGAATCTAAACCACATAGTCCCATATATCTGTTTAAATCATGGACAGACCTAGTATTGGAAACTTAGGCCAATTTGAAAAAGTGAAGGATTGAAAGGAGATAAGTAGGCAAGTTTGACTGTGGTAAGAGAGTAGAGAGAACTGAGGAGAAAAAGAAGTATCTTAATTTAAAATAAGGGTGTTGTCAAATAGCTCTTAAGAGAAATGTCCCTGCTGCCTCATCCCTAACTGAAAATTTATTGTGTGAGTGAGTGAGTGTGTGTGTGTGTGTGTGTGTGTGTTACAATGGCAAATGTAATAATAGAATTTTTTAAGATTGAAAGAAACTTTAAAAAAATACTTTGCCTTTAGCCAAAAATCATATGATCAATTTCTCTGCAGTCAAAGAAAGTATTTTAAATTGTACTAGAAAATGGCAAACTTGAGAACTCATGTAAGTAGTGGGCAATTAGTGCCATTTACACTAGTCATTATTAACTATCTCATGTGAGGGACCATACCAAGAATTCTGTGCTAGTAGTAACAGCAGTAAAAAAAATATAACCACAAAAGAAGACAGTGCTATTGTCCCTTCCTTACCTTCCTTACCGATGAGGAAGCTGAATGTGATAAAGTTACCACTTTAACATTCATCCAGTAAAACTGGATGTTGGTATTCTATAGCAAAACATATGCATCTTTACATAAGTCTGTATTTTCTATGCTATGAAAACTCTGAGATAGGACTGTTTATTGACTTTTACTAAATAGGGTAAGAAGTAAATCTATGCAGCATCAGTGTTATTTCCATCCAGTATGCACTCACTTTTCCTCCTTCTAAGACAAATCTGACTCATCTGTGTATATTTATTTCTCTCTTGATCTCAACTCATGGATAAGCTCTGTACAGTGTGATTCCATCCTGGCAAACCCATTGCTTCTTGCCAGTAAATGACTTACACGCCTGAGTAAAGATAATCAATTAAATCTAAAGACACATTGATAAAGCCTTCCAGGAAAGAAGCTTTCTCACTATGAAATTACAGTCTGAGGAAGATAGGCTGTCTTATCCACATCTATGAATGAGAAAACATGATCCAAGTTGTCATTGTAGCAATGAGGGAGTCCAGACTCAGGAAGGAGCAAACATGGTGTGCAGGAGGAAAAGCCAGGGAGGTCACTGGGCTATTTGAGAAAAGATCCTGTCTTTGGATCAGTCAACCATCTGCCTTTTGTTTAGGCCTCTGATTCCCTATATCATTGTTTGTGTCTGTCTGCATGTGTGTTTTAAGCTAATTTGAATTTTAATTTGTTTCATTTGTTTAATCAACTTAGCAATAGTAGATTCATGTTTAATCAACTTAGTAATAGTAGATTCACTCTCAAATGATAAGGAAGTAATGCTTTGAATTTTTCTCCATGCAGATGAAAAGGAAGGAGGATTTTGGAGGATGAAAAGAAGAGAAAATAAATATGTTCAGTAGTTTCAGACCAGAGAACATCAGTATGATTGAAGCAGAAACTAAAGTTAAGGTAAACAATTTAAAATATCAGGAAAATGTTTTTCTCCAATGAATTGCTAAATTAGCAAACCCCAAAGTTATTCTATTTATGAATGTATATAAATATATATTTAACAACATAGATTTTATTACATGAAATTTAGTGATAGATGTGAGAAAGAAAGTAAAATTTCAATTGTTGTAGTTGATGAAAATGAAAACTTAAATATACATAAACATATACAAACAGAAATCAAATATCTTTAAGAATCCATATGTTTTAAAGGACAGATTTTAAGTACATTAGATTACATGCATTTAATGAGAAAGCAAAATAGTACTCAAGAGCAGGGATAATGTGGAAAAAATAAAATGAGATGTTTTTCATGAATTAATATTCAAACAATAATGCATATTTATCTGCATTGATTTTCTACAATAAAAATGTTTTATAAGTTTTAGATAGTCTTAAATTGCAAAAATTCATTTCTAACACTCAGTAGGCCATAAAATTGTTTTGAAATACATTGGGTTACAATGTATAACTATTTGCTACTATTTGTTCATTTTCAGGTGCTAGAATGAAATACCTTGATACTGGATAATTATAAAGAAAAAAAGGTTTATTTAGCTTACACTATTGCAGGCTGAACGTTCAAACAACATAACGGCAGATGGCATCATGCTGGCTAGTACATGAGTGTGAAGGAGAGATAGAGTCAAAAGACAAGAAGTCAAGGCCAGGGGAGAGATTTTTTGGTAACTCATTTTTGTGAGGGCTAATTCAGGATTTTGTAAGAACTACCTTATCACTTTGAGGTCAGTGCCCCCAGTGAACTCCCATTAATCCCCCCTCTTAAAAGACCACACCATTTCAACACCAACATACTAAGAACCAAGCCTCTAACATGTGAACACAATGGTGACATATAGAAGCCATATCCAAATCATAGCAGTATTTATTATGAATATAACCAAAAGTATGTGTTTAAGCAGATCATGTCTTCTAAAACATGTATTTTTATTTAATTCTAATATATACTCATCAACTCTAGTACATTCAGAGGGAAGAAAGAAATAAGTGTGGGGTCAATGTGTGATTGCAGTGTTACTGTTATATCTTATAACAAGTACAAACCTTAAGCATATGCTATTTATGCTATTTATGTAAGGCACAGCTATGCTCCATCTGTTTGCAGATTTTAGTGTAAGGTTTCTCAACTTGATGTCATTGTTAAACATCTTTATTCTTTGCTCTCATGGGCCTATATCCATGTGATGAAGTTTCACTAATTTTCTAAGAACTCTTTTATGAGATTTACCAGATTACACAAGTCAAAATGAATTGCTTTCTATAAGATCTGTAAAGTCCTGTATACATAGCAGTATTATTCATTATGATCTGCAATGTGGCTACTTGTTCAAGGATCTGCTCTTATGTATCCTTTTGGTGCTCATTGGTCTACGTGAGTCACAATGCCTACATTATGAGTGGGGCTAGTTTCAAGAATTTATTTAGCCATGGTAGGAGATAATGACAGGCAATTACAATCACTTTTCAGATGGAATGCAGAAATAGTTAAAAATAAAAATTGAGTTAAGTCAGGATTAGGTAGCATATCATAATTATTAAAATAGCATTGCTTTGGAGAAGCAAGCACTTGCATTATGATTCTGACTCACTAAATAGTAATTCTGTGATATGGATCAGTCTCTTGCCCTTGAACTGCAGTATCCTCTTTATTTTTATAAAGGGATAACATTACATAACTTTCACAACTGGTCAGAATTATAAGTCATAAATGTGAATACCATCTCTTACCACTAAATACTTAAAAATTGGTAAAAATCAGAAGTGGCAATAACAATACTACCAATCATTTAAGAAATTGCTAGATCAATCACCCATAAACTCATCATATTGCATTTAAGAAAATGATTGATTTTCATGTAACATATATGTATGGCATTTGCAAATTTTTACCTATGAAACTAAATTAATTAGCTTCCTCAAAGATCCTATGATAGTATTTGTCAGATGTTACACACTCCCAGTGCAGCAAAATACACTCAATCACATGCTTTCTGGTTGTTCACACATAACAGAAATTTTCGTTTAAAATATACATCATAGCTGACAGAAAAATATATGCTATTAATCAACAAAATAATCTTATTTCTATTAACTTAATTAATAAAACTAAAATACTTAATTGTTCTGGAAACATGCTAATGTTGCTTTGTATAACTTGACATGAAGTTGTGTAGATATCCCAAACCACAGAGACATGAATATGTATGTACCTACTTTTGTTCTAACTTATTTGACAAAAATATATATCTGTGGGCTGTGTGTGTGTGTGTGTGTGTGTGTGTGAGACAGAGTGAATGATAATGTGTACCAGGTAGATGTAAATTTTAAAGAGTGATGAAATAAAACACAGAAGAAATATCAGAGTACACATCAAAAGTATATTACCAAAAAATCATTTATAATCTCAATTCAAAATTTCTTGTATTACTCTGAGATTTATATGTTAGTGGGAATGTTATAAAAATTTCCCATGGTTGTAGCAATAAAAAAGTAAAGTATACTTACATTAAAAAAAGGAAAGAGCTACTATAATTTTTAGAACTCATTTCTAAAACAATTATTTTCTAAGAACTCCTTTTGTGCTGTCAGAATGGAGTTAGAATTCATCCTCTTACATTCAATTCCTCAGAAACATAAATCCTTTCAAATGCAAGTGGATCCTAAAAATATTCACTGGCCAGTAAGGATTAATCAGACTCTGCTCATGTTATCAGTTATTTATATACCATTTTCCCAACTGAGCATCCCTACTGCCATAATGACCTGAATGCCTGCAGTGCTCAGCTGCCGAGGCAAAGCTTACAAGCTGATTTTATTGCTTTAGACACATTGAGCAACAGAAGAGCCCATCAGCACAGGAACATTAGGATGCCAAAAGTGTATTCCAATCATTTGCAATACAAAATCACTGTACAGTTTGAATATCTATCAAATCCCGTGTCTTTCTTTCCTTCGAGAAGTCTATAACACCCAATAAACTGCATGAGCAGTGATGAATTCATTCTCCTAATTGAATTTCAAATGATATCTGATTTGATGTTTAAATTAAGTGGTTACCATTCCCCACTAATGGTTTTATAGTTAACATCTTTGCCTCTTTGGCACTACCTAAATTTGGGGCATACTGAATTATCTTTTGTTGACCAAGAATTACTACATTCATATCCATGATACAGAATAATACTTTAATATTTTGGACAGAGTCCCAGACCTTGCATGGAGTATTTTTATTCTTATACTATAGAAATTGAATTTGTGTTCCCCATGAGTCATTGATTTAGACAGTCATAAATATACACACTTTCATACATATAAAGAGAGAAATAGATATGATGGTCTAATATATACATACATACATATATATATATGTATAGGTATTATGTGTCCTTGAAAAATGAAAGAATATATATAATATATATATATATATATCCTTTTCAGAAGTCAAAGTAAAGATGGAATAATTTTCTCTATTTCATAGATTCTAGTCTAAAATTTTCTCCCCTTAGAAATCTCATATATGCCAATTTATTCTCACTGTAGGAGATGATTTCACATTGTGATATCCTAATCTTATGCAAAATATAACATATGCCTAATGCTACACCATACTAGTCATTTGATAGAATTAGAAATTGTCATTAAAATTATATCATTACAAGTACTTATTGTCATGTCACATTTTATTTTCTTGCAAAATAGAATCTCAGATTGATAAAAATTCCAAACTTGTTATTCATTGTCACAGTCTCCTTGTAGAGGATGATACTATAATAAAATTTTAAAGATGTTTTAGATCAAATAAAACACCTTTTGTGTTTAATTCCACATCTATGGCTTCAGCGAGAATAAAAAAGCTTTCAAATGTATTACAAAGTAATTGCAAAGCAAATAAATCAAAAAGTAAATTTTTAAAATGTCATCATTCTTCCATTGCTTTATTCTGTGGTAACAGAAAGCACATCTATATATTTAATTCATGAAACTCATCACTGTTCATAAATATTTTTTAAGATAATGTCAAAATTGTCAATGTGACTCTATCACCATAACCCAATTAATTTACCAATACAAATATAAACTGAATTTTGCTCCTATCTTAAGTGTTCAACATTTCATTGCAATAAATTACTGATAGACCATTGAAGGGTAGAATTTATGGTTTATGTGAATATTTATTTTCACAAAAAGAAGTTCAGGCCAAATAAATGTATTATACTTAAATATGAGAGGCTATGTGTGATATAAACTGCAAAATCTTTTATACAATGAATTGAACTGGCAGGTCATCGAACAGAGTTCATACGTTATAGGATTTGCTTAATAATATGTTTTTGATGAATTAATATTAAATTGTAAAGGGATGTTGGGAAGCAGAGAAAATACTCTGATACATACATTTATGATTCCTCTGAGCCTGTTGAATCAGTTAAACTCAAAGTCTACTGTTAACTCTACGAGAAATCTCGCAAATGAACTTGTTTGGTCTTTAAATGCTTTCTGTTACTTCAGAGTAGACCCTGTATTAGCTTCTGCATCTGACTTTAATCATTTTGTAATTTGAAAAACAAAAGTTTGCATAATTTGAATGACTAAATATTCTTTCTCATATTCCCTTCCTCCAAGAAAGCTAAATGAAATTGTTGCTTAGCTTTTTGTTGATTTGGTTAGGTTTGTTTTGGGATGTGTTTCACTTTCTACCTGTTATATTTGGTGTTCATATTCATTTTTTTTCTCCTACTCAAGAGGAAAAACTCCTTTGGGAGAATTTTTTTTTTTTATTTGACTTTGTAACACTTGCCAGTGCCTGCCATGCAAGTTAAGTCTGTAGAGAAAATTGAAGAATGCTAACTTGTGTGCAATGTTTCACACAATAGGAAAATGACACATGAGAAAAATAAACTTGCATTTAAGCTTGCCCCAATTAAATACTCAAATTCATAAATTAAAATTGATAACCTTAAACAAAATGTTAAAATGATAATGTAAAACTAATATAAAGCTCCTAATTCACTTTGTACAATATTAACAGCTAGATATCCAGTAATCAAAATTTGTTGCTTTTCTATAGTATATGATTTGTGAAGTATTTTGTAACAGATACTACAGAATACTGTATGCCAAAATTAAGAACTGCAAGATGAAAGTCAGTTCCTCTTACATACACTTCATGAGGTCACTGAAATTATATACAGCTGTGTTATGAACCACTGATGCAGGTTCATTTTGTATTTTATATTCCCTAAATTGAAAAAGGCACTTCTGAAAAACAATACTCAAAGAAAAGAATATACTGGCACAAAACGTAGCAGGGATAATTTACAAAATGTTGTATAACAAGGAATTCCTGTGAAAATGATGTGTCCAAGGTGGTGGCTCATTTTTTCTTCTAAATATAAATTAATTCTTATTTGTATTTAATATAAAACTTGTTGTATAAGCAGAGATAGAAAAGCAAATGTCAATCAAAATCCACAGTCCTTTTGAATTACTAAATCTAGCATCATGTAGGTAGGTTCTTTTTGTTTTCTTTGTTTTTTGTAGTTAAACTTTGGGGTTATTTGTCCACTAGAAAAGTTTGTGCTATTAGTGTATAAGTTATATTTACTTTCTCATGGTACCATACCTTCACTTTTGTGTAAATGTTTTTAGTAAAAGTAGTATCTTAAATATGCCAGTTTGATCAATTGCTGTAGTTTGTGTCTGTTGGCTGGTTTTTCATTTTCTTCAATTAAATCTAGTAATCTCAACATTCAACACAAGTAGTTTTTCAAAATTTGATTTTGTTACTCTGTGCTTTGCATCTCTGGAGAGAGTAAGCATTCTCCGAACTCATTTCTGAGACAGCTGGGAGAGGTTTATACAGAGAAAGGGAGAGAATGAGAATTTCTTTTCTTTTAGGAATCAAGAAATGTGTGCATAATTTGTTCTTGAATTTTTCTTATTTTTTTAGCTTATTTGCTATATAAGTTAGCACTATGTTGAGGAAATATGGTGTTTTGAAATAATGTATAATTTGAAAAAAAAATTTGTTGCAGTCTGAATGAAGTAAAATGTTTCCTTGGTAATTCTAATTGTACTTGATGATGATGTTTATAATTAAACTATCTTACCTTAATATTCTAACATTTTTCCATGGAATTCTTACCTTATAGGAGAGGTGACAATTAGGTAAATTAATGTATCTGATATTTCATCAAAGAGGATTCATTATAAGACATTTCTTTCATAATTATGTCCACAGAACTAGAAAACTATACAATATATAAATATGTTATAACATTGGGATTCTTGATATGAAATAAACATTAAAATATTAAAGCATGTTTAACTTTTCTTTGAAACTTTAATAAGATTGAAGTAATTTTAAAATAATTAGATGTAAATTTAAATACTATTTGGAGTTATGATCTTAAGTGATGAAATCATTCCCTGTGGAGAGATGGAAATGAAAGCATGAGTTAGGCATGGATAGATTTGGCAGAGAAAATGAATTATGGGTGAAGGATTCAGAAATTATTAAAACTAAAAGTCTGAGGAATAAAATTCATAGTAAATTCCAATGTGATATTTAATTAAATGTTCAGTTCAGAAGATGATGTGACCACTGTGGTTGATGGTTAGATACATGCTCTCATTATCAATTTTTGCCAGGTTGGTCAGAAATTTTCAATGTTTCTCTTTTAGAGTTCTTGGTTGATCTTGAAGAATAGACCTTGAATATTCTATCACTGTAGAAAATGTCAGTTGTTAGTTGAATCAGTAGCAGTGTGGCTATTATCACAAAGAGTTTGAATTTTTTTTTCTACAAAAGTCCAGTGATTTATTATATGCAAAACTTTTAATGGTAAAAATTGTTGAAACAACTGTGTAATTGTAGGAAATATAAAATCTGGGATTTTTTTCTGTGGCGATATTAATGCATGATATTTTGCCAACAGTCCCAGATAGAATGGAATCATACAAAATGTCCAAGTCAGAGAAGACACAAAAATACATTTAAAAGGTAAATACAAAAATACATTTTATGTTAAAAAAAAGGCAAATGATACATCCTGCTCACAGTAATTGAAAAAAATGCTGAGTGACTATTAATACTGAGCAAATAAAATTTCAGAGGAAGCATTAATTAAATAAATAAACATTATTTCAAAATAATAATCAATAAAGATCAATAAAGATTTATTTTTGTATCTAATAATAGAGGAAGCATACTTATCTTTAGTTTCAGAAACTAGTTTATGGAATAAAAAGACAGAAAATTGGTAAATACATTGGAAGCTTGAATACCATATTGACCTAATGGAAATTTGTAGAAAATTCTACCCAGTAGCACCAGCATAAACATTTTTTTAAAAATGTGTATTTATCAATACAGACTTCCTACAATCTAGATCATAGCAGAAGACTTACAACATTTCAAATATTTGAGTTATAAAAGATATATTCTCTGACCACGAGAAAATTTATTTAGAATTCTATCAATAGAAAGACATGCTGAAAATGTCCAAGTATTTTTAAAACTAAATAAAACACTTATAAATAAGCCTATATGTCAAAGAAAAAAACACGAGAGAAATTAAAAGATATGTCTCAAATCAATATCCTTAGTTTTCCAGTTAAGAAAATGGAAAGGATAAGTAAATAACAAAAGAAAAAAGAATTGGAGAACAAAAGAAAGAGAGAAACTACTGAAGCATGAGACAGAAAAAACAAAAGATATTAAGGAAACCAAAAATAAGTCTGAAGAACAACAGAATTGATAAAATTTAATCAGACTGATCAGGTAAAGGCACAAATGATCAAAGTTGTTTCCAAAATAAAGTAAGTAAATAACTCCATATCAAAGAATTTTAATGCTTATTTAAATATCTTTCCATGAAGATCTTCAGACCTAGTTGACATTAGTGGTGAATCCTACTAAGCATTTGATGATAAATAAAATCAAGTCACACATACTTTTTGAAAAACGATTTAAAATGAGGAAATATCCCCCTCCCATCCTATGAGGCATAACTACTCTAATAACAAAACTAGGTAATGATACCACTAAAAAAGATAGTTATAATCCAATATCCTTCCTGAAAACAATGTAGTTATTTTAAAAGATTTAACAATTGAATACTGCAGGGGTGCCAGAATTTTGAGTGGTGCTGGTTAGGTTGGCAGATGGTCCTTTGCATGTTGCTGGGATTGCAGAATGCCCTGTTCAACCCTTCCGTGGAGGATCTGAACTTTTTTTGGCATAGTGACCTGTAGAATTTAGTCAAGAGACAGGACCTCCAGGCAGAGAGGGCAGGCAAGTCCATCTTAAATGCAAAGCAAGAAAATAAAATAAGAATCAAAATGAAAGTCAAACTTCTACATCCTCTTGTGATAAGACTCAGTTACAGATGAACAGGAACATGCTGTCAGGGAGTCAGTTGTCATGTCATCACAAGCAGGCAGTGCAAGAGAGTCCATGGGAATCAACGTCCATAGGATCATTCTGAGATGAAAATAATCAAACAAACAGTAATAATAATAATAATAATAATAAACACTGAATTTCAGAATCAAGAAAAGCAAGAAAATCAGAATTTCAGAACTACTACAAAAGTTCCACCTCTGCCAGACTAGAATCAAAGGGCTAAAAATGCAATTTCCTGCAGGAAAAATAAATGTCTTCCAGAAGCTTCATGAGATTCATTTGAAGTAAATGGAGTTCATTGACAAGTATGTTCAGAGAAAAAAAGAAACATTTTGAAGAACACAACTGATTTAATGAACTGAAGAATCAGTCCACCAATAGGGCGGGGTAATGACTCTAGTTCCTCCAAGATGAAGACTCTGCTTCATATTCCCATTGCCTGCAGTGCTCACAAGAATAGTCTCATGGCCCTTCAAGTCAGAGCACTGTGTTGCTGAAGGGATCAGTCATGTGTTTTGATTTCTCAGCAACCAAAATGAATTCTGTTCCTATAAAAGATAAAGAGCGTAAGTGCTTACTGACAAAGACATCAGCTAAAAGGTTTCTACATGTGCCCACATCTAGGAGGAGCCTGAAAGGTCAGGCTGTGCTCAGGACACCCAAGTTAAAGAGAACCAAGGGGAATTCTGCAGCTATTCCCCCATTCCAGTCCAAAACCCCAGCAACGTAGACTCAGGTCTCCAAGAAGAAACCAGTATGTGATCTCAAAGCAAGTTTGTCTCATCCCCTCAGCCATGCACCAGATAAAGGAAAGCTGAAACCATGGGGCAATCTAAAGAAAGTCATTCCTGAATGAACATGTAAACAGAATCAGCTTCCACAAGAAAACTTCTAAGCGACAAAGGATTTAGGAGCTTGAAGGGGCCTCTTTATGATCAAAGATGGATAATTTTTTAATATCCTGTCAATATTCCTTTATTTCTGAAATTGTTTTCTTTTTGTAAATATTTTTATATTGTTTTCCCTCAAAAAGACCTTATTCTATTTTTAGTTATTGTTCATTATCTATGTAGCATCTGTGGATTCTTCATGTGCTAAGTTCTGAAAAGACATTGTCTTAAAACTCATAAATTCTTTGCAGTGTTTTGTTTGTTTGTTTGTTTGTTGTTAAATCCCTGCACATGTGATTTTAAAATGAGACCCTTCCTAGAGATTCCTAACCTGGATTTTTTTTTTTTTTTTTTTTTTTTTTAATGTTAAGGTTCTTCTACTGGTTCTAATAATAACAGCCCTGAAATCCTCCTCTGGACAATAACATTTACCTGATGGCAGGTACTTATACCACAAAAACTTGAACTATAAAAGTTAATACTAAGGAAAACTGTATTACAAAAATCATCTCTTCATGCTCTAGTCTAGAAAATCTAACAGTCTTAATGAATCTGGCCAAAAAATTGGTTATAGCAACAATATTTTGCCTATGTAGAAAATGTTTTGTTTGAACTTACAAGCACCTTTGTTCAGATTACTTCCTATAATTGTGATTTGACATTCATTATAGTCTTAAAAATAAATTATAGATGGAATGGTGTGCACTTATAACCCCAGTGACTCTAGAGGCTGAGGCAGGAGGATCACAAATTTCAGATATCAGTCTCAACAACTTAGCCAAATCATTTCTCAAAATAAAAAAAAGGGTGGGGCACCTGGAGTATAACTCAGTGGTTCAATTTCCAGTTCTACAAAACTGAAATAAAATTCTACAGCTCACTCTAGACTTGCTTATTTAAAAATAAAAGCTATAGGGCTTCATCAAAATTTGATGGGCTAGTGATATAACTCAGTGGTATAGCATTTGCCTAACATGTGGAAGATCCTGGGATCCATCCAAACACCAGCACCCACCCCCATAGTAACACAAAAAATAATTACTGCTTTAGGAATGACTGTACCCTGTCAAAATTACATCTTACCAGTTTTATATAAAATACTAGAGTTGCTTAGCATCATATCCTTGTTCCTTGTTCTACCTATGGAGAGATTCTGAATTTCATTTTGCTCAATATTTTCATGAATAATTTTTTTGTGTGGAAAAAAACAAATCTTACAATATACTTTTAAATATTAAGAATTCCAGTTTCTGGTACAATTTACAAGGAGCTTGGAAGTCATCACTCCCATCCACACAACGTGGGGGAAAAAAAATCAAAGAAACAAAATCCACAGCTTACATTCAGCAAAGAACTAAATTTGTAAGGGAAATCCCTGCCCTGAAAACTGAAAAGCATGCAGGACTGAGAATTTCACATTATCAGGAGCAGAAGCCCTCTTTTGGAGCCAGTACTAGTAGGGATACTTCAACTTTAATTAGCCTTTTCTGGAGGTTTAGTGTAGAAAATTCTGAAGGTTCAAAACCACACAAACAAGTGCTTAGGGACACTGGGATGGGGAAGGGGAGAGGCACATTTTTGTGAGCTTACCTCACCCAGATTCTCAGTGTGAAAAGCAAAGAAAACTACTCTTTTGTGTTTGGCAGCATGAGAGGAAACAACCATTTTAATATGCACCCAGGAAATTCTACTCTGTCTTAAAAAGAACTGTCCTTAAAGAAAAGAACCTAATGTACTTACTTTCCTTAAAGAAAAGAACCTAAAGTACTTACCAGAGCCTAAATGATCTGCATAAGGAAAATAACCAACTCAAGTCCTGCCCAGTCGGATGCACAACCACAGCTCTAGAGCCTCCTCCATTCTTCCTGTGTTACCTAAGGAGTAAAAACTCAAAAACTGAGAAGTATGTCTGAAGGTCAAGCCAGGAACACAGACTCATTAAAAGTCTAAGATTTAAATCGCCCATTAAAGAATGCATCTCTTCCTACAAAAACTTACCAGCACATCTTTCTGCACCTACCTTACACTGGTGGACTATAGCTAAAATAACTACAAAACTAATATCTTATTTAAGAAGCAGTCTCTAAGGAAACCGAAAGAAAACAGGAGAGACCAAAATGAGGAAACTGCAAACAGTACAGATATCCTAACTTGTGATCAGGTTGATACAAAACTTCTTATCAAAGCATTATTTATCTCAGTTATTTTATCATGTCTGATTAACAAGAAAAAGATTATAGGTCATGTTGTCTTAATCTTTTTGAGATGGTATAACAAAATACCATAGACTGGACAGATTATAAACAACAGAGATTTATTTTTTCAGGTGTAGAGGCTAGAACATCCAATATCAAAGTACCGGCAGATTCTGCAGCTGCTGAGGACCTGCTTCTTCCTTAAATAGAACCATACCTTTCCTCGAATCTTTACATGGGGATAGAGATGAACATGCTCCCTTGGTCCTATAAGGGCCCACATCCCATTACTTAAGAACTCTTCCAAATCCTCTTCTCCTAATACCATAACATTGACAATTAGGTTCCAGTATATTACTTTGGAGTGAGACAAACATTAAGACCCTAAGAGATGCTAATTGGCAAAAGATAATTTAACGAAACAAATCCAGTGTCAGAATCTACTCAGATATGGAAGAAACTTTAGTACTACCAGAGAGGGAATTTTAAATAATTATGATTAATGTGATCTGGGCTGGAATTAAAAACAAGTGAACAGCATGAAGGAACATTTGGACAATATGAACATGGGGAAGGAAACAGACTAAAAAAAAATGCTAAAGTTAAAAACAACATCAAGGAAGAATGCCTTTTGTGGGCTCGTTATGAGATAGGATATATCTGAGGAAAGTAAGATCTTGAAGATACATCAGTACTAATTTGTCTAACTGAAAAGCAAAGGAAAATTAAAGAAAAAACAAACTGGAACAGAATATTTCAGAATTATGGGATGGTAGTGGGACCTGGACATGTTCCACTGTTCTTTAACAGAATCCCATGTGACTTCCTTTAAGAAATTAATAAGTTTATTCTAAAATTCAAGGAATGTGAACTAGCCAAAATCATCTTGATAACAAAGTACAAAGTTGGAGGACTCCCATTCTCAGTTTTCAAACTTGGTACAAACTTATAATAATTTTGACAGTGTGTTATTGGCAAAAGATCAGACATAGAGATTCAATGTCACACATTGAGAACCCAGTATAAATTCTTAAATTTATGGTCAATTGACTTTTAACAAGAATACCAAGATAATTATTTGAGGCAAAAAGCCTTTTAAACAAATATGAACATGAGGCTATCCACATACGAAACAGCACTTCACATTAAGGAAAGTAACTCAAAATATTAAAGTCATAAAAGGTAAGTATGAACCTAGAAAACTCTTACAAGAAAACAAAGCAGAAATTTTTGTGAATATGAAATTTAAAAATTTAAATATGGACACAAAAAAATAGATAAGTTGGACATAAGCAAAATTTAAAATTTTGATTTAAGGAACACTATCAGGAAAGAAAAACCCAACACAGAATGGTTTGAAACTGTTTGTAAACTCCAACTAAAAGAAACCTATACCTAGAGTATATAAATATATACATATGCCTATATAACCTATATCATAAAAATAATGCAATTATAAAAAATGTAAAGGGATCTGAATAAACATTCTCCAAAGACATTCAAGTGGCCAAAAATATGATACAATGTCCAACATCATTAACCAGTAGGGAAATAAAAATTAAAAGCACAGCACATGATCACAGCAGACCCACTAGGGTGCTTGCATTTAAAAGACAAATGATCAAAATTGTTGCCAAGGATTTCAAGAAATTGAAATCTTCATACACCACTGAAGGGAAAGTAAAATACGTCAACACTTCGACAACACCTAAAAACACTAAAAATAGTTATTATGTGACTCACACTTCCATTTCTAGGTATATACTCAGAAGAAATGAAAATTTATGTGCACACAACAATTTGTACACGAATGTTCATCTTAACTTTGTTCATGATAGCCCAAAGTTGGATCAACCTAAATGTCCATCAGCCTGTGAATAGATAACCAAAAAATAATGTATATCCATATAATAAAAATTATTTGGAAATAAAAGGGAATAAAGTACTGATTAGTGCTCAAATATGGAGGTACATTGAAAAGAGTATCTACCTGAAAGAAGCAGTCACACACTAGGAGTGGTGGCGCACGCCTGTAATCCCAGCTGCCCTGGAGGCGGAGGCAGGAGAATCGGGGCTTCAAAGCCAGCCTCAGCATGGGCAAGGCACTAAGCAACTCAGTGAGACCCTGTTCCTAAATAAAATACAAAATAGGGCTGGGGAGGTGGCTCAGTGGCCAAGTTCCCCTGAATTCAATCCCCGGTTCCAAAAAAAAAAAAAAAAAAGAAGCAGTCACCGAGCCCCCCTTATTATATAATCATATCGGATGTCCAGGAGGGGAAAATACATAAAAATATCATGTAGATTAATGGCTTCTGGTGGCTGGGATGTGGATTGGTAGATCAGGTGTTGATGACTAGGTGGTACAAGGTTTTGTTGTTTATTGTCTGTCTGTTCATTTATGAAAATGCTCCAAAGTCAATATATTGTGTATCTAAATGAGTGAATTGGGCCATGTTAATTATGTCTTAAGCTAATAAAGAACAGATAATTGAGCAGACAGATAAGGAAAGGCATCCTTCCAAGAAATCCTTCCTGATAAAAACTTTCAGCAAATGAGAAATAAAAGAAATCTGTACCAACCAGATAAAGGGTTTAAAAATCTATAATTATTATCACACTTAGTGATCAAACACTGAATACTTTCTACCTAACATTTGGAACAAATCAAGACCATTTTTATTTAATAACATGTTACTGGAAATTTTAATCAGAATAAGTAACAACAACAAAAAAGTAGTAAAAGTTATCCATATTTGAAAAGAAGGAGAAAAAAAACCCAACATTCACAGATAACATGCATACTTAAATAGAAAACCTTCTGCAACTTTCAGAAAAGCTACAATATTAATAAGTTAAAAATATGCAGATACAAGATGAATATCTTAAACTCTATTACATTTCTGTGTAGTAATATCAAACAACAAACATTTAAACATTACTATATATGGTAGCATTGTACAATATAATATTTTATATTGTACATACATTCCGGGGACACAGTATCTTTCTATCCTCCTTTTATTTAAGGATAATACAATTGTAGACTGAGTTCAGGAGTAGGAAAGTTAAGAGCTAGGACTTGAAAAGGTCTATCAAAGTTGCAAACATAATATTACTATTATGAAAAATGAACAATGATCAATAAGTCAATACTAAATTCTGTTCCTCATGTGAAAAGTGGACATTGGCAATTGATCAAGAAAGAAACTGAACCTGTATAAGTGAATTTTCAAATAGCTTTGTTGTGGGGAAGGTGAGTGTTAACATTATTTATTTCTTGTCAGTAAAAGCATGGCAAAATTTCTTGTGAGGTTAAAAACAATAAAAATGTGTATATTCTCTTAAAAAATAAATTATCTGATAACAAGAAAAGGAACCATTAAAAATATACATATATAATTATATGAGAGGTTACACACTGAGTAATATAAAGAATTGCTGAAATGTGTCCTAGCTAAATGGAGAGATGTATCTTTGTGGGTCAAAAGACTCAATATTATAAAACTGTCAGTTTTCTCCTAATTAATTCATAGGTTTGACACAATGCCCATCAAAATGCTTCCATGTTTGTTTTCTACACACTTATAAATGTTTTTCTAAAATTCACAAAGAAACTCAAAAGGGTGAAATAGCCAAAGCAACATTGGTAAAGAACAAAGTGAGGAATTACATATCTCACTTTAAGAATTATTATAAAGTTGCAAAGGAGATACTTCATTGACACCAGGATAGATAACAATAAAAGAGAAAAGAAAATCCAGAGCTAACTCAGGCATATCTATTCAATTGTTTTAGACAATAATGCAAAAACAATCCAGTGGAAAATCTTCATTCTATGTTTTATTTTCAACAAATTGTACTGAAAGTATTTAACATACATATGTGCACAGTAGCTCCAATACCTTGCATCATATACAAAAATAAATTTAATTGAATCATAAACATATATTTATAACTTGAAAGTACAGAACTTCAACATAAGTGAAAAAATACCTGTTACATTGAGCAACTGAGATTTCTTAGACATGGCACTAAAAGCATGATCTAGAATACAAAGGAAGAAAATTGTAAATTGGACTTCATCACCTAAGGACATTTTCAATTTAATATGATTGTAAGAGGATAAAAAGACAGTTCACAAACTAGTGGAAAATATGTCAAAGTCACATATCTACTAAAGGATTTTTGATCTACAGCATATGAAATATATGAAAATTTAATAATAAGCAACAAAAACTGAAAATGAGTAAAATATTTAAACATATTTCGCAAATATGATACTTGAATATCAACGAAGTACATGTAAAAACACTCAAGAACATTAGTCATCAGGATACTGAAAAAATCAAACCACAATGAGGTAACCCAACAAGCCTATTAGAATTTCAATACTTAAAATGGACAGACCAAGCCAAGCATTTGTTATGGAGAAATTAAAATGCTCACACAATGTTCATAGTAATGTAAAACATATAAACACAGTGAATAACAGGCATTTTCTTCAAAAGTCAATTATTTGTCTACCATAATCTCTAGCCATTCTATTTCTAGACATTTACCATAAAACAATAAAAGCTTAGGTGTATACAATATTTATAGAAACCTCTTTTTCCCTAATACCTCCAAACTGGAAACAACCCACATATCCATAAACAGGTGAATAAATGAACTAAGCAATGTAATAAATTATTTTGCAATATAAAGAATAGATGGTACAACAGTATGAGTGAATCACAAAATACGTATGCTACTTAAAAGAATCTAAATGAAAAGAATGGATAGTGTAGAATTCCATTCCTATAAAGTAATATATTTTCAGTAATGAAAAGCAAAACACTGCTTATATAGGGTCAAGGAAGAAGAAGGGCAGGAAGGAAGAATTATACCAAGGTATGAGGAAGCTGAGGGATGGTGAATGTGTTCACTGTCTTGATTGAAATGACAGTTCACAGGTGTATACATGTGTGAAAACATCAAACTTTACACTTTATGCATGTGGAATTTATAGTCTATGTTATCTCAATATACCTGTTGCAGGATCAACATAATTCATATCAAAAGAAGTCAGTCTGAGGCAATTCATTAGAACCGGTGCATGTGTAAGAATTAATTTGAACTGTTGGTCAATACCTGGTATAATGATGAGACATTTAAATTTGGGCATTGAGGAAATTCCTGAGTAAATAAATTGTAATATAGAAATATGCTGCTGAGAAAAAAATATGCCCAGCAACTTGACATAATTGAAATCACCTAATAACTTTTAGTATACATGGTTTCTCAGAAACTTAATATATGACAAGAAGATTGCAATTCAGAGAAGAATGGAAGGATTGTTCAAACAACAATGTTTGGAAAAGAGGATAGAATTTGAAAACGAAATCAAGTTAGAAGCTCAGTGTCATCTCAAATTTCAGTTAAGATGTAGTAAATATCAAAGAGCTACATGAGTCTAGAAAAAAGTTAGTTATATGAAATATATGGAGTAGAGACAGAATTAATGAAAAAGGGAAACAAAAAAGGGCAATATTCTCAACTACCTAAGAATGAGGAATTATTAGTCAAAAAATAAAGAGCTAAATTTCAAAGGCTAACTACACAATATAAATAAGTGTAATAAATAACTGCAAATAATACTTTCACAAATCCATATTTACTTTTAATTTATATAAAATATGGATACATGTATGCATAAATAAGTATAACATCCTGGAAAAATAAATATATAAATGTACATATCTATGTACATATGTACATGAAAGTGTACCTACATAAATATTTATACTTGTAGCTATCTATTTCTAGGCTGTTTTATGCTTATATATAAATATATATATGCATTTAATATGCATACATACATGAATATTTATTCATGTACACATAGGAATACACATACAAATATTCATATAAATTTCTTTGATCTAGGGGGCATGCTTTCAGTACGCTGTGTTTTTTATTGTTTTTTTTAATTTTTACAGACTGCATTTTGATTCATTGTACACAAATGGGGTACAAATTTCCTTTCTATGGTTGTACACAATGTAGATTCACACCATTTGTGTAATCATACATGTACATAGGGTAATGATGTCTGTCTCATTCCCCCATCTGTCATACTCTCGTCCCTCCTCCCTCTCATTTCCCTCTACATAATCTAAAGTTCCTAAATTCTTCTCTTACCCTCCAACCCACCACCCCCATTATGTATCATCATCCACTTATGAGAGAAAACATTTGGCCTTGGGTTTTGGGGGCTTGGATTATTTCACTTAGCATGATATTCTCCAACTCCACCCATTTACCAGCAAATGCCATAATTTTATTCTTCTTTATGGCTGAGTGATATTCCATTGTGTATATATACCACAGTTTCTTTATCCATTCATCTGTTGAAGGGCATCTAGGTTGGTTCCACATCTAGCTATTGTGAATTGAGCTGTTATAAATATTGATGTAGCTGAATTACTGTAATATACTGATTTTAAATCCTTTAGGTATAAACCGAGGAGTGGGATGGCTAGGTCAAATGGTGGGTCCATTTCAAGTCTTTTGAGGAATCTCCATACTGCTTTCCAGAGTGACAGTACTAATTTGCAACTCCACTAGCAACGTACAAGTGTGCCTTTTTCCCCACATCCACACCAACATCTATTATTGCTGTGTTCTTGATAATAGCCATTCTAACTGGAGTAAGATGAAATCTTAGAGTTGTTTTAATTTGCATTTCTCTAATTTCTAGAGATGTTGAACACTTTTTCATATATTTATTAATTTCCTGTATATCTTTTGCAAAATGTCTGTCCAGTTCCTTGGCCCATTTATTGATTGGTTTCTTTGTATTTTTGGTGTAAAGTTTTGTAAGTTCTTTGCAAATTTTGGAGATTAGCGCTCTATCTGAGGTGCTATATCTAAAAAAAGATTTTTTTTCCAACTCTGCAGGCTCTCTTTTCACATTATTGATTGTATCCTTTTCTGAGAACAAAATTTTTACTTTGAATTCATCCCATTTATTGATTCTTGCTTTGATTTCTTTTGCTTTGGGGGTATTATTAAGGAAGTCTGGTCCTTAACAAGATGAAGTCTGATGAAGATTTGGGCCTACTTTGTCTTCTATTTGGTGCAGGGTCTCTGGTCTAATTACTAGGTCCTTGATTCATTTTGAGTTGAGTTTTGTGCAGGGTGAGAGATAGAGGTTTAATTTCATTTTATTACATAAGGATTTCCAGTTTGGACTAACTTTTCTCCATTGTATCTTTTTGTCTCCTTTGTCTAGTTTGAGGTAACTGTATTTATGAGGGTTTGTCTCTGTGTCTTCTATTCTGTACCATTGGTCTGCCTATTTTGGTGCCAATACCATGCTGTTTTTGTTACTATTGCTCTGTAGTATAGTTCAAATTTTGGTATTGTGATACCTCCTGCTTCACTCTTTCTGCTCAAGATTGCTTTGGCTATTGGAGGTCTCTTATTCTTCCAGATGAGTTTCATGATTGCTTTCTCTATTTCTATGAGGAACGTCATTGGGATTTTTTTGGAATTGCGTTGAATCTGTATAGATCCTTTGGTAGTATGGCCATTTTGACAATACTAATTCTGCCTATCCAAGAACATGGGAGATCTTTCCATCTTCTAAGGTTTTCATTAATTTCTTTCTTTAGTGTTCTGTAGTTTTCATTGTAGAAGTCTTTACCTCTTTTGTTAGATTAATTCCCAAGTATTTTATTTTTTTGAGGCTATTGTGAATGGAGTGGTTTTCCCAATTTCTCTTTCAGAGGATTCATTACTTATGAATAGAAATGCATTAGATTTATGTGTAATGATTTATATCCTGCTACTTTGCTGAATTCATTTATTAGTTCTAGAGTTTTTCTGGTCCAAAATTTTAGACTTGATGATGAAATAAAATCTTTCCAGGTTAAACAAAAGTTAAAAGAATTTACAAATAAAAAGCCTACACTAGAGAACATTCTCAGTAAAATATTTCACGAGGAAGAAGTAAAAAACAATACAAGTCAGCAAAAGGAGGAACTACCCTAAAGGAAAAACCAATCAAAGGAGAAACCAGGTCAAGTTAAAAACCAAAAATAAGTCAAAATAACTAGGAATACAAATCATATCTCAATAATAACCCTGAAAGTTAATGGCCTAATGCTGAATAATATTCCATTATGTATGCTTACTAAATTTTTTTTCTTTTTATCAGTTGATGGACACCTAGATTGATTCCATATCTTTATTATTGTGAATTTCAATAACTATGTGAGTGCCGATCTCTCTTCAACATACTGATTTCATTTCCTTTGTATATGCATGCTGAAGAGTGGATTTCTGCATCACTTGGTAGTTCTGTTTCTAGTTTTTGAGAAAACTCCATATTGTTTTCCATTTTGCCTGTACTAATTTTCCTTCCATCAAGATTATATGAGACTATTTTTCCTCCCTCTAATCTGCTATAACTCCTCTCACTCCTCTATTTATTTATATTTGATTGGTTCTTTTTACTTATACACAAAGTGAAAATCTCCTTTGAAAGATGGACTGGGAAGCAGATTCTTACAATATTATTTAAATCTATGAATTTAGCTCTGTCTTCAACCTTGAAAGCCTTTATCCTTCCTGTGATATGAACTAATAAATTACAGTACTAATTAAATTACAGTACTACAGAACTAGTAAATTACATTATTTTCAGTTCAAATAATTTTTCTCATTTGAAAATGAATATTCTGACTGATGTAAATATTGTGTTTGAAAGAAGAACTCATAAATTCTGATAAGTGAATATTACCTTGATGAATTAATGATGAAGAAATAACACACACACTCAAATATATACATTCCTCTATCAATCAATTAAAAAGTTGTTGAAATGTATTGTTACTTAAGCTCTTCAATCAAGACTAATTGAAGAAAATATTTGATTTCCTATATTTTTAGTAAGTATTTTTCCGGTAATCTAAGAATATTTTGTATGTTGTTTTAATTATGGTAAAAAAGATTCATGATGATAATGCCCATGCTTATTCAGAAAACAGCAATATCAGGGAAAACATGATTAATCAAATATGAATGAATTAAAGTAAATCGGTTAACAAAATTCTTATTAAAAAGTCTATATGCTGACATGTTGCGTAATAGATAATAACATATATAAACATGATTCAAAAAACAAACAATATACAAAGACAGGAGTGATAAGCACTTTCTGCCCAGAAGAAAATTGGAAGGAAATTAATGTGGGACATATAATATCAGGTCTGTGGCATAAAGTCTCAAAAAGATGGAGACAAATGACCCTCCAATGCTCTTACACTGATATTAGCATCAGTTAAAAAAAAACCAAGTCTTTATGTAATTCAGAAAAACATGAAGAATAAGTGATTGCTTTTTAAAGCAAGATATTGAATTTTTCTCTTAAAAGTAGGTGACATAGTATTTTATTTAAATTTTTATTAATGCATTTTTAAAATCATGAGTTCCTGAAGAGCAAGACTCAGTGTATTACTTTATTAAATATTGAGTATCTTGAACAGTGATTCACACATGGTAGGTCAACTTTAAATGTAGGATTGAAGTCCAAAGATGCTCTCAAATACTCTGATAGAAGTAAACTATATCTCGAGATATTAGACATTATCTTTATCTAAAGAAATTTGTGTTTTTCATTGACCTTTTTCCTCTCAAATCTTAGCCTACCTGTTTACTCTTCTCTCTGAACTGGGATAAGAGTGAAAACCATGCTTCTCTTTTGTATGCTGGATCACTGTTAAGCTATTCCAAGGAGGGGATCTCTAGAAAGGATTGTCTTCTTCTTGCTATTTTCACCACTGCACTAATTCTTCACCCTGTCAGGGACACTGGATTCAAACAGACACATAAGTTTCCACTTTGCAATGTTCCCACATAGCTTACCTCTCTCATCATGGCTCATCAAAGATTCCATGGCCAGCTAGCTAGTACTCATCTCCCAAGGTTAAGGACCCAGGTCTACAGACACTTACCTCTGTGCCACAAAGTTTTAATAATCCTACTCTCTCCTCTCTTCTTTTTACCAGTCCTTATTATGGTAGCTGTTTCTGTACCTACAGCTTCTATGATATTACAGTGTCTTTTTGGCTATTTTTGCTTTTTATTTTTCTGTTTCTAATGTTCTGGTAAATACTATATGTCATTGTATGTTCTCTATTAACATAATCATAACAGGACCCTTATTTATTATTGAATTCAAATGACATCTGCATAACTTGGCCATTTATAATATTCCAAACAGGTTGCCAATTATGTATCTATCTGAATTTATGCACTGGTAACCAGATACCATTGGGCTAATCTGGAGATTCCTCTTGGATTTAAGTGTTTCGCTCTTGTTTTGATCCTATGGAACTGTAGGGAAGGGAAGGTGGTGCAAAGTTCACCAAGTGGAGAGGTAAAGGCCCTCAGAAGAATTCAAAAAAGTATGACTTCATTTCCAAAACTTTGACCTGCTTTATGAACCTGAAGACTAGATGGACTTGTTTCCTATTTATTTTTTGTTATTTTGTTGCAATTTTTGTATTTTGGACCAATTTGATCAATTGTGTAAAGAAGGAATTTAATTAGCACAACCACAATGTTTTTATTTCCTAACCATTTATTTCAGGAGTCTGTGAATATATGCAATGTTTTAGTATGAATAACAAAATTCATAATCTCCATTAGTTTATTTTTTTGTCACTAACCCAAAGGGAAAGTTATTTCATAGATTCCTGGATCTGAATATATATTAGTAGATTTAATGGATGGAACATTCAATAAACTACAGTAAAATTTATGCCAAAAGAAATACTTGAATCAAATACTACTTATCAGTCACATATCCTTCCTTGAACTTATAAAATCAGATGACAACTCAATAAAGGGAAATAATGTTAAGGAGTAAATTTAATATCTGAGGGACTGTGTAGGTTGATATGTGATTATATATATCTATGTACATAAGTTATAGATATAATTTCTATTTTATATATTATTTTTGATATTAGTATCTGAATAGCTGCCTTACAATACAGTTATATTACTAATATAAGATAAAATTTCTATTAGTATGATCTTGGAATTACTGCTCCTTCAGGTGATTTAATATTATAATGTTTGGCTATTGAAGCATTTTCTAATCTAATAATTATGTGATATAAAAATCCTTATTTTCTGAAGATCTTATTATTTAATTGTATTGATACCCTATGAGATGCAGGTATCTTAATAAAACAGATTATGACAGTTGAAGGAAAATGAAAGGATAATTTTCATAATGCTAAAACAAGCCATATACAAACCTATCTGAATGACATATGGAGTATGTATAAAGATGGAGTGATAGGGATGCAGGGATGCCTTTTCAATAAGTGGGTGAAACTTCTCTCCCAAAGCACTTCAGTAAATTGCCATTAAGTAGTCTTTATCTTTGCATAAATGGGATTTTGCATGTGCTTTTATCCCCAGATAAATTCTAAGTTTCTTGAAGATAGAAACCATACTTCCTAATCTGTGTGTGTTTAGGAGGGTAATGGCCAGATAAAGATATTTTACAGATATAATCTGTCATATATTAGTTTCTTTTTGTTTTGGTGTGAGTTGAACTACAGTATGGAGCATAATGCTAGTGTGTTTTTCCTACTTTGTCTAATATGGGTGCAGGGTTTAGTAGATTGGTAGAGTAACTGTGCCATCCTGGGTCCTTTAGGAAGAGAAAATTGAACATGGAAGGGATTTATTGAGGGTAAGGCTTAGGAAAGTTAAAGCGGTAAGGGAGCATGAGTTGACAGGAAGAATTTGTATTTCAGTGCAGATATGAAGGCCACTAAAGGATAAAAGAAAGAATGGAAAGATGGTAATAGGTAATTGGTGACAGTCACAATTCCTCTTTACCTGCGTATTGCCTGTGCACTGCCTGGAAGCAGCCAAAAGTAAATACGACTGCGGTAGATACAAAGGTTTGGAAACTGGAGGCTGTGGTCTACGTAAACCTTTCAAAACAGTCTCTCACTTGATGGGATAAGTGGCACACTCAGTAGCTGATTTCTTTATGACCTTTGCCCTGTAACCAATGCATGTTTATAAATATGTCTGACTAGTGGTTCCTCCAGATTTTCTAACAGCCTCTCTTCTCTCTTCTGAGGCAAAACTTTAGAAGAGAGGAGCTAGTTATAAAACTATAACCCGTGCTATTAGTAGACCTCAAGGCGGCAACAGGTGATCATCTTCCTGTTCCATGATTCATTTAAAATTATCCTTATTCACAGAGTTCATTCTGCAGATCTTTACTGGTTTTCTTGCATTGCAACCCAAAGTTTTAATTAATAGTTATCTAGGGTTAGATAATTTTACACTTCTCAAGGCCAGGGAAGATGTATTTGTGTACTCACTGGGAAACTTAGGGCAAGAGAGAATCAAGTGGTACATAGGCAAATCAGTGTGGCTCTATACTTTCCAGTCCTGTTTTGTGTCAATACAATAAATTCATTCTGTTGATCAGGTTTGATTACTCTTGCTAAGATGGTGACTCATCTTCTCACCCACTGGTCTTTGGATCTAAAAGAGTTCAAAGTGCTCAGATGGCAGCTGTATTCTGAATTGCATTAGGATTATTGTCATATTTTCTGGCTAAAGGTTGTCCTTTATGGAAAGCAGAACTCTTACACATTCAGAGCCCAGAGTGGCAGGGACAGAAACACAAAGTTTTTTGATAATTTATGGGTAGGGATTGTGAGTGAGACTACTCCCTCTCATTTTATTTACCAGAAACACATCTCTTTCCTACTGGGGTTGGATCCTAAGTCTGTGTTTCAGTGTATGTATTATATCTCAGATGATGGCAAACTCATCTTTTTGAGTATTTCTTCTGAGCTAACACTTTAGCTATATCTCTCATAGGACATCCCAATGATTTATCATGATAGATGCTTCTTGTTCCCACTCTACACCTCTATTACTCTGAAGTTTGTCTCCTGCCTGTATATTACGTTCAGTGAGATTCTATGACTATGGATTAGACACTGAGTAAATAAACATTTCATGGTGCTCAATGAAGCTGTATGAATAAAGAAAGGAAATCCAACCTCAGAAAAGGCGTATCTTCATGTGACATTAAACAAACAGCTCTTCCAGTATGCAACAGACAGAAACAGATCAACTTTAAACCAAATGAATGGTTTTACTTCTCCAGGAATAGTAATATACGTGTTGGACAGCATTGGGGTCAGTTATTGATGAAATAAACACTCACATGAAACTAGCTAAATTGACCTCAGTAACTGGGAGTCTGTGCTTTGGGGGCCAAATATAGCCTCTTTTTCTGCCTCTGTGGTTAGTTCATTCATGTGCCCAACAATCCAGGGTAGCTAATGACAGAGTTGACTAGGATCAATCAGTCAATTAATTTTGTATACTTGGTTTTTCAGTGCATCTTGTAAGGTTGTACTTTCTTGTGGGCATTAATATGTAATACAAAAATTGCTCAGATTTTTATCTAATCTCATATGGTCATTTATATGATCCTGCTCCAAACTTCATTGTGGGACATATTCAACTTATTCTCATTCCCGAATCTGATTAGCAGTCCAGGTTATTAGCCACCACTCAAAAGTATAGTTAACAGAATAGACTGTAATATGATGGTCATTTTAGGTTTATTTCATTATAAATAGAGTTAAATTTTACAGATTTCAAAATTGATTGCTTCTTAAGTAAGGCATTTTCAAACGAAAAACAGATGTGAGCTATCACACCTGTAATCCCAACAATTCGGGAGCTTGAGGAGGAGGATTGCAAGTTCAGGACCAGCCTGGGCAATTTAGTAAGATCCTGTCTCAGAAAAAAATTTAAAAAGAGGTGAAGATATGACAAGGAGGTAGAGCCCCACTGAGTTCAATCCTCATTAGCGCACACAGAAAAGTAAGTAAATAAAAGTAAATATGTAGAAACAACAAACAAGTCAGAAAACCTGGATTAATAGGGCTCCATTGATTCACCAATTTGATTCATTACTTGGCAGTTTTGGATTTCATTAACTCATTCTATCATTATAATGGTGTATTAAATGGTCATGGAGAATAACCGCATTATATTTATTATCACATGAATATGTGTTAGTATTTTTCCATTTCCACTCAGTACTTAATTTTAACAAACTAACCTTAGGTCTTTTATCAAACTTGATAATCCATAGGAAAACCAGACATTTATAAACTAAACAATAACAATTTCCTCAAATACAAAATATGAAACAACTCTGAATTTAAATTCAGTAACACATAAAATAAAACCTCCATTATTTTCACATAGTTAAGATTTGTAAGATTTGTTTGTTAGATAATTTTTATATCAATCACATTCTGACAAAAGTAAAAGACAACCTTTTTACAAATTCATCTTCAGAATCATTTGTGCTGATGTAGTACAGTGTTCATTTTTTCATCCTATATTAAATAAGTCTGTAATTTAAAGTTTTAATAATAGGTTGTGATAAAAATAAGATTGCATATTTTTAAAATTTTAATTTCTATGATGATGGCACTTGTGGAAACAGAATTTGGTTTATAGTTAGATTATCAAGCTAATCCTGGGTCTAAAACCATAAAGAATGATAATTTTTATTATTATGAAAATGAAATGCATGTGACATTCTTTTACTTCTCAAAACCATTCAAATTATTTGCAGACAGCATCATTTAGAAGTGAATTTATTACCTCATGTACATATATGACTGCATGACCAATGTGGTCCTACAATATGTACAATCAGAAAAATGTGAAATTACATTCCATTTATGTATGATTTGTCAAAATGTATAAATGCATTCTTGTGTCATGTACAACTAATTAGAACAAATAAAAAAATAATAAAATAAAAAATAAAACAAAGTGAATATGTATTTATATATGCATTATCTCTCTGTGCAAATGTTTCAAGGCCACTGGTTGACCATAAAATTCATAGGCAATAGAATAGTGAAACAAAAATATCTAATAAACCATTAAAAAAGAAAATAGAAAATTCATATACACATATGACCTTTTTTACACCTGAGCTTCAATGGTATTTCTGAGTTTTGTAGAGAAAGGTCATGAGAAGAAAGGTTTAGCATTTAACCAGTTCTCGATTTTGGAATTGATGCTGAACACCAACACCCAACACCAGTTTTGTTTTGTTTTGGTTTGGTTTATCCAGTGCTGGAGATAGAGTGAATAACAGTTCTTTTGGTGAAAAACTATCACTGAATTTCTGAAAGGTATTTGTTATCTATAGAATCATATAAGGGAAGAGTCATATAAAACATGGCATACCATAACTATATGCTAAAATTTAAGTCATTGTCACATATCATTTTAAAATTTTTCTTTTAGCAATATTAGATAAATGTTGAGGGGGTGATTTCAGTGTGTAAAATCACAAGAATGTGCCTTCTGTTAAGCCTTGTTGATCTTCTCTTGAACCTCAAATCCTGAAACACTTTTATTTCCATAAATACCAGGTAAGCAATTTTTGTTGAATAAAGGAGTCAGAATGTTATGGTTAATTCTTTATGTAATGATGAGGGGAAACTTAGTGATAGTCCAGAATGACACCTAAAAGGGCACATCAAACTGTGTCACTCGGTCCTAAGCTTCCCTCAAACCATCCCAGACCTATAGTTAATTTAGTTAACTCCCATAGAACATACAGAATTTGTTCTTAAATCACAGATACAGACATATAAAAGAGTAATGCTTAAAATGAAGTGAGAGTTAAGATATGAGGAATAAAGTTAAATGAGAAGAATGTATGATATAAAGTAAATCAACAAATTAAGGAACGGCCAAAATGAGCAAGGACCAAGGAAAAAGAGATTAACCTTGCTAGAAAGTTCAAATAGGAAAAACATAAAGAAGGAAAATGTGATTTAATTTTTTTTCTATTTCATATATAACATGCTATACAAATTCTGAGCAATTTTCATATCCTACAACTTTTGAGATAATTTCAGTGAAACAGTGGAAACAGATCTAAAAGGACTTCCAATAATGTGATTATCAGATGGAAATATAAAATAAATATGATTAACACACCTGAACCATTTGGAAATAGTTAATATGGGGCAAGGTTATTTATTTTTAAAACGTAATGAAACACCATTATAATATATCACATTGTTGTTAAAATTTTAAACTTAGTGATGGAACATTAGACACAGATAAAGAAAGATAGATGAAATAAATTTCATTGGATGCAATCCAGGGAGAAATATTGAAAATACAAAAGAAAGTTTAATAATATGTATGAGATGGTTAAACACATATGTCATCAGATTTAAATAGGGATATTCAGACAGTAGGACAGGAGAAATGTTCAAAAAGATAATGGCTAAAAATTTTCTATGTTTGTAAAATGATATCAGGGTTTCAGAATATCATAAGGTTCCAAAGCAACCTAAGCTAGCATGAACAGAGGAAAGCATGTATATCCACATGATAGAAAGAATGTCACTTGTACAGTTCTATCCTGTCTCCTGCAAATTCATTTGAGATACAACCCCACTTTTCTGGGCTCTGGGCAATGCTTTCTATCATTGCTGCTTCCAATAAATGCCTGTTAGAGCAATTGTAATTTATGATCTTTTATTGGGATGTGGTCAGGATTTGCTGTTCTTCCAATCTGTCCTTTCCACTTCTTCCTGGTTCTGCAAATACTGATTTCTTAGCTAAATCTTCTATATGGTCTTAGTTATGCAGTCCAACTCACAGATTGCAGTTCTAGATCTGCTTACTGCTAAATTCATCTCTCTGGGAAGTGTAACTGATTCTGTCCTATACAACTAGCTATGTTTTACTTTCTTCACAAGAAACTCTGGACCTTAACAGCCTGCAAAGGATTTGAAAAAATGTGAGGTGCCAAAACAAGTCTCTGTCTACATGTGTTCTGTTTGCCTGTTAGTCCAAAACTCTCTACATTGGTGTGGATGCTCTGCATTCCAATAGGAAATGCAGACCAGATATATAAAACCTAACAATCTTTACAATTTCCTTTTTTCTGTCTCTGCCCTAATTTTACTTGTTCTATTATTTCTTACAACCTCCTTCCAGATCACCCAAGGTCTAAGCAGGCAGAGCGCCAGGATTTAGTCTTATTGTTAGGAAGGCTGAAAGGAAAAATTTGATTTCCAAAAGAAAAATGAGGAATGTGGCAAGTATTTTCTCCATGAGAAAAAATATTATTGAGTTCATTCTATTTTCTTTAATTCTTATTTGCTTAAGTTACAAAACCTACTTTTACTTGGAAGCATGCATAAATAATTTCAAATTATCAATGTTTCATGAACGATTTATATTATAACTATCCCCCTATAAATTATGCTCACTAATGTGAAATGAACTGAGACATTTTTGAATCTTAATTAATGAAAACATTTTATTATGGAATTACTACATTTGATTGGACCTAGCAAGTTATATTTGTAGATTTTTAATATTTTCACTAATTCTTAAAATGCTATATTTTTATTGGACCTAAAATTTAATGATAATCCATTATTGAATTAAAACTGTCTAGTTTTCTTAAATTGAGGGAATTCTAAAAATAACCTAGTGTAAGGAATAAAATGAATCACATTAATCCTAAACTTACTAGAAAATATCAGCATATTGAAAACATTTTACTTTCTAAGTTTACACAAGTTATTTTTGGATTAAGAATTACTTTATCTAGAAAAATAATTTTTATCTTCTGTGCAATAAATTTTAAGTGGATAGGTGAAATATTTAATATGGTAGATAAAGTAGTGGAAGACAAGTTTCCTTTTCAATAGAGTAACTTTTGCACTTAAATGTTTTCCATTTTTGCTTCTTAGATATATCAAACCTAAGAATCTTCACACTTTTCTTATGGTTGGAGTAAGATATCTGACTTCAACACTGGCAAAATTACTACTTTGCATTCAGTATTTCTATTCACTCTCACCCATCCAAGAAACTGCCATTATTGATGAAGGGTGCTGCATTTGTTTTTAACAAAAATTATACAAGTTATTAACTGGATCTCAAATCTATGTATATACAATAACACAGAATATGCATATGTCAAAATAGTTTTTTTAAATTTTCCTTTCTGATTCAACTTTGAACACTCACTGGGATGATTTATAGGTACTTATAGAAGCCTCATATTGTAATAAATGCTTGTATTTCTAAGTTACATACTCCATTACATATATATTTTAATAAAGTATCACACACATAGCCATATTTTAAAAGACTGTTTTTGTTATTTGTATTCCTAATTCTATTTCTTAGGTACAGATAATGTCACAGGCCCAGAAAATCAATTTGCTTGGTCTCCTTTACCTGTAGCTATTGCCTTTGTTAAAAGACCAAGCCTTGGTCCCTGAAGTGTAGAGAGAAATGATGATGGCCTCTTTGGGGCATATTATAGCAAAGCTTACCATGTCATCTCAATTCCCATCCATTGCTAATTTGCTGATGACTTAGCAAATCTTGAAAGCCAAAAACATAAAGGAAGTATGGTGGTCTTCTGAGTCACTGAAGTCACATGACTGTATGAAGCAGAGTATCAAAACTCTTACCACCAACAATTGGAACTTCGTGAAAACACAGGTAAGATTATATTGGGCCAAACTCCTGACAGCTTGGTGGTATATGTATAAGAACTTGTGTCACGTTAAGTACTAAAAATTCTAAATACTATTTATCTTACATGTATCTATGCTCCTTACTATTTTATAATTTCAGTGGACCTTATGTAGAACTCATCACCGAAAATGATGAATAAATTCTTATTACTCTTAGCAAATTTAGCACCAAACCAATTATTCTAAAAGTAATGGTAAGTTGTTTGTGTTATGACTTTCTCTAAGAAGGTTTACAAAAGGATTGATTATAAATGTAACTATTTACATAGTTAATAAGCAGTGGACTTAGCAATGATTTCTATTTTTTTCCTATTTTGAATAAATGGGTTAGAATAGAAGAACATAAGACAGAAACATTTATTGAGCATCTATTATGTGTAGCTATTACACAACATTCAATGTGTATGATATTTTACAATGATTATTTTATTTTATTCTCATAAAACTCCACTTATGTATGAAGAAACTGAGGTTTAGAAACATTAAATGAATTGTAAGTGGTTGTGCTGGAGTTAGAATTATACTGAAGTCCTGATTATATTATTATCATGATATCCTCCCAAAATACAAAAGTTAAGGATGTTTTGTGAAATTTAAATTGTGCCCTAGTGCTTTTACATTTGAAATTTTCCTTTATTAGTCCTTATTTTCCTATTCTAACAACAAAAGAATCATAGGAATTATTTTCTTATACTTATTAAGTCTCTTTCCTTTAAATATCTTGCTAATTTCTGCAAAGTTTAACTGTTATTAATTGTGAGTACTGTCATTCAGCTGAGAAACTGTTTCAGCATCATTTAGTTAGGCAAGCATTTGAGTTTGCTTTTTTCTTTTTTCTTTCTTGCATAAAATGAGGAATTTTCAGCTCATTTTGTGGAATGATTCATTTCACGGGAATTAAAATTTCCATTATTCAAATTTATCTACATCTAGCACAAGTACCTGGGAATATACAATTGATATATGCTGTAGATCAGGGAATACATTTTTTTAGTGATTGATTTTAGTCTTATTTAATATGCACATAAATAATACATTCTATGCACAGTACAGTATCCTAGGGGAAATTGACAAAAGAGAGTATCACTACCCAGTTTAAATATATAATTCCAATTTAATGCTTAAATTTGAGGCAGCGTCTATGTCTATAGTTATTGTCCAAACACAAGAGAAAGGACTAACTACTGACGTGACAGTAAATCTGAAATTCAAATAGGAGCCCTGAGGACCTTGGTTTTAGAGGTTGTCCTTGTCTTCTTATCCACCCTCTTCCCATTACCATTTTGAAATATTAGGTCATTCGATAAATAAGGTAAATGCTCATAAGTTTGACATCAATCCATATTAATGACTGCAATTGCATATTGGAATCCATTTGAACTGAGGACTCCTTGGTGTTGACACTCCTTTAGAAAGCTCATAGCCTGGCTGCTGAATTTTCAACTAGGTCATCCTTCATCTGCATCTGTTTCAGATTCTCTGTCATAATTAGAAAATGAAAAGAGAAGAGCAGGCTCAGCAAATTGAACAAACTAATTAAAAAGCAAACATAGAAATGATTTTCCCCATTCATGTTAAATTACCAAATTCCTTTAGAAAGTGCAACTATTTGAATAAGAGCATGAAAGTATAAAGCAACACATTTTTCCAAGTTAGCAAGTGGCTTCTAATTTTCTTTGACTATTTTAGAGAAGGTCAGGGTATCTCATTCTCATGAAGTGTTTTCTTTTTACATATTTAAACATAAACAAAGCTATTACAATTTCCATAGAAATGGCAACTACTTAAAGTTTAAGAATTCTCCATTGACTCCATTTGATTAAGTGCTATTTCAAAGTAAACCAGTAAACATGAATGAGGGGGGTCAGGATGTGCATGCAAAAAGAGACTGGAAACTCAGAAACTTTTATCAATCAAATAAATCAAAGAATATGTATCAAACATTCAATTTTGAAGTATAACTCTTCAATATGTAAATATACATCTTCTTTTATTTCAGGAAAGTTTTGTTCTATTAGCTAAATGCCTATCGTAATCTCAAGCTGCATTTACTTTGTAAAGATCCCAAATATACATGCTGGGTCTCTTTATGCTCTGTATCTGCTGTTTATTTTCAAATCATGATTTTTCTTTCAAAATGTTATTATTTTTTTTCTGATTCTCTAATTCATTTACTCCTTGTTGTCATGTATATTTTGTTCTTATGTATTAAATACCTCTATTTTTCAAAAAGCTTTTAAAAACTCTTCCTGCTTTTAGTCAGTTCTCATTTATTAAGCCTCTCCTGTAGCTTATATCAACTCTAAGCAATACTGCCTCTCATTTATTTCTTTGAGACTATATTGTTTTTTTTGTTTGTTTTTGGGTACCAGGGATTGAACTCAGGGGCACTCGGCCACTGAGCCACATCCCCAGCCCTATTTTGTATTTTATTTAGAGACACGGTCCTACTGAGTTGCTTAGTGCTTCGGTTTTGGTGAGTCTGGCTTTGAAGTTGAGATCCTCC
This sequence comes from Glaucomys volans, assembly GCA_020662805.1. NCBI lineage: Eukaryota > Metazoa > Chordata > Mammalia > Rodentia > Sciuridae > Glaucomys > Glaucomys volans. The sequence goes on from JAJEJO010049589.1 coordinate 122,381, forward strand.
TGCCTTAGCCTCCGCAGCCACGGGGATGACAGGCATCACAGTGCCTGGCCTATATTGTTTATTTATTTTAATGCATTTAAAATTAGATGAGAGTTTTCTATGACTTGCAGACCTGTTTTCTAATTTTTACTTTACATTGGAAAAAATGATTCAATTGTGCATTTTCTCTGAATAAGTTTGTCTGAATCCTTTTTGTTCCCATGTTTGAATGATATTGGTTTCCTGCAAAGGGCTATTACACCAAGGTGCTTTCCATGGTATCACACTTTCATCGTGTCTTCAAAACATGAACAACTCAGCCACTTCAAATATCTGTTAGCGTCACTCTCATTTGGAATGCTTGGTAGCTGTCCTTTGTTAGTAAACTGCTTGCTTTAAGATCTGCCTAAAGCCTTACAGATCTGACCTTTGTTCAGAAAAATCCTCCCCCATTTATAGGTTTTACCGTCACTGTGCTCTCTACTTCCTTTCTGCTCACTACAACATCTCTCAACCTCTTCTTTCTTTCACCTCAGATTTCTCATGGTGATAAATTTGTGTTCAGATGCCTTTCTGAACTTCCCATTGATGCTAGAGGCTTTTTTTCCCCCACTTACCCACAACTCAAAGACTGAGTTCTTCCAGTAATTGAATGCATTTTCAATTCATTTCCTTTTGCTCTTTTTCATAGGAAGGCCTCTTACTTTGGACATGATCATTTGTTAGAGCTTTCATTTACTCCTCAGTTCTTAACACTTAGTAGGATTTTCCATCAGGCCACGTGAAAACACTGCTGATGCTGCCCAGGAATTTTGTGCTTAGTGTGATGGTCTGGACAAACTCACCATTATATGTAGGTAGTATTTGTTCTGGGTAGTTGTACTATGAGTATCTATCAAATAACTTATACTTTTCTCTGTAAATTGGAAAACAAAATTATCTTCTAATGATAGGAAGAGTAAGACATTTCAAAACAAAATAAAATATTTTAGTAATTATAGAGAGTTAGAGAATATTAGAGAGGTGTTATTTCTATGTTCCCTTCATCTTTGTTTTCCAAGAATTTGAGTTCTGAAACAATACATATTTTGGTGTGACTTTGTCGAATGGTGTTTGTTTACCTAGGTGTGAATGTAGAAAATATTAGAATTATATTTATTCAACAATGGGATTTTTTCCTAGAAAAATCTGATAACATTTATACTAGCAGAGGAGCTTATTTAAATTGGCAGTATAAGATGGATAATAATGAAATTAAAAATTAAGGATATTTTAAAATAATATTAATGTAGTGGGGAAAGGTAGAGCAATGGGTTGTTTATCTTAACAAGGTTGAAAAAGATCATGGAGGAATGAGCAAAATGAGAAGAGTCAAGGATTGATTCACAGGGCAATGTTTGAATGAATGAGTTAGGAATGGATTGCTTTCACATGTTGACAGGATGCTAGGGATGGGAATGGAAGTGGTTGAATGAGTTTGAGTAGAGAAAGAAGTACAGTGGGGACAAGCAGTCTCAGAATCTGATGGGGTATGGGGACTGATGGAGTATCTGGCTGATGATAGACAGTGCACAATAACATAGCAGGATTTGGAGTTTAGAGAAACACTATGTATCACTTCCCAGCATTAATATACTGGGAGGGTCAATGAAGGTTGCAAGGATATGAAGAAACCTTACAGGGTTTCTTGAAAAATTTGAAATTAGCAACTTTGTATAATACCTACAGACATAATGGAGAGCCTTGCAGTTATCAGAAATCAGCAAAAATCTGTACTTAGATTATGAATCAAGGGACACCACTTAAATGGTTTTCTCAATAAAGACCATTCAAAAAACAATCATGGAGCTAGAATTGTCAAGGAATTTCTTAGTTACAGTGCACAACTTTTAGAGAAAAATGAAGGTTCAAGATCTAGGTAGGAAGAAAGCTCAGAACTTCTAATTATGACAGAGTTCCTTCATCTAAAAAGGTGACAATAATATCTACCACTCAAAATCATGTTAATTCCTAATAATAAGTATTTAAAACATTATTTCCTGGCAGATAGAATGTGTCTAGTATATTGTAACCACTCCATTGGTTTTTTTTAATAGCATTTAAATCATTTAAGACTTACCTCAAGAAATGTGAGAAAAGTGTGTTCTTTGTATGAAAAGGCATGACATTATATTTTTATGCAATTATTTATTTTCAAGCTTGCACACCTTCAGGGAGTATAGTACTGATTAATCAAGTATTAAAAATAGAAAAATCTATGTTGTGAACTGAAAGATAAGTTGAAAAGAACATCCCAGATCATTAAAGTAAGATATTATCAAAGTGCATACACAGAAGCTTGATAATTTAATTGCTTAAGGAATTCAGCATCTGTATTGTCAAAATATTTGTAAGAGTAACTCTTTAAGTTGTGTTCCAAACAATTCAAGAAAATTTTACTGACTCCACTAATAAATATTAAACAGTGTAATCATGGGACTGTGTATGAAAGAAATAACAAGTTTATTTTCTCACTCAGATTTATTAACCCCTTTGCCAGCCTATTTAGGGATTTTCCAAACAGAAATGCTAATATAAAATGTATTAGTTTTCATCCTGAAAGCCACTCAGGGCCCTCTTTCAATACCAACATCAATTTTTTCACAATGCATTGGCAGAATTTTCTACCACCATGGGATGGGTAGCTAATGATCCACAGATATTTTCCAACTTTGGCATACCTAGAGCAGTTTTAATACTATAATTCATGGATAATATTGGTACATATGTTACTTCACATTACTTTGAATGATAGCACCATTTATTCATTAATTCAATTACATGGCTTTGGACCAAAGGTGTTATGAATGGGAGGAGTATATGGGACATCTAGCAGCATGAGAAATTGACCTTGATTGTGGAATAACTCGTTTATCACACTAGAAGACCAGTGCGAGTAATGCAAATGATTACAAAAAGATTCTCTATTGCACAGTGCAACGTACCTCCCTAATTACTGACATTTGTCTCATATTCATTGAAGTATTTCTCTCTCCATGAAAATATAGATTTTTATCTCTGTTGTCTGAATTTCAATATTCAGCAGATTTTTAAAATATAATTAATATATTAAGTATAGCTGCTGCCTTTGGTTTCATTTACATCTTATAAACACTTTTCTCAAAAGAAATCTTTATTGCTTTATTTCTTAATGAATAGTTTTGTATTTATTAACATAACTTTAGTGATGCTTCCATATTTCCATTTTGGCCTTATACACACACAGGCACTTTAGAAATCAAAGATCATATTAATGCAAAATGTCCAATAAATGTTGCACCAGTTCAGATGAAAACTGTATTGACATTCATTATCTAATTTGACATACATTCAATTGTCAAAAGTCATACTACCTAAAGTGAACAAGATTACACACCAGAAGCACATAATGTAAGAATTCTAGGTGAGAACATAACAGGTTCTTAACCTTATTTTTCCAATAAATATTTGATTCTGAACAGATTTGTTTTCTTTGTTTTTGTTTGCTTGTTTATTTTTGTTTGGAACCTCAGTTTTCAAATCAGCTAAATGAGAGAGTTGGAATAAATAATCTCAAAGCTGGACATTCCTAGAACATGTTAAGTTTTATTGGGAAATTGGTTTGGTATATTGCATAATCTCACCACTTCTCATTATAGCTATATCTTATTGTAAAATGCTAAGAACCATCTGAGGATGTAGCTCAAAGTTAGAGTGCTTGTCCAGCATCATATATTGAGGCCCTATGTCCAATTCCTAGCACTGAAAAAACAAAACAGAACAAACAAACAGAAAATAGAACTAAAAGTAACAATTATTTTTAAACATTGTATAAATAAAACACCTGGTATTAGTTCTCTATGGGCAATAATTTGGAATACATATGTTAAATTTGTTTAAATTATGGTTGTTTTTATGTGGATAAAATTATTCAAAATCAAAGTTTTTTTATTTCCAAGTAAAGTTGAAATAATTCACATGCACATAATATAACACATTTGTGTTTTATGTCTAGTCTCCAATTTTACAACATTAGAAAATCAACATACATTTCAAACTAAAAAACATTCATGGACAGAATAAGAATGAACTATCAATGTTCTTTACCATCTGCTAAAATATAGTGGATTTATTTTTAAAATTCATTTGCTATACTCTAAAAAGTGAAGAGTCATTTGCCAGTGTGTTCCTTTCATCATTAATACATAAATGAACCAACAGAATGGCTGGGCAGTCTCGCACTGGAAGTTCCAACCTTTTAAACTTCATTTATTATCCCTATATGCTTTGTTTCATTTTGTTTTTTGTTATTTATTCCAACAGTAAATTTTGCCTGAGATTTAATGTAAACATAAAATTGAATGTTATTTTTAAACTAAATAAAACATGACTTTGAATATTTCTTCATTTCTTTCAATATTGGAATGACCAGAGAGATGAATTTATTCTAAGCAACACACATTATCCCAGTCAGTGGAAATCTTGGCAAATTCACCCATTAATTATTCTTTAATTATTCTGCCTGCTGGATTGAATTGCATTAAGTATCATACAGTAATTTAAAAAAATAATGGGGTCATTGTACAAGGGAAAGAATTGTATAAAGTAAACTGTAGAAAAAATTTCTGGCTATTATTTACTTTATCCAGCCCAACTTAGGAGATTAATAATTTAATGGAAGCACCAAAAGAATGAAAACATCTAAAGAAGAAAATCATCAAAACTTTGAACTTGTCAGCTGATGGATCACGGTGGACAGAGATAAAGTGCATAGGCTCTGAAAAAAAATCTATAAAACACACTTTAAAGTTGTTACTTACTGAAACTTAGAGTCTGTTTTTGACCTTTCTTGATTTTTTTTGACTTTGAAGAATTTATACGGGACATGAAAGGCATAGAGTCATAAGCAAATTAGGGACTGAAAATCTTGGAAAGATGCATTTAAATTAATTAACAATAATTACATTTGACATGGGAGAAGAAAATTCAGAATAAAATATGTCATATCTTTTCTCTTTGTGGATAATTAAATGAATTTTCAAAATAAATTTTTTAAACCTAAACGGCAATGATATCAGAAGTCTGTCATTCTGTAAGTTTTTCTATCCAATCCAATATTCATGTCAAGAAAAAAACCTGTACATATATTTTGGCTACTTTTTGGTAAACCACATAAATATGCTTTGTTTTATCAAGAACTGCAATAGTTCTTTTATTAAGATCTTTGTAAGGAAAACTTAAATGGACAAGAAAAAAAAAAAAAGGCATGGGTCAACACTAATGAAAGAAGAATGTAGTTGGTAAGTACTTAACATAAGCATACATTCCCTTACATCTTTCTACTCTTCTACAAAAAGGCCAGATTTTAAATTTGGATACATATCTAAAGTCACATATATACACAAAAAAAATGGCATCAAGGAAATTTATGACCTGATACTCTTTCATAATTCCTATAAAATTGTCCCACAAGTGAAATTAAGAATAACTTGCCTCTCTAAAGTGAGAATCAAGAGCTGCAGAAATCTGATACAACTCAATAAATCTATTTTTGTCTGGTTTCAAGTTTTGAGTAAAACAGTTGATGTAGTGTATCAAGCTATAAAACTGTGTCTGATTTCTCAAAATTCTTCAAAATGTCCCAATGGTATGCTGTTTGGCAAAGATCTTTGAGGGGAAAAATGGTATCCTAAAAGTTGGAGGAGACAGTATAAGGAGAAATAACAAGGACACATAGTTTCAGAACAGAATATTGTTCCAAGAAATGACCTGTCATTTTTATTTATAACTAGAATTATGTCTATGTATTACTGTAGTTTTGTTTAGGGTTTAAGGAATCAAGATTATTGCAGAAAGAATTCTTCCATTTATTTTGTGCTTTCTATTTGCTGACTCTGTTTAACTTTTATGTACAAATCTAATTAAGCATTTCTTTATTTCATATTAGATATATGTTTCAGTTAATTCTGTAGAGAATTCTGTCTTTTGTTGCTGTTTTTGTTGTCTAGTATTTTAATGCCAAAATGCAGTCATAGTCTATCTTTTTCAGTTTTTCTATTTTTGTAAACATTGCACAAATCTTGAGAAAGCACAAAAAGCTGTGAGAATTTAAGCATCACTACTGCATAAATGTAGACATGCTAAATATGCTGTCCCTACAAAATGAACTTCATTAAGGTGTCCTACATATTTATTTGGTAGTGTCAGTGAGATGGGTTTAAAGAAATCCTTCGATTTGGATACAAAAAAGATGTCTTTGGGACTTCAAGTTTTAATTTTCATATTTAAATATTTCTCAGTACAAATTAAAAGACTTCCATGGCTGAACATTATTTAATTCAGTAATTCTGATTCTTAGGATATTTCTTAAAGAAATTACTTTGGGATTTTTCAACATTTAAGTTAAAAGGGTAATCCTTGTACTATTGATTATGAGTGTGAGATGATAAAAGCTGAAATGTGAAACCAAAGAACTTTTATACAGTAAGTAAATATATAGATTATTGAAATACCATCGAATTATTAAATGCTAAAAATAGTATATTTATGATATGTTGGTAAATTATTTTATCTTTGACAAATTCAGAGAAGGTCATCTTAGTGAGATAAAATATATATGCTTAGAAATGGCTGAAAGTACATTTTAAGATGGTTGTGGTGGATTTAAGATGGTCACAAACCCTTTGATATTTCTCTTGCTGAGAGGTGGCATCTATTTCCTCTGTCTTTGAATTTGGGCAGGATCTGGGACTACTGTGATCATTGGATGGTTGTTTTATGCCAATATCCTATCCCAGACCTACAGAGACTGACAATTTTTAATCTTTTTTCTAAGACATTTACCCTGGGGGAAGCTGCCATGTGAGTAGTGCAACTGCTCTGACTACCAAGTTGTGAGGAAGTCCAAATAGCCATGGGGAGCGTCTACATGAGAAGAGAGAGGAAGAGAGGTAAAGGAGGAGCAGAGAGAAAGAGAGAGAAAAAATGCTCAAGCACTCCTCAATACTTTCAGACTTCTAAGAGGAGCAAGACATGTGAATGAAGTAGGCTTTGGGTGACTGCTCTCAGGTACCATTTGCCTGCAATAGTATGAGGGGCCCCAAGGTAGAATCATCCTGCTGGGCCACTGGTAACTCACACTGTGAGAAATAAAGAGAAGGTATTATGTTAAGTCTCTAAGTTTGGGTGTGGTTTGTTGTGCAAAGACAGAAACATGAAACAATGGTAGCTGTTATGTAGATAGTTAACCATGAACAGGTGGGTGGGAAGAAAGGACAATGAGGGACAGACCAGTGGTCCTATTCATCAAGAAAAATCCAGGAGTCAGAAAACTGAAACCACAGGGAGCCTGATCTAAACAGGCAACACTTAGGAAGAAGAGTCGGAATGTCCCACCTTTCCCAAGCTGTAGATAATTATAATTCCATGAGGGAACTACTACTTAAAATTATGGGAAACCCTATTGGGGGAGTGTGATAGGTCAAGACCTCCCCCAGCTATATTTATAACCCCTCAAGGGGCATTGCTGGTCCCAGACCAAGTTGTCCTTGTCTCCTGTAACCAGGTCACCAGGACTCCTCCTTATTACTAACACTGGGTCACAACCCCCAATCACCCTAGCAATCAAAACATCCAGAACCTCACAAAGAAAGTTTGCTGAGGGCTATCCAAAGGGCAATGAATTAATTAAAGGGGCAGGATATTGAGGCAAGAACAGAAGACTCAATTCCCTTAAAACCCAACTCTGTGATCACCACACTGTCCTCTTCAGGTGGTCGGTGTAGTTTTGTGCTGAAACTTAACTTTGCTTTTCTTTCTAATGAACTTTTTGTTTACTATTCTGTGTTTCACTCAAACTGTTTCCTGCAGATTCACAAGAACTGGCACCCAAGGACTGCAAGGCAGGCCCCAGCCAAGTAGTAGTAGCCTCAAGGTTTTTATCATCTTTTTAAATTGTTTTGGTTGGGTTGTTGTTGCTGTTGTTGTTGTGGCTCTCAACTTTTGTTGTTGTTATTGGTGTTTCTGTTTTGTTTTTGGAGATGGCTATCCAGTAAATTTTGTCCAGTCTGGCTACAGATTTGTAATCCTCCCACCTCATTCCCATGAGTTGCTTTATTTTTTTAAACCAATTCTTAAATTTCCACAAATAAAGCATGATATTAATAATAGTAATATCAACTAAAATATCTCTTTAGTTACAGGAGTTGGATTTAACCATTGATAATTACAACATAACTTTGCCTGATTTTGTTTTTTAGGTGCAACTTATGCTTACTCCATGTCTGTCCCTTTTAACTATCAACAACTGAACTCATCATGTCAGACACTACTCAGTGTTAAGTTGATGCTAATTCTATGGTTATGAGTTATTCTAAGTGACTGGTTAAGGTTAATGTTAGCATTTCATTGATTAAAAATTCATGTCTTTATTTTACTATTTAATATTAATGAGAACTACTCATTATAATATGAAACTACATTATTGACCTCCCTGCCCTCTTGCTGCAGCCACCCTCCCCCTCCCACCTTACAACTCAACTTGCCCGGCAAACATCCTCGGCAGCCATTGGCTTGATAACCACTAGTCCACCTGCAAGCATCCTCAGCAGCTATTGACCTGATTGTCATCAGCCTGTGAAAACTACACCACTTAAAAGAGGCTCCCTCACCATCTTTCTACCCTTTTTCCTCCCAGCCCTGAGAGCAGACACTCCGTTCATCCACCTAATAAATCTCTAGTGAGCTCCCGTGTTCGGAGTGGTTTTCTGAGTGCATTCACCAGGCCATGACTCAGACTGGGCACTGCATAGTGCCTGCTTCCCTGGACTCAAGAGTCTGAGCTGCCTTGGGACCCCAACTGAGCCGCATTTTTCTTACACTCATAAAATAGGCAATGGAATATGATTTAATTAATTAATTTAGTAGTATGGACATTACCACCCAGTGTTATATCCCTGATCCCTTTTTTGTTTCCCTAGGCTGGTCTTGAACTTGTGATCCTCATGCCTTAGCTTCCAGAGTAGAACAGAATACAGGGTTGCACCACTGCACCTGGCAAAATAAGATATTTTTAGATAGGCAATCCTAAACCAGGCACTTTTCCAAGCACATTAAATATTTACTTATCACAGGCATCTTTTTACATAAGTGCTGTTATCCTATTCATTTTCAGAAAATGCAAGCCCACCTTAGCAAGATGTCTTAGTTTACTCATCTCTAAAATGGGAACCATTAAAATAATCTCTCACCTGACTGATGTGAGGAATGAGCATCATGGCAATCTAAACTTAGGTTGCATTTTCCTCCTCCTTGCTGCCTGGAAGGATTTACAGTTCATAGAATTAAAGTACTTAAGAGTCCGAAAGTGGATAAACAGCTAATAAGAATTTTAAAATGGAAAAAGATACTTTCAATAGAATATCAGAAATGTGCAGATGAAGAAAAGCATGCTTCAAGGTCCACAATCATGCAAATCATTGTAATAGGAGAAAATATAATAGACTAGCAATAGAAATTACTGATTCTCAAATCAACTGCTCAGTAGCCATGTAAACTGGCACATAACACCAACCTTTATATGTTTCCTCATTTAAAACAAGAAATAATACCTATGTCACAGGTTGAAAATAACTTATAGGTGGAAAACAATAGTAAATAAAGAGAATAAATGCTTATAACAAGTAAATAAGTAGTATTACATTTTAAGCATATCAGCACAATAGAGAATGATTTTTATAATATGTAAACAACACATGTAATAGTTGTATTTTATTATATATACTTTATATATGTAATACTATGCACTGCAATATTTTATATAATTATTTTTAATATTATGTTTATATATACAATATTCCTAAAGCACAAACCACTATAAAACTGCAAAGAATCATTATTAGTTTTTCTGGGAAATTTGAAGGAGTCAATCATTTCTAGTCAAGAGTGAGTGAGATATTTTTTTTAGGTAAAATTGTGGATGTAAATTTTGAGACAAAACTAATTTGAAATTATATTTCTTTCCCAAATTATGAACCATTAGATTCTGTTAGGTGCTTATAATTATCAGCGTAGAAGAGTAGAGAACATATAAACCCCCTTTATTTTCACACGAAACTATCTCTGTAGAAGGAGATGACATTTTGCAGGAGTGAACAGAGTATTTTCAGGATAAAGTCAAGACTGAAGCACACTGAATTTGCTCATGCCCTTCTGATGAAACTGCTGGCCTCAGGAAGTCCAAGCTCCTCTTGACTTGTTAAAGAGGTTCCAGGGCCCTGTGAAATTCCTTGCATTTGTCCTAATGTAGCTTTTCCCCATTTAAAAGCTTTTCTAGTGCTAGAGCTACTCAAAGACAGCACCTTTGAGTAGCTTTGAAGCAAATTTCTTCTACCTTCCTTCAAATCAGGCTTTGAAACAGGCTTTGAATAAGACATGCTTTCCTGACAGTTTGACTATGAATATTTCTGGAGCAGTGAGTGATGGAGCCAAGATTCTTTCTTCCTGGGTGGTATTAAAGTCACTTTATAATAAGACACTTAAATTATTCAAATTCTACCATAATTATATTTTTCTGACACTTTGCTTAGCACTACAGTACCCTTATTTTGTACAATTTTCAATATATATGTGTGTGTGTGTATTTATATATTTTTTTCTGCAGAGAATTGTGAATTTATCACCTAGATTTTTAATGAACATAGTAGTTCTGGAAATAAGATTCAGTAAGCATGATGAATTACTGCATAAGCCAATAATACCCAAAATATGAAATACAAGGTTTTACACACATTCTTTACACAGTCACCTACATTTTTACTGAAAATTAGGATTGTATTAAAGGACTTCTCAGAAAAGAAATATGAATGAACACAGGCAGCCTGAAATTTGTTCCTACTAACTTGTCATTAGAAAAGCGATCTCATACTGTTTACTCACAGATCCCACCTCCAGTTTCAACATTACACACACAAAAAAATACCATTTTTTCAAGCAGTATTTATGGAACAGCAATTCTTGCAAGCTTCAAACAAAACTTAGAGAGATTACAACAGAATATTGAAAGCAGACAGGTCACACTGCCTACTTAGAAAACGGGGGAATGTGATACATTGGAGTTAAACACAATGACGCAAAATAATGGTGGAGGAAGAGCATTATTCCTCTAGGAGAAAATCACTTGTGGATGTGCCTTTCAGCTGAGTTGGAAGAGGAGCCTCTATTTCATTTCTAAGTTTTGGAATTAATATTTCGGGTTTAATGAAGAGCATAAGGTGAGGCACAGTGGAGAGAAAATTTTTGTGTTTTCAGGGTTCAAAGGAAGGCAACTGAGACTTTTACAAAGCCAGCCCTGCTGCAGAGCCAAGGCAGCCATGGTGGTCCTGTCTCCCTGATTCTTGTGATCACACCAGAAAGATTTTAGACATGTCACCAAGAACAGGAGGCATGAGTTTATCAGAAAGGATAGGAAAAGGAAAAAGGGGACACTCCTATAGAGCAGGGATGGCATAACCCTCCTGCCCTACAGTTTTACTGGAGTCCCAGGAAGTTTCCAGAGAGTCCCAGTGATGACAGGATAGCATTAGATGTTTAAGTCCCCACTGGTCATGGTACAGGTCCAAGGCAATTCTTGGTCACCTTGGCTCATGCTGACTGGTTCTAATTGGAATTTGGCCTTACAGTTTATTTTGGTTAGAGGAAATTATCTTTATTCCCCTGAGTTCTGGGGTCTGGTCTAAGGGTCACAAAATTTCCCCACTTCAAGGTAATTTATGTTCTTTTTATCAGCACTGTGTTCCTGCATTTCTTGGGCAGATAACAGGTTGTTTGCTGAGGAACGCAGCCTATAAATTCCTTTTTAAAAGTGAAGGCACGTGGAAGTCACAGAGAGGGCCCAGCTTACAGAATTATTGCCTTAACCTCATGTTCTAACCTCCAATGTCTGTTAGTTACCTATAAAGGACAAAGCAGACAATTAGAAAACTGTGAATATTGTGTGGAGGCATTTGGAAGAAGTAAGTAGAGCACAGGGACAGCTGTTGACTACTCCAAAATGGCATAGATTTCAAATGAATCAGCTCGTTAAATCTCCTGTTTTATTTGGGAAAACTTCAGTATGCATAGTTAACTGAAGTCACGGAACAGTTTATTAATCTTGATACAGAGTCCTGCATGGATGCTTTTCTCCACGTGGGAAAAGGGCAGTCATACTGAGTAAGTTCATGCAGAACTCAAAGCAACTGAGCACTCCAATGGCCATTAATCAAAAAAATTATCATAGTTTTAAAGACAATTTACTTTGCAGTTTTATCTTTAAGAGAAGAAATTTTATGTGGGCATCTTGGAGTGAAAATACATATGATCATTTAAAATTGAAAGCATAGGTTATACAAATAGCAAAGCTAAAATTGCATATTGTTTCTTAGTTGCTTTATGAGAAAAGAGATGGAGAAAACAATATTCTCTCTAATTTATAATTATATTATCAACTAATATCTATAAAAATAGATTACTTTTCAGAAACAATACAATACTGGCTAGTAGATTTTGTAATCCATTGTAAATGCATTGGGATTATAAATGACAAAACAGTGCAGAATACACAACAGTTGTGTTTAGAATGAATTGAATGTATAATAATTATTGTAATGGATACCAAGTGAAATCTACACACACACACACACACAAAAGTAAACTATATCTAATGTGTTAGAATGTGACAAGCAAGAAACTACTGTTCATTAACTTATAAATAATTGGTTTATCAGGAAAGGTGAAGATTTATAAAATTATCATGATATCTGATCATTTTCAGCCCTAGGAGGAAATAAATCCTTTAATAATAATTTTTGTGATTTTGTTGCTACTGTCTTGTTTTGTTTTATTTCTTAGGTTGCTTTGTGCTGGCAGACAAGGAATGCCAATAAAACTACTGGGGTTGATGCCTTTTCCTAACTATAACACATGGTTCATTACAGATAGGTTATTACATTATCAGAAAACAAGTGGCTTCCAAGAAGTGAAGTATAGTTAATTACATTTTTAAACTGCTTATAGTATGTCACTGCCCTAGAATTGCAAAAGCCACATGGTAGTTAGAAAAGGTAGCTGGGACCCAGACAAAGAAACATTCTAAAACTTACATAATATAAGAAATGTTCTCATCCAAAGTATCAGAAATGTATCTCTGTTCACCTGCCACTTCAGAGCTTGGAGTGAAAACTGCCCAAACATCACATCGAAAGGACTGTGTTGTTATGGTTTAGATGTGAAGTGTCGCCTGTGAGACAAAGCAAGAAAGTTCAGAGAAGAAATAATTGGGTTGTAGAGCCTTAACGCAATAAGTAAATTAATCCTCTGATAAGATTAACTGAGTGGTAACTGAAGGAGGTAAGGAGGTAAGCCACAATGTTCCGCCTCACCTGGAGCCCCAAGAAATGGAGACAGCCTCCTAGGGACTGAAACTTCTGAAACTCTGAGTCCCCAGATCAACTTTTCCCCTTTTACAGTCGTTCTGGCGAGTTTTTTTGTTTTGTTTTGTTTTGTTTTGTTTTTGTGTCACACACAAAAAAGCTGACTAAAACGTGTGGACTAAGAAGAAAAGGCAAAAGGTCTAGAATGAATTAGTGTAGATAGAAATTTATGAAAATGAGAGTTGACCATGGAAGCCTTTTGAATCTGGTTACATCACCAGCTACTAGAAACCTATGTTCCTGTAGAGATTTATCCATGAAATTTCTATGGTTCAGATCCATCATGAGCTATTAGTTAAAGGATGGAGGTTTCTGCCTAAACTACTTGACATTGTATGATTAATCATTATTTCGCAGCATGTCTTATAACACCTGCCCCGTACTGCTTACTGAATAAATAATTAATTATGACTAAGATGATTACTGGTGATAAAATTAATCACAATTACATTTGATTGATGGCATGTTAAGTGCCAGAAACTTTGAAAACATTATCTTAAGCAATTCTAACAATACACCTACTGAGAGTATTATTATCCTCTTTTATAGATGAGAATGAGACACACACACAAAGTTGAGTACTAAATGCTGTTTAAAAATGATTGTGTGAAAACTGCAAGATTCAAAAAGAAATTTTTTTCTAAACCCAAGTTTCTTGCCATCCTAAGCACCTTACTCTTTGAGTAAATGGCTGGATGCCCTGAGTTCTAATTATTTATCTAGCCTCATGTTTCCATCCATATGTGTATGTGTTAGTAATTATTTATAGTTACACACATGTACAATACAGTGTTACAATTTTATGCTTAATCATTGCTCATATAAAGCAAGGCAATGTATTCAGTAGCAAAGTACTAGAAATTTCTTCATATAATTTCAAACTGCAGTATTTTAATGTTCTTTTCTCCAACTGATTATTTATGACCTTTCATTCAACCCCCGGACACACAGTAGTTCATTCCTCTGTATTTGCCAGAGTACTTTTAGCACTTTTAGATGACACTCTTGTCTACCTTGTCCCTTAGAGTCTACCCTTGGCCAATTGGAAATAGGCCTCCAGATCTTCTCCCTTCATTTTGAAATGTAGCGATTTGGATTTCAGTTTGCTTATAGTTTCTTGCCAAAATCTGAAAATACTTGTAATTTCAGTATAATCTAGCTTCAATTTTCATTTAAACCAACAAGGAATATTACCACAAATACTTGGCCCAAACTGTTTCACACATGTATTCCTATCATCAACCATAACATTTTACAATGTTAAATGTACCCTCTTAGAAGTAATTCTTTCATTTACTCTTGCTCCAGGGAATGGATGGTTAATTAGGGAGACTCTTGTCGCTCAAACTGAAAATTGTTTATTCGCAGTTGATTGTTTAAGGCAATAAATTATTACCCAAACTGGCCTCATCCAGAGATTGTGAAATTGGAATTGGGGATTGTAGCTATTCTGTGGGTAGTTTCTTTATACAGACCTATAAGACTGTTCGTATTAATTGATGTGTTTTAACATAAAAATTGGAGTACTGAAACATCTGAATTAGGAAGCATAGGATACACTGAGAGGAGTTGAGAAGGAAAAGGAAGGACACAGGGAGAAAGAAATACACAGCATTAAAGTCACTGGCTCCAGTTAAATCCTGAAATTTTTCAATTTAAGGTGCTTTTCCCGTGGTACTAGCATTTTAACTAAACTAATCCCTGTAATTATCTATTTCCAATCAAATCCTCATATTGAATATGAGAGAAAATACTTGGAACAAGGAATAGAGGAATAGAGAACTATGTAGTCATTAAAGTTTATATTTAAAAGAAAAAATAGGGCTGGGGTTGTAGCTCAATGGTAGAGCACTTGCCTAGCACGTGTGAGGCACTGAGTTCGATCCTAAGTATTACGTAGAAATAAATTAATTAATAAAGGTTTAAAAAAAGAAAAATATAAATACATTGGACTGTAACTTTGCAAAATAATGTAATGTTTCAAGTCAAATTTTGTGAGGTCATTTAGCAAAATTCTACATTTAAAAATGTGTCTAATATAGTCTATAAGGGTCAATTATTATCTATACAAATTAAATGGACTACAAAGAATGATTATTGCAGTATATTTAAAAATTTGGTGATACAAAAATAAACAGAATTTGTAAGTACTATCTACCATGTCCACTGTGAGGAGATAAGTAATTACTTTTTAACATTCATAACTTTGGAGAATTCAAATCTAATTTGCTGAACTAAAGACGAGTAAGAAGATTATCCTGGTTTCCAAGGCATTTTTCTCTTCAAATTTAATTACTTTTACACTTTTTTTTTCTTGTGGGGGGAGTATTTTTAGTTCTTGAACAAAATCCTGATAAAGTGTTTTGCTTTCCAAATCTTTGTTTTTATTCCCCATGATTATTTTTAACAGGTTGGGCCCTTTGCTTTTAGAATTTCCTAACAGTGGATTCATTTTTAATAATCATTTTATGTTACTCTACTGTATTTTTCTAACCTCATTTTGCCTTTTTCCCCCCTTCCCATCACCAAATCTTTTTTCTTGTTCTTTCTTTCACCAATGAATAAATGGCAACTCCATTGCTCTGCCAATCAGAACACAAACTTTGGTGTCATCTTTGATCAATATCTGTATTTCCCCTGCTGTTGTTTCTTTTTCTTTCACCCAAATGAGAACTTTTTGAGTCTTCCTTTGAAATACAACCAGAATGCAACTTCTTAGCTACTCCCCTATCACTTTGGCAAAGTCGCCATGCTAGGGGTTTACTGTGGGTACCAGCCCCCTCATGATCTCTTCTGCAGCAGCTCTGAAAACAAAATTTGAGTCTTTTCTTTTCAGTTCAAAACGTAATAAACATGCCTTTGCAAGGACAGAAAGAGCTGGACAAACTGAATTCAGCAACTTATACCCATTAAAGAACTGCAGATTTGTGCAAACCATATAGATAACCAAACTGATACAGAATTGTAAAGGACAGGTGGATCCAATAATCAAGCCAAAATTATTGAACCTTAGCCAAAGGCAATGAAATGGTAACTTTTCACAAAATGTTTTCGAGACTGAGTCTGTACAAACTTGAGAATGAGCAATTCTTGGAGGCTAGTCTTAGGGAGGATTCCCCCCGTCCACATTTGTGGACTGTATATCTAGGAATTGTGTTATGTTCTGACAATGAAGAGTTGAAAAACATCTTTAGATGGACAGGGGAAGGCGATGTCTTAACCTCTTCTTTCTTTCACCTCAGGTTTCTCATTGTGCTAAATTTGAAAGTTGGATGCAGATGCCCATCTGTCCCTTTGCATTGATACCACAGGCTTTTTTTCTCTTCTTTTCTTTTTCTTTTTTTTTTTTTTTTTTTACTTACTCACAACTCAGAGACTGTGAGTTCTTCCTGTAATTAAATACATTTTCAATTCATTTCTTTATCTTCTTATTCATGGGAAGGCTGTTTACTTTAGACATGATTATTTGTTAGAGCTTTCATTCACTCCTCGGTTCCTCACACTTAATAGGACTTTTCCATCGTGCAAAAACACTGCTGATGCTGCCCAGGATTTTCATATTTTTTTATGATGGTCTAGACAAACCCACCACTGTATATAGGTAGTATTTTGCTCTGGGTAGTTGTATTATGAGTGTCTATAAATTACATTTTCTCTGTAAATTAGAAAACAAAATTGTCTTCTAATAATGATAGGAAGAGTAAGAGATTTCAGAATGGAAGAAAATATTTTAATTAGTCTTTGTAGAGAGTTGGAGAGAAGAGTAACTGCTCCAAAATATTTCCAGTGTATTCTCAAAGTTCTGCACTAAAAGGGAAAGGCCTCATCAGAGTCCTGTTTCCCATTAAGGAAGGGAATGTCTATCACTGCATTCCCCTCTAGCATTCTTCTCTCATGTAAGAGAGAGAAAATAAAAACCTAAAAAACATAGATGAACATCACAACTCAATGACATAGTACCATAAAATTAGCATTCTTCACCTCCTTCGTACTTTCACAGAACTTCAACAGAGTTGCAGTATGAAAATAACGATATGCAGCTGAAACTAATGCAAGAAATTGATGCTTCAACTCCTTGAGTTGGAGTCCCTCTGAAAGTCCAGTGTAAAACGAGAAGAGAGAAATAAGTACGGGAGAAGCATTTGAAGCCTCTGGCACCTATCTCTATAGCAAATGATAAAGAATAACTCATAGGGAACTTAACATTGATCTTCACACTAATGGCCTATTTATATCAGTTTCTATTACCTAATACAATTTATTCAGCTTCCAGAAAAAAAAAAATATAAGATGTGATAAAAGGCAAGGAAAAAGCAGAAGACACAGAAAGTCAGAACCAGAATCAGACATGACGCAGATTTTGGAATTCTCAGAGACTCACAAATAGCTATGATTAATATGTTAAAAGCTCTAATAAAAAAAACTGCATAAAGAAATGGGTAATGTAAATAGGAAGACTGAAATTCTAACTAGAATCAAAAGGAAAGATTAGAAATAAAAAGCGTTGTTTGACAAATGAAGAATGCCTTCAAAGGGGTCATTAAAAGAGTCAGACAACTGAGGAAAGAATCTGTAAACTTAATGGTAGATCAATAGAAATATTGTAGATTGAAATGCAAAGAGAATAAATAGTCTTGATTTGTTTTTAAAGAGCAAACATACAGGAATGGGGGATACTTTCTAACAGCAAATTTCCTGTAAATGGAGTACTAGGAAAAAATGAAAGCGCAAAAGAAACATTTGGTTTGATAATCGTATTTGTTCAAACTAGGACAGATACCAAACCACAGAACTAACAAGCTCAGAGAATACTTACCCAATAGACTAAATATTGTAAGTGTATATAATCAGGCAGATAATATTCAAATGGCAGAATGCCAAAGAAAAACAGAAAACTTTGAAAGTAACTAAAGAAAGAATACATTTTACCAAAAAGGAGCAAGGAGCCTTTAATGAAAAAACAAGCAAGGATGTTTAAGATGGAATTAAATATCTAGGCCATGTGGTAAAGCATGCTTGTAATCCCACCTGCTAGGAGGCTGAGGCAGGAGGATTGTGACTTCAAAGTCAGCTTCAGATTTTAGCAAGTCCCCCAAAACTAAGTGAGACCCTGTCTCCAAATAAAATACAAACAAGGGCTGGGATGTGACTCAGTTGTTAAGTGCCCCTGGGTTCAATCCTGGGTACAAAAAGAAAAAGGAAAAGATGGAATTAAATTGTGTTAAACAAACTAAAATCTAGAATTCTATATCTAGAGTAATCATCATCTAAATATAAAGAAAAAATACAGATCTTAGACAAATGAAAATTGAGAAAATTTATTTCCAACAGGTTTTCTATGAAACAGTAAATTTCTGCAAAAAGAAGAAAATATTATATAGGTCAGAAACTTAGATATATATAAATTAAAGAACACCAAAGAAGGAATAATTGAAGGTAAATTTTTTTCTTTACTTTTGTATTCATTACTGACCTAATATATAATGGTTCCAAATAACAGTATTGATGATTACTGCATATGGATAAGTTAAATGAATGACAGTGATGCCGTCAGGGATAAGAGAGAGGAACTGGGACCACTCTCATATAAGTTATCTATAGTCCATATGAAGCATCAGAGTGTTATTTGAAAATGGATTCAGATTAAATTAATTGAAAACATATAGTGTTTTGAATTTCAGTGCAACGATTATAAAACAAATTTTAATGACTATAATTGATATTAAAAAAGAGAGAAAATGGGTCAAATGTGGTTCTATCCCAAGTTTTCTGAGGAATCTCCCTACTGTGAAGCCAAAATTAATCAGAAGAGACAAAAAAGGTCACTTTGGTTCCTGCTATCACATTCCTTGGTTTATACCCAAAGGACTTAAAATCAGCATACTGGATGCAGCCACATCAATATTTTTAGCAGCTCAATTCACAATAACTAATCTACAAAACCAGCCTAGAGACCCTTCAACAGATGAATGGATAAAGAAAATGTGGTACATATACACAATGGAATATTATTCAGACTTAAAGAAGAATGAAATTACAGTATTTGCAGGTAAATGGATGGAACTAGAGAACATCATGCTAAGTGAAATAAGCCAGCCCCCAAAATCAAAGGCCTAATATTCTCTCGGATAAGTGGATGCTGATCCACAGTGGGGAGTGGGGTGCAGGTAGGGAAGAATGAAGGAACTCTGGATTGTGTAGAGGGAAGTAAGGGGAGGGGTGGAGCTGTGGGGATGGGAAGGACGGTAGAATGAGGCAGACAATATTACCCAACACTACTGGTGTGACTCTGTAACATGTGCAGCCAGAGAAATGAGAAGTTATGCTCCATTTGTGTACAATGTGTCAGAATACATTCTACTGTCACGTCTAACTAATTAGAAAAATTTAAAATTAATAAAATTAGTAATGAGCTAAAAATTTTTAAAATAAATAGAAGGGGATGTTCCTTAATAATATATATGTGTAAATAAAAGAGAAAATGAAATCATACAAAATAAAACTTTAAGTTTAGAGAAGGCAAATGAATAAAAAAGAAATAAAAATGCAATAAATAGAAAAAATATTGCAAACATTAAAGATGTTAATTCAAATATATTATTACTTTTAAGGTTATATATAGGTCTAGGATTGGGCAGAGCTCAGTGACAGAGTGCATGTTTACCAATGCGTGAGGTCCTGATTTAATCTCCAGTATAAAAGTAAAAGTTGAAATATACCAAGTCAAAGAGATATTCAGAGTACATTTGAAAGAACACAAAATTAAAGAAAAATTATGTGCGGTATAGGGAAACCCTCTTTAAATTTCAATTTCTAGACATTTTAAAAGTGAAATGTGGATAAATATATCTCATACTAGCACTAATTTAAAACCTACCTTTGCAGGACTGGGTGGTGCACGCCTGTAATCCCAGCACTTGGGAGGCTGAGGCAGGAAGATTGCGAGTTCAAAGCCAGCCTCAGCAATTTAGCGAGGCCCTAAGCAACTCAGTGAGACCCTGTCTCTAAATAAAATACAAAATAGGGCTGGGGATGTGGCTCGGTGGCCGAGTGCCCCTGGGCTCAATCCCCAGTGCCAAAAAAACAAAAACAAAAACAAAAACAAAAAAGAAAACCTACCTTTAAAAGTCTATAACACATAATTCTGTTTCTATTATACTTGAAAAGGAAGAATTATAGAGATTATTAATGTACCAATACTTTCAGAGGGTCAGAATAAGGATATTAATTAGAAGAAGTTTAAGGGATTTTTAGATTACACTGTTCTGTACAATACTCTAATAATGGAAAATTGCCTCTTGTGTTTGTTAAATACCATAGAATCTTAAAACATAAAGTATTAACTTTGATATGTTGCGGATTAACAAAAAATTATATTATTGAGTAAGTCAGGAGATTTCAAGATGATATACTTATCATGACGATGCTATCTAACTATTAAAAATGTATAGAACATCCTAACTCAAGCACCTGGGAGGAAATTGTTGTTGACCCATCATTTTGGTAATGAGGGGAAGACCTTGAGTAAAAGGCATAGGTAATAATAGCACATCACACCCTGCCCTGGTTGATAAAGTTGTTACCCCTA
The DNA here is from genome assembly GCA_020662805.1 of Glaucomys volans. Classification (NCBI taxonomy): domain Eukaryota; kingdom Metazoa; phylum Chordata; class Mammalia; order Rodentia; family Sciuridae; genus Glaucomys; species Glaucomys volans. Next base: position 143,435 of record JAJEJO010049589.1, read on the forward strand.
GGAACCTGTTTCTCACGACTAAACCAATAAGCATGTAGAGTAGAATTGAACAATAATGTACATGGATGCCTGGAGCCAGCTTTCTCAGTGTTGGAGTAGAAAGTTTCAAATTAGCAATGAGAGAAGACTGGACTATTTCAAATAGTAAGGATTTAGGGCACTAAACATTTGTATAAGCCATGTTGTTTGAACATAGACATGGATCTATATTAAAAATTTTTAGATATAAACATACCTGATTTCTATGTCAGTAAGAGGTCTAGAAGAAATTATACTGTAGCAACAAGAAGTACATCCATCTTCCCGATTTAGGGATCTAATATCTAATATTATGCTCCAATGAAAGGAAACAGAACTCTTTGGAGAAATGACTGAGTCTAGGACTGTGGGAGGGAAAGAATAAGCCTGGAGTATATTTTAATGAAAGAAAGTAACAAATTGATAATAATGACCAGTGTACCAGGGACAGCCAACATACACTTACACATGCACACATCAGAATGTGTCATAGGAACACAGGAGCCAGTTGAAAGACCTTCCAATGTACAAGATTAGAAAATTGAGGAAAATCAGTAAATTCTGAATTTCAACCCAAAAATGTAAAATAAATACCTATGAATCCATACCAATATAAATAAATGATTGACTACATGAGTAAATTTGGGATACTAAGCAAATCTCCCTTGCAGAAATATTCCAGACAGTTTATATAGATACCTAGTGTGCAAGGAACCTTAAGTCATTCATGTGAACTTCTCTTAGGCATTACTACCTAATGGAATAGGCAAAGGGGAAAAATAAATGACTGTACAATGGAGATACCTGGGACACTATGTCAGCCAGGTGACCAAGCTTAATAGCAACAGTAATTAGTAAAGCTATGGTATGTATTCTTCGTGTTGTTAAAAAATGCCACTTTTCCTCTGTGGTCTTCCTCCCAAACCCTGAAAATCCCAGTCTTCACATGAGAAAAAATAATGGGCACATTCCAAGGGGAAGACACCCCACAAAAACCTCACTGGTATTTTTCAAAGCTGTCAAGATCTTCAAAGCAAAGAATATCAAGACTCTTTGAAAGCCAAGAAAAGCCTAAGGACACATGTTGACCAAATGCAATATAGTATACTAGATAAGAAATCAGAACAGAAAAGGGATAGCAGGCTGAAACTAAGAAATGTGAATAAAGTATGGACTTTAGTGATGTTACTAATATAATCGTCATACATGTCAATATTAGGTCATTAATTATAGCAAAAGTACAAGATGTTAGTAATAGTGTATCAGAATTCTCTGCACTACCAGGACACTTTTTCATAAATGTAAAACAATTCTTAATATACATTTATGTGCATTTAATATTATATCAATATCATCTATCGTCTAACCACATTTCTATCAACTGAAACCTTCCAGAAGTATCACATCTTTTTCAGAAATAAAGTCATTCTTACCAGTACCAACAAACTCCCACAGGATCCGATCCTACACTGTCTTGCAGATCCTTCTACCACCACTATAGTGGACTGTTCTCTTTTCCTTGCACATACCTGGGAACTGTGATAGAAAAAAGTGGCTTCACCACCATTGGTACTAAAATTAATATCAGTAAAGGTCTAAACCAATTATCAGTACTCTAAAGGAACTATTTTATTTTATTTTATTTTTTTATTTTTGGCTGGTGATGGACCACTTACTTGGTGGTCCTTTATATGTGGTGTGGGGAATCGAATCCCCTCATGTGTGCTAAGCAAGCACTCTAGCACTGAGCCACAACTCTAGCCCCAACAATTTAAAATATACATATAAGTATATATATTTATAATAAAAGTATAGTACATATATCAAATTATAAAAGTATGGGCTACTCATAATCCCATTTAATGATATACAGACTGAAAATTATAAACAGTAATCTATCTTATTATTTTTATCTCTCATATCATATGTCTGTTATGGAGGTTTTTTCAGCTTTTCCATGGCAGGTTACATAGAACACCTATCATCCAATGAAAAAGGGGATTATATATGATTACATATTTTCTTCTGCAATATACACAACATCTTGGATTTTTCTGATATTTAAAGAGATTTCTGACAGAAACACTAGCACTGACATACTTGTTATATTATCATTTGAGACTCTGCTGTGATTTATATTCTTTAATCCACCCTTATTTTGATCTATGTTTAAGGTGTTAGAAAAGAAATTCAATGTTTTTCTCAGATGTAAAATTTATTAACCACCTTTAAACTCACGGTAAGTTATTTGTTGGACCTCAGTGCTGCTAGCCACATCTTTTTGAATTGTTATCATATGTGATGATGAACTATTTTACGGAATAATATACCTAAAAAAATAGATTTTTACTTTGAAACTAAAAGCCTGAGAGCAGAAGTAAAGTTAATGTTTGTTATTCATATTTCGTACTGAGTGAGGATTTGCAATATACAAGCTAAAAGAACCACGGGTCAATAGTTATGCATAGAGTTTACTTTATTATATGATTCACACACCGCTGACAACAGGATTTTGCTAAAGACCAAATGATCTTATAGATCATTTGTATTATAGTTTTTAATGCTTTCCTATGTTACAATGTTTTGATATCTTAAAAAGAAAACATACACACAAAACAAACTTTCCTGGCTGAGAAGAGATGACTCCCTTGAACCAGTCAATGTTTTAACATAAGAAAAGGGCTAGCCAGGAGCATTTCTGATATATAAACTAACCAACCCAGAGCCACACTTCCTTGCTGAAGCCTAACCGCCTACCTCACCCACCTCAGAACCAAGTACCTCCCCAGGCAACAGGGGACCTCTGAGATCCAGGAGTTTGCAAGACCACTTTCCCTTGATATTTCTGGAAATCCCAAAGAAATGTGTATTCACAAAAGTGTCCTAACTTCCTCTTTTCACCTTACTCAGTTATCTGCCCATACTAGGTTTTATTGCATGACATTTTGCCATCTCATAATTGTTTTTCCAAACTGACATATTTTCAAGAATTCCATTGTTTCAAAGCAGCAATGCAAATAGGCACTAGTATTTAAAGAAATATTACCAAAGATTTTTTTAACATTAATGGCAATAAAATTAGAATAAAATGGCAAAAATTAAAGAAAAAATCAAACTAGATACATGTAACTACATCATGGAGTTGTATTGTCCCTAATCCAGAAAATAATCTTAACAATTTTTGCCTTTAAATCACAAAGATCTCATTAGCAATTTCTCTCAATGTCAATAATCCCTTAAAAAAAAAAAGTTAAAGTATAATATGCCCTCAAAAGAGAATTTGAAACTCAGGGAACAATTTGTTTCTGGAAAATTTTTAATTCATACAAAAAATATCTGAAATAGTATAATGAACCTAACCATTACCAGATTTAACATCTATCAGGTCATGGTCAATCTCATTTCTTCAAAGTTCAGAAACAACTTCTATCTTCAATTATGAACAATCTTATTTTAACCAACTCTCAGAAGGAATATCATTTAATCCAATAATATTGTATAATATGTCTCTAAACAATAAAGAATAAATTGGAAAAATATGACCACTTATTTGATTTTATTCATATTAATTACTAGAAAACTTTAGGTATGATAATGATTTGTTATTTTAGATATGATAATGATTTGTGATTTTGATTCTTTGTTAAAGCTTATTTCTTTGAATAAGTATATATTATGCCATTTAGTTTTGTCTAAGACCCTTAAAAAAAGAAATCTTTCAGATATACGATTTTTAAACTTTAGACAATGCAATGGATTAATATTTTTATTTTTTATTTGTTGTAATTAGTTGTACATGACAATATAATAAGTTTTGAAACATTGTACACAAATGGAGCACAACTTATCCTTCCTCTGGCTGAACATGGTGCAGAGTCACACAGGTGGTGTAACCATACATGTATGTAGGGTAATAATGTCCTTCTTGATATTTTTAATTTGTAGGCTCCCACTCTCTTGTCTTTTGCAATTTTATTCAACAGAAACAGCTTTTTTTTTTTTAACTATATGATTTTCCTTAGTCAATATTTACACACTACCGAATGTGTCTTTAGATAGCCTGTCCTGGTGGTATTTTCAATAGCCACTAACCTTGCCTGGTACAGTATGGGGGTTGTAAATTGGCACGGAAATTTAAAGCAGGTTCTTGTTGGTGCACAGCACAAATTAGTTATATATGGGGATGGTAGTTTTTCATCTTCATTTGTCTCTGATGGAGCTTATACAAAATAATTGTTATCCTGTTAACTGAATACCACCCTGTAATTCCAAAAAAAAAAAAGGTTGCAGCTGTTTTGTTGACATTCTGAATGCTTCTAAGTAAATAATTTTTTTTATTTGGAAAAAAAATTTTTCTCATTTCATACAAATGGAAATGTTACATATGCTTATCTGTATCATGCATTTAATTAAAATTGCTAGTTACATCTAGAGGCTTAATTCAATTCAGGTTTGAATTATTTTGCAGCACTTTTTAAATACAAATCATGTTTTGCATTTTCAAAATATGATATGCCTGAGGAAGTATATTAATGTCTAGTTGTATTTCTTTTGGTTGTTAGTAGACACTGATTATTATGTCATCTAGATTTATTAATAACATTAAGATTGCAAAATGATAGACAGATACTTCTTTCATTTCTGTTTTACCTATAAGCTAAATTAGAAGATTTGCCCTCATCAATATTTGTTTTACTTCAAAATGAAATATAATTTGTAAATGAAAAGTAGGATAAGTAATCGTAATTACATAAATAAAATAAGGATATAAACCAAATGATTTATATAAAGTAAGTAAAAGGTGTCTGTGCATTTATTTTTTGCCACAAGGTATCCCATTACATCTTGTTCACTATGTCTCTTAGCTGTTTCTTTTTGTTTTCTTTTCTTTGATGGCATAGTTAATTATGGCTGTTTAGTTTATAGACATTACTCTTTTTTTTTATTGATTCATTGAACACAAATGGAGTACAGCTATTGTTTCACTGGTTGTACACAAAGTAGAGTCACACCATCTGTGCGTTCATGCATGTACACAGGGCAATGGTATCTGTCATACATTCTGTTATTATTTTTACCCCCCACCCCGCCCCCACCCCTCCCTTCCCTCTATGCTATCTGTCCTTCCTCCATTCTTGCCACCCTTCCCCCACGCATTATGCATCATCATTCAATTATCAGAGAGACCATTCAGCCTTTGGATTTGGGGGATTGGCTGATCTCACTTAGCGTAACAGTCTCCAACATCATCCATTTACCTACAAATGCCATAATTTTATTCTTCTTTATGGCTGAGTAATATTCCATTGTGTATATATACCACAGTTTCTTTATCCATTCATCTACTACATTACTCTTTAAAGAAGTTTATCTCCACTGCATGATTGAATGGAAAGTTCAAGGAGTTATCATAGATAGGACTCACCAGTCTTCTTTATCATCATCATCTTCTCCAGAGTGATACAATTGTTAAATTGTATCTATATTGAAGATGTCTATATTGGCCCACCATTAGCACCCAAAGTTCATAGTTCACATTAAGATTCACTTTGGTGTTATACATTCAAAGGTTTTGACATATATATAAAGGTAAATCTCCACCATTATAGCATCATACAGAATAGTTAACTGCCCTAAATAGCCCCTTTGCTAAATATAGTCTGTGATTTCAAAAAACACCGTTTTTAAATTTAACAAAACCTTGATTGTCAAGTATTTCTTTTTTGAATGTGATTTTTGTACTGTATCAATCAAATAAATGAATAAAAATTAAATTAAATTAAATTAAAAAATCCTGCCAAGCCAAAGTCATCTACCACTTTTCCTACATTATCTTTGAGGAGTTCACTAAGTCTATTATAAATTTTTGATTAATTTTTGTGTAATTTGTAAGGTCTTTGTCTAGATTTTTTTTTCCAAGTAAATACTTAGTTGCTCTAGCACTATTTGTTAAATGTCTATTCTTTCTCTACTGAGTTATATTTGTTTCTTTGTCAAAGATCAGCTGACTGTATTTGTGTGTGTGTGTACTTTTGGTCTATATTGTTTCATTGATCTATTTCCTTTTTTATGATCAATACCTCATTGACTTGACTTCTGTAACTTTTTATTAATTCATGAAGTTTCATGGGGTCAGTCTTTTAACTTTTTCTCTTCCAATATTGTATTATTGACTATTTTCGGTCTTTTGTATCTTCATGTAAACTTACGTTTGATGTGTCAACTTCCACAAAATAACTGCTAGAATTTTCACTAGGATTGCATTGAATCTATATATAATGATCAGAAAAACTTGACAATATTAAGCCTACTTATCCATAAACAAGAAATATCTCTCCATTTTATCTTATTTATTTATATATTCATTCATTGTGATACTAGAAATTGAACCCAGAGGTGCTGTACCACTGAGCTTTATCTGTAGCTGTCTGTATTTTTCATTTTGAGACAGGGTCTTGATAAGTTGCTGAGGCTGGTTTCAATATTGAGATTGTCCTGTGTAAGCCTCCCAAGTCACTGGTATTATAGGTGTGTGCCACCAAGTCTGACTCCATTTATTTTATTCTTCAATAAGTTTCATCAGTTTCATAGTTTTTCTCATACAGATTTGTACATATTTTGTTAGATTTGTATGTAATTATGTGCCTGTTTTTAAAATGCTGAAGGAAATTATATTGTGTTTTTAATTTCAATGAAAATGGTTTGTTCTGGTCATATAGTAATCAAACTTATGCATTAACCTTTTATCTTTCAACTTTGACAATAATCACTTACTAATTCTAGATCCTTTCATTTTTGTAGATTCATTGATATGTTCTACATAGAAAATTTTATAATCTGTGAACAAATTTCTTTCTTTCTGCTTAATTAATCTGAATAATTTATATTTCCTTTTCGTTTCTTTTTGTACTACCTAGGACACTTACAATGTTGAAAAGTAGTGGTAAGAAATTTCCTTGCCTTACTCCTGATCATAATCAGAAAATTTTTACTTTCTCATTATCACATGTAATATTAACTGTCAAAACTTTTACAGATGTTCTTTATCAGTATGATAAAGTTCCCTTCTACTTCTAGGTTGCTGATGGTTTTGATAATGGATGGATGTTGAATTTTGTCAATATATTTTTCTACATCTATTGATATAATTTTGCAATTCCCCTTTAGCCCGTTGATGTAATTGATTATTTTGACTGATTTTAAAATGTTGAACTGGCTTTTCATGCCAGGAAATTGGGTAATGATGTATAATCCTCTTCACAAAATGTTGGACTTGATGTGTTCATATTATGTTGAAGATTTTTGCATCTGCATTTATGAAAGATATTGGTCTCTAGCAGATTCTGCTTTGCAGTCATAGTCCTGCCAATTCCAGGCAATGTTGCATAACTAGCCTAAACTAAATGCAACAATCTCATAATTTATTTTACCATCTTCTTTTGCAGATAGATGTGGTCAAGTGATTATATTCTGGTCAATAAGACAAAAATACTGAAAATTCTTCCAAAGGTTTTTCATTAGCAATGAAGAGGAGAGATGTGAATCCCTCAGAACCTATTCCTTCTAGTTACACATTCTTACCTGAATGCAGATATGGTCCTTTTAAGTGCAGTAGTCAATTTGGAATTACAAGGAAAAAGTCTAGAGAATGACAGATACCATATTTAATGTCATGTTTAATAAACTGAAACAATATCAGAAAATGTATTAAGTACAGATCTTTCATTTTATCAGCAAAATGATGTTTGATTCTTCAAGCTGCTCTTAGTTAACTTACCTGTTTTTTTTTTTTTTTTTAACCTGGAAACCTTTTTTTCTTTCTTCTTTTATTTGTTCTTTTTAGATAGTAGAGTATACTTTGACATATTATACATACAAAGAATATAACTTCTTCTAATTAAGATCCCATTCTTGTGGTTGCACATGATGTGGAGACCTGGAAGATTTTCTAATGATGTAATGATGTAGTTTCCTAAAAATATCCATCCCCTTATTTTGAAGGCACTAATGGTTTAGAGTACTGTCTGAGAATTTGTGTTCGTATGCTTTATAATAGAGGACAAGCTGTAAAAACTTTCTAGCCTCCATTATTTTTAATAATGCTTTTTGTTATTCAGTAGTCTTTATCCAATAGTTATTGTATTAATCCATAGTATTTGCATTGCTTTGAAACTTTGGTGAAAAATCACATTGTTTGAATGTTATTATTGTTCTTTTTTGGTATGCTGAGAGTGATATTATCAAATTTACTTTTCTATTTGCTGATGTTTAAACAAACTCACAGTGATGATCTAGAATCAAAGTCATTTCTATTTCAGAAATTAGAGAGAATCTGGAAGAATATACATTAAATCAATATATCTATTTATTGTCTTTGAAAAATGGATACTGTCAAGTAACCTATCATTCAGATTCTGGGGTTACTATAGCAAATGACACACAAGGTCAATGCTCTTATAAAATCTACAATATACTAAATTGAAAAAGATAATAGAAAATTCTAAAATATTGAATGACTAGATGTTATGGTTTGGATGTGACTTGTTCCCCCTAGATCTCCTGTTTTAATGCAGGACTACTCAGGTGAAACGATTAGAGAGCTGAAACCTAATCTGTCCATCCTAGTTTAAATGCAGCAACTTGGTGGCGACTATAGGCAGGTAGAGTATGACTGAAGGTGGTTGGTCACTGCAGGCATGCCCTGGAAGGGCTCATCTTTCTTGTGGTCCCTTCCCCTCTTGGTCTCTGCATCCTGGCCACCATGAGCAGAGCAGCTTTCTTTTGCTGCCATAGAACTTCTTGTGCTGCCTCAACTAAGACCCAGAGCAAAGGAGCAGGCTAACCAATGGAATAAAACTCTGAAACCATGAGTCATAATAAACTTTCTTCTTCTAAGTTGTTCTTGCAGGTATTTTGGCCACAGCAATGGAAACCTAACACACTATGAAAACATCAAGATAAATATTTTTATCTGGTAAGTGAGGTTTACCTTAGTTAGGGTATTACTATATCAAATTACATTTTCAGATAATTCAGAACTGGGTATGGACATTTTGCAAAGATGAAGAAGCCTCTTAATGAGGCTTGTCTCTCCATCTGATTGCTCACAGATAAAATATCTTAATTAATTGTGGTTTGGAATGGAATGGAAATAGCATAATTTTTTCCCTCCTTCCTTTTACTTTTTTTTTTTTAATTTCACCAAGATATGGGATCATTAAAATTTTAGGACTAAAGAATTCAGAGGTTTAGAGGTCTGGTTTCTGGTCCCAATCCTATGCTAATGAGGTGCCTGTATTCAGAAAATCATCCTGTTATACTTTTAGGAATTTGCTTCCTCTGGTGCCCTGTTCTCACCACTGCAAATGTAAAGGATCAAGCCAAATGATCTTTATTGTCCTTTAAGTTTTAAATTTTGAAGCTTCTTTAGCCCAAGTTCTAGAAATAAATGTTCTGCTGATTTAGCATATTCTATTCTATAAGTCTTCAGATATTGAGCCTGAATAAGTAAGCTGTAATCTTCAAGGATATATTTAAATTTGATACATATTCAGAAAGTTATGTTACATCTCTCTTTTTTTTTTTCTTAAGAGTTTTTGGATGTTTTAATTTCCTTTTCAGTGTTCTTTTGTATTTAAAAAATATTTTTAAAACAATTCTCTCTATATATTACCTGAAAAGAATTTGGGAACTTTATGAATACTACTGAGGAATCAATCTTCCATGAAAAATGAAAGGCTTACTTTTGTATTTTGCTAAATTATTTCTATTACTCAGCACTCATATATACATCTGGCCACATCCAACAGTAAAATCTGGATTATTGCAGAAGTAATTAAATTGGCTTTCATCTTTGTAATTATAAAATGCAGGTGTCATTTTAAATTTGGACACAGGTATGGAAGAGTTGTCATTGCTTTTTAAAAACATGCACCACGAATGCCTTAGTGATTATACAAAGCTCACTTTAAACAGTAATCAGAACATTTTTAGGCTGCATACCCAAAATTGCACCATGGTAAGCCTCAGGAATTCCAAATTATCTCAAATGATCTCTTTTCATGGGCAAACAATCAAAAACTCCCTTTAATTATCCTTAGAAGAGCATCTCACATGTGGCTTGCCCTTAGCATGTCGTTTGTCTTTGACTTATTTGAGGTTTACTGTCTTCTGGAAGAGTGTCTATAGTAGTCTCCTATCCTGCTCCCTACTTGCTAAGCCTTCCTTAGTCTGGTCAGTGCTGCTGTATATTCCTAGAGTAACCCTATTACAAGGTTAGAAGTTAGATAAGAATGGAGACAGTTCACTTATATCAGCAGTACATATGAGAAGATACCATTTGTCATAGATGACAACCTACACAGATGACCAAAAAATAATTACTATTGAGTAAAAAGAAAATGAATTGATGGAAAACATCTGATTTTGAACTGTAAGACTTAGACTTCAAATGAATCTTGCATTGCTTTCAGCAAAAAAAAATTGATATTTCTGAACAGTATGCTTTCACCAACTATGTTGAACAATCTGCATCTTCATTGCATCAACCCCAATACTAAATCACAATGAGACTCATCTAATGTCTCAACCATGAATGACATCCCTTTTACTTAGTAAGTGTTTTGTATAGACTTTTGTACCTTCTGGTTAGAATTCCTGTCCTTTCTTCTCCATCAGACACATTTCTCTATGCATTCACATATCTAGCTCACTGTTGCTGCTCAAACCAGGCTTATCAACTCTCACAAGGCAAAAATATTCATTCCTCTTTTTTTCCATATCATGATTTTACCACTTAACTAACGTTTACCATAATAGTTTTTAGAACATTTGGCCGCTAGGATATTTATCCTATTGAACTCAAACATTCTCATGAATCTATTCTGGAAGAAGTGTCTTTCTAAACTCTGTTTCAAAATATGTAAGCCACTGATCTTTCATGGATTATTTGTCACATACCCTACAATAACAGTTGACATAGTATTTCTCTTATTCTCATTTTCACATGTAGAAATAATTCCAGAAAATAATGTATTATGTCAGTATATGTATACTTCAATGTACAATTGACCAATAATACCTGATATTAAAAATGCAAGTGACTTTTTATGCCAAAGAATGAGCACTATTCTTTCTTTTGAAGGTATGGTGGAAAATGTGCTTTTTATTTTTTTAATTATTTTTTATTTTTAAAGACTGCATTTTGATTCATTGTATACAAATGAGGTATATCTTTTCATTTCTATGGTTGTGTACAATGTAGATTCATACCATTCGTGTAATCATACTTGTACTAGGGCAATGATGCCTGTCTCATTCTACCATTTTTCATACTCCCCTCCTCTCTCTCATTTCCCTCTAGATCATCTAAAGTTCCTCCATTTTTCTCTCACCCCCACCCCCTACCCCCATTATATATCATCATCCACTATTTTAATGGAATATTTTATTTAGAACACCTATAGGTATACAATTCTTTTTTTAAAACTTCAATTTACATTGTTTAAAAAAATGTAAACTTTATTCTTACAAAAAGTAAAATTTGGTAATAAATATTTAGTTTTTTTCTAACTTAGCTATTATGACAATTTTAAAGAAATATTTCTACCTGCTACATTTAAACACACACCATACAAGTGTATGCACTATTTTATATGCTTATGCATTTATAAATAACACATTAGGAGACATATACACATAAATTCTGCTTAAATTATTATATTACTTAAAATTATATATGGAAAATTAACTTCTCAGGAGCATTTTTATAATTCACTGTTACATAGTGAATTATATTAAATAACTAAGTCAGTGTTATTAAAATGAAATTCAGTGCTTAACGTGTCATTAACACAGAGTTTCATCCTTTTAAAATATTTTTCTCTGGTAGCAAAATGAAAGTATTGGAGAATTAAAAATGAAGTTTATTATACATTAAATGGTACAGATAGATATTAAGAACAATGAGACTTCTAAAACATAAGATTATAGGCTAATAAGAAATACTACATGTTTACCTGTTAAGAACATTGAGCTAAACACTGCATACTTATAGAACACATTCTATTCTCTCTCCTTAATCTCATTAAGGAGAAGATAAATTATAAATTTGGTGTATATAGTCCCAGTGTCAAACTACTTAAATATCATAGGTGCCATATAGTTTTTAAAATTCTGAAATGAATTGACAAGAGTTAAGATGTTGAGAAGTACAGTTGTGTGAAAATAAAAAAAAAAGATATTAAATCTAACGGAGCCAGCGATTCTAAGGTCAGAAAACCAGATGATAAAATTCTAAAGCTAAAATTTATGAAATTCTATAAACTTTGTGGCTGAAACCCCAATCCACCTTGCCAGCTCTTCAGCTCAGCATATTTGTTCAAGTGGAATTGGAATACTCTTTCTTAGAAAATCTGAACTATTCCAGACACAGGATTTCCAGATACCTATACTTTGGGGCTCATCCAATAAAAGTCAGTCACAATTCAGTCACCCTAGAGTAGACAAGCTCTTTCCTTGAAATACACCCTTCAACTATCTTTCTTAATGATTCTTTTTTAATGCTGAGATAACAATAATAATCTTACACTTGAGGGAAATTTCTAGTGGAAATATTAGAAAACAAAATAGTTTGTAAAGCTAGCTTTCTGGAGAAATAGCAGATTCTGAGTATACATTTAAGTAAGTAATATAAACAAACATTATAATTACAATCTTTGGATAGAAACATTGAATATGTTTTATCTATGAAGAGAAGAGCAGAATTCTTGAAGCTGTAATCCAACAACAAAATACTTTAGGACAAAGGACTGACAGTAATGACACATAATGAGAGGAAATTTCAAGTAGATGCAATCTCTAAAAGTGATTTCTTACAATCAAGCGTGGGGAATTATAAAGGAAGCATTATAAGAAAAATTTTCAGAAGTGGAGAACAGAATTTTCAGTTTGAAGGCATAAATTAGGTAGTCAGAGGAGCAAATATAAAACATATAGAGGGAAAGAGACCTTAAAAGGAATAAAAGGAAATATAAATCACACTGGCATTTGTTTTCCAAGTAGCAATGATACAAGTTAGAACATATGAATTATTAGGAAATTATTTTCAAAGAAGATATATGGCAATATATCAATCAAATATGATTTGTGTTTAGGAAAGACAACAGATGAAAAGTAAGACAATTATTAATAGAAAGAAAACCAAAACATTGCACAAAAGAGAAATAATCATGATATGGAAAAATAATCATGGAGCACTATTTATTTACTTATTTGCCTGGCATTTTTTGTTATTGATATTGTTGTTCTTTTTAGATAGACATGATAGCAGAATGTATTTTGGCATATTCTATATACCTGGAATATAACATTGTAATTAAAACCCTATTCTTGTGGTTGTACATGATGATTAGGTACCATGGCTATGAATTTAAAAACAAAGGATAGAAACATTATATCCAATTAATTTTGACCTTATTCCATTCCTTCCTCCCTTCCCTTCATCCCCCTTCATCTAATACAATGGACTTCTATTCTTACCCTTCTCACCCTCTCTTGGTGTGGGTTAGTATCCACATATCAGAAAGAACATTCAGCCTTTGATTTTGGGGGATTAGTTTATTTCACTTGGCTATTCCAAGTGAATATTATTTATTCTCTAGTTTCATATTTCAATATAAAAGATTTTGATTCAACCATGTGAATGAGTGAAACTAATGCAAGATATTTAGCTTTCAAATTTGTTTTTTCAGTAAAAGAATACAATAAAGTATCATGTTTCATCTCTATGCCATACTGCTAATCTGGATTTTCCAAAGAAGTGAATAACTTAACATGGTAAAACATTCAAACATATTTTAACCTATACTCTGAATATTAAACCATTTTCTAGGGTCAAGTTATAGATTAAACTTGGTCTATATTTGATTTCCTGCTTTACCCAAACAAATAAAATTTATGTTTAAAAAAACTCTTTTCTCCTCCCCCCCTTTTTTTTTTTTTTTTTTTTTTTTTTTTGTGGTGCTGGGGATTGAACCCAGGGCCTTGTGCTTGCCAGGCAAGCACTCTACCAACTGAGCTATGTCCCCCGCCCTCTCCCCTCTTTTTTTTAAACAACTGGGAATCATTTATTGAGTTTCAGGCATTGTGGTTTTATTTTCTTGAGACATCTACGAAGCTCTTAAGTTCAGAATTCTTAGGTCTTTTTTAGTCTTACCTTTATGATTTTTTGGATTGGACCAAAGAAATCTTTATTCTAGTGCTAGTTAACTTCCATTACTGGAGCAAACCTTCCTCTCCATATTCTAGTCAATGTGGAGAATTACATAGTTTTCCAATTTGGCCAAGAGGAACACACTCTACCCAATATGTTTAAGTATTGAGCAATGTATCCTTAGAATCTTGTCTTGTCTTCCAGTCTGAGAAGTTTCTTCACCCATAACCTTTAATCAGTATTCTAGTGAGAACTTTTAGTGCCCTGCAGACCATGGAGGACCCTGAAGACCAATGGAGTTCTTTTTCTGAGCAGCTATCTTCTCTCAAACACTGTCCTGCAATCTCTAGCAAAACTGTTCTTCCCTGACTCTCAACGCCACCTCCTTAATTCAGGGAAGCTGCTACGATCTATCTTGCTATGTTCCCTAACCTGTACTAGAGCCTACACAGGATGGCAGGAAGTTGAGTACCTATCCAAAAGGTCATGTTGGTTTCCCATCTCTCAAAGATTGTTGTTTGTGATGAGCTCAGAGGTGCACACCAGTAATCCCAGCAGTTTGGGGGGCAAAAAAAGAGGGGAGGCCCATTGCATCTGCGATTTATCCCAGGAATGCAAGAATGATTCAACACATAAAAAATGGAGTGTGGCTGGGCATGGTGGTGCACTCCTATGATTCCAGAAACTCCTGAGGTTGAGACAGAAGGATCGAAGTTCCAGGCAAGCCTCAACAACATAGTCAGGTCCTCAGCAATTTAAAGAGAATCTGACTCAATACAAAATAGAAAGGACTGGGGATGAAACTCAGTGGTAAAGCATCCCTGGGTTAAATCACCAGTAAAACCATCCCCCCAAAAAATATTGTACAGGTGATAGTCTGAGATATTATCACCAAACTGGGAACAGGGGAGATGGCCAATACTGACTCCAATACCAGGCAGGATCTCACCTTGCTGGGCACATGGTTATGCAGTGAATGCAAGATACATTTCAGAACATGTCTCATCAGATCTTTGCAAGAATTAACAAAATTGATAATCACACCCTTGATTGGAGAAAAACACTCCAGAGTTCATAACTCAGGCTAGGGTGGGAAAGTGTGAAAACAGAAATAAGATAATAAAAGAGTTGGAAGGTTGCTAGTAGTTTACACTGAAATCTGGAACACCATTTTCCAAAGCTAAGAATGGTTTCTTGCAGCTAACTACTGTGTGTGGAAAGGTTTTATGTTATAATGCACATTCTTGTCACGTACTATGTAGTTTACAGAGTAATTTTCCTCACAGTTTCTTGAACATAGTATCTTTGTGTCTTGGACCTAGTCAGTCATGCTCTTAATTGTTAAACACTAAAACTTGAAATAATGTCAATTATAATGCAAACTACATGGATAATGAAGTAAAAAATCAACACAAACATTTGATGCAGAAAAAGTATTCGACAAATCTAAGACTTTTTATGACTAAAAGGAAACACACACACACACCCAAAACAAAGAAAAAATGAAACTTGCTCAACCTCATAAAGGGCTTTTATAAAAAAATCTAACATCATATTAAAAGTTACAGCCACCAAGATTAGAAAAGAAAAAAAAGTTAAGTATGGAATTGAGAAAGAAGAAGCATTATCTATTTGCAGATTGTATGCTCTTATATATAGAAATCTCTAAGCCAGTATGGCAGTGAACTTCTGTAACACCTTCGGTGGCTTCATGGGAGGCTGATATAGGAGGGTCATAATTTGGAGGCCAGCCTGGTCAATTTAGTGAAACCATGCCACAAAATAAAAAAGGACTGGGGATGTATCTTAGTAGTAGAGTGCTTTCCTACCATGCATAAGACCCTGGGTTTGATTTGATCCCCAGTAACACAATTTCTCTCTCTTACACACAAACACATGCAAACTCACACACACAATCCTAAAAAATACACACGTGTACACACAATTAGAACTAATAATAAATTCCCTTTCTATTTTGTGCAATAGTTTGAGGTGCACTTGGTATTATCTTGGCTGGTGGGTTTTCTCCCCTCTTATCTCCAGCCCTTGCCAGAAAGCCAGCCAGGTCAGTTGCTGTGTTTATTACTGTTGCCACATTTTAAGGATGAGAGAAATGCTGAGTGTCTTGCCCAAAATCAAAGAGCCACAGAGTGTCAGTTCCTGAGCTTGGGTCACCAGAGAACAACACTCTTCCCTTCCAGGAGGCATCTGCCCAGCCCCTCAGAGCTTCCCACATACCCCAAGAAACACACTTCTCTGAATATAGAACAGACAAGCAGAGCAATCATATGAAGCAGCAAAACAAAACAAAACAAAACAATTATGGGGATTGGAGAGTCATGGGGGCCTTTGCACTTGGAAAAGGGGAATTGGTACATGTGGGCTCAGGCCCAAGAAGCCTCAATGTGGGGCTCACATCCTGGTGTCACGTGCAGGTCCAGACATCACTGGGAGGGGTGAATGCGAGGCCAAGCCTCTGCTGGGGGCCTTGACCTGCAACAGTGTTCTGATAGGAAGATCAACACAGAGTCAGTGCATGGGGGCTCTCTGTAAATCCCACCCCAAAGCAGTCATGCCCCTGGGCCCCTGGAGGGAGGACAAAGGAGAGGCCTGGCACTACAAGTCACTAAAAGGGACCTTGGGGGGCACTGTGGGTTACATGCCCTACTACATGACTCATGTTCCACTCTATACTTTCACATAGGATGTCAAGCAAAAATTTCCATTAAAAAAGAAATTCAAAGCATTATAAATTAGTGAACTAGTCTCAGTCCTCATTAATAGCTGAGCAAACTGAGGCCCAGAAATGTAAGGGACTTGCCCAACGACAACCAGCTATTTAGTCAAGCAGTGTTTTCTCTTGGTCTATCCAGGAACACCTGGGTGTGCTCTGAAGACTAGTGACCTAGACCCTGCACCCTCCAGATTCATAATCCCACTCCTTAAACTCCAAGTCCTTCAACTTCAGTGCCAGCCCCCACTTCAGGGCTTCACCCAACATATGTGCAACCCGCAGACACCCCTCTCCCAATGCACACCCACTACTCCTCACCTCCAAGTTGGATGCAGCCTTGCCACTCCCTGGGGGGCCATGCCCACCTGTGTTGAAAATTCTAGTTTCAGAATTGGGCCCAGGGAGGTCTATGCGATGATGTGCTGGGGTGTATTGTAGAGAGCACAGGGTCTCCACTGACTCCCACTCTGTTTCCTCCTCCCTCTGGAGCCACACAGCATCTGACATGTACCTGGGGAGTGACAAGCCAAATTCAAGGGGTCATTACTCACTTTGGTCTGGTCTCCCTGACCACCCTCACCCCTCAGCTTGGAAAGCACATAACCCAAGGCTTTCATCCAGGAGCCTCTTCCAACCTGCAGTTCCCCTCTATCCCATTTCTTGGAGCTAGAACCTAGAAAGGCAAGGAAGAGGGGAGTTCCCAGAGGCTTCCAGAATGCCCTGGGGAAAAACCCCAAAGGAAAGGGTCAGGGCCTGGGAGCTAGGGTAAGGGACCAGGGAGGAAGACCCAACCTCAACCACACCACTGGCCCCACAGTCCACCACTTGAGCCTCTGGCTTACCAACTCACTCGGGTCCCAGTGTTGTGCAGAGGGTGACATAGCAGTTTCTGACACAACCCTGGTCAAAGGGTTTGTCCCCCAGAAGGAATTGGCCCTGGGGGGGGGGATGGGAAGAGGAGCTCAGACCCAGCAACACTGGGCAAGGCCATCTTCCAGTGGCCCTCCTTAAGTTGGTCAGCTAAAGCCAGGACTCAAACCAGGCCTGTCCTTTCTTTCCAGAGGAAGAGAAGCCCAAGAGAGACCCTGGTCCTCCTGCTTCCCATGGCTTCTAGGAAGAGCAAACTCCCTCAACCCATTTGTGAGCAGCTCTCCCCAGATGAGTCCTGTCGCTGCACCAACCTCTCCTGCCTTCTCAGGGCTCCCTCATCACCTGCTACCTTCCTTTGAAGCATCCTTGCTCTGTCTCCATTGGACATTCGTCATGTCTGAAGTATGTTCACCTTGGCTTCACTTAGACATGGGGGTAAAGGCACGATGCCAGGATGCAGGCATCGGGAGTCGTGAAAAGTAGGTGAGTTGTGAGCTGCCTACTGACTCATTTATTGTGGGAATATTTTGTTCTTAAATAGTCAACTAAGATTTATTATCTGTTCGCACTTATGTTAATCAGGGTTTGAAACTGTGCCCAATCATGTAACATCCAGGTATGCAAAGTAAGGATTGTAGTACATCCAATCATGTTTCCACTAACGTCTAATTGTGTCTTTGCTCAGGGTCCAATCTGGACCCCCTAAGGTTTCCCTGGCAACAGTTATGCTAATTATGGGGAAGTGGTCAGCTCCACTGGCCTGCTAGAGTGGAAAGTTCCTTCCTACAGGTATTCCTGTCAGGCCTGTGCGAATGTAGGTCTTCCTTACACATTCAAGGCATTCACTGCTGCCAGCCAAGTGCCAGGGGCTTCTCCCATACATGTCCTCCTACAACGTCCTTCTGTACGCTTTATATGATCTTCCTTGTGTTGCTCAAATGCTCCAAAGACAGTGGCACCACCCATTCCCACTTCACTTTCCCACCCCTCATGCTTTCCTAAAACTGTGACTTCATTGAATTACACTATCTGAGAGAGCTGTGACAGCGGGGATGCCCAGTCATATTTTCCTGGCCAAGAATCACATGGCCCAGAACATGTAGGCTGAAGGCCTTCAGTACATAAAGCAGAAAAGGTCAAGCCCAAAGGTCAAGTTCTCCCCTGGACACCGACTTGCTTCTCTTCTCCATTAGTCCACGATCTCCTCCCCATCCACTCAATCTATCAGCCTTGCACCCCTCTTCCCTCTAGACTAGATCAGTATCACTCAAACTTCAAGAACTTTGGCCAGCAAATATTCTGTCACAATGAGACATGTCCCAGCAGCACCTTGGTCTACCCCCAACTCTCCCAAGACCCAGGCATGAAGACTCTGCTCTTCAAAACTATTCTCCACTAGAAAGAACTTGGATTCCACATCAGGACAGCTCTGGAATATCCCACCATGTTCTTAAAGCAACACAAACCATTGTGCTTTATGAGGTTCTGCCTCCTTTAAGGTGTTCACAGCCCTTAAGAAACGAGTATCCTGCCAGGTGCATAGATGCATGCTTATAGTCCCAGTGATTGTACATAAGGTATAGAAAAATCCTTAAAGGAATGATAATAAATTTTTAAAAACTGAATAGTAAACTTGAATACCTTGCTCTTCCCACATGGAACCCTATCAGAAACAAGTAGAATCCAACAGTTCTGAAGCACCCAGACCAGCTTCTCTCACTGGTTCCACTCCTGGGGATCCTGCTCCAATTCTGTGTCTCAAACACCCTCTCACTCCACAGGACCAAAATCAAGTAGCATCTTCTTCTTGCCCCATCTTCTGTCCAACATCCTGCTGCCTCTCCTTCTTCTTTCAGTGGGGATCAGGGCATTAGGCTTGACTATTCCTTTCTCTCTTTTCTTCTATCACCAAATGATGATTCATTTGTTTGTTGCTTCATTCATTTTTTCAGATTCCTTTCCTTTGTGTGCTGGGGATTGAAGAACCATAGCCTGGCACATGCCAAGCACATGCTCTAACACTCAAATATGACCCCATCTGGAAATATTTCAGGGCATCAGAGATGCCTCAGTAAAACTGGGCATTTCAGGTGCACGCCTGAAATCCCAGAGACTGAGGGGACTGAGGCAGAAGAATGGCAAGTTCCAGATAAACCTTAGCAACTTAGTAACATCCTGTTTCAAAATTTAAAAAATAGAAGGGTCTGTGCATGTAACTCATTGTTTAAGACCCCTGGGTTCAATCCCTGGTACAAACAAAACAAAGCAAAACAGAGCAAAGAAGTGCAAAATAAATAGATACAATGTAGAAATCCTTCAATCAGTGAAGGTATAAATAATCTATAGATTATCCCTATGGTACTACAGAGCAAAAAACAAAACAACATGAAACAAAACAACAAACAAACAAAAAAGAAACTACTGATCTGAGCAGCATATGAATGAAGTCATACTACAAAAGACAAAGACTCTATTTATGCCTGCTTCTGGATGAAGAAAAACCAGAAGGACAAAGGGAAAGAAACTGACAACAAATTATGAAGAAAGAATTTTCTGGGGTAATGCAACTGGTCCAACTTTGATCATGGTGGCAAGGGCAAGACATTATCCATTTGTCATAATTGCTAGCTGTAGACTAAAGGGTGGATTTTACTGTGTGTAAATTTTGAGTAAATGACTTTAAAAAAATATCCTACCATGGCTCCCAGGTTTCCACTTCATCCAGACTAAATACCATGCTTGATTTTCTGAGTCTTTTTAATATTGACCCCCCTGCCCCAAATGGCACCAACTTCATTGCCCATGCCACCTTGTGCTTGAATTACATCCTTATTCTCATCGTTCCATTAACATCCTACTTTCTGGATTTCGTGATTTGCCTTGTTGCAAAGAGGTTCCTGAGAGCCAATGCCCTCTTCCAAATCACACCTAGGACATGTGAAGGGGCATGTCCTACTCCACAATGAAGACCTTACCAAACTCTTAGTTTCTTCCAATCTGTTGCACCACTCATACTGACCTCCTCTAAGAGTGTTCTGCATGTCTACCTATGTTATTCTGATTGCAGGTTGCTTATTAACACAGGTGTGGGATGCACTTACCTCTATAACCATCTGTCAAATAACATACTGCCTAGCACAAGGTAGGTTCTATAAGCAATGCACCCAGAAGGGAGAATTACCACCAAGCTTTAAGGGGAGGAGAGAACTGAGCTGCATTTGAAGAGGTGGATCTGGATGGACTAATGAGACACCATGAGAGACAAGGGCACTGGAGAACTCAAAGGAAGTGCCAAATCGCAGAGGTGCAAGATGCCTGCATACAGCCAGGTAGGATGGCACAAATACTGGGCACTACTTACCTGCGACTCATAGGGATCACTAGAGGTGCTCAATGCCACCGCCTGTAATAGCAGCTCCAGGATGAGCGGAAAGAGGGTGCAGATGTGGGGAGAGTCACTAAGAAGCTGTGCAAGGGTTAAAAAAACCAAGTGGCCCCACAATTCCTCCATGACTCCACCCCTCTAGCCCACTCTGCCCTCCCTGGCCCCAACCCTAGAGAGCCTCACCCGCCTATTCTTGCTTCCTGAACACAGCAGACAGGAAGTTGAAAAAAGAAGAGGGAGGGATGGGAGAGAATTTTACCAGAAAGATAACACATATTGATCTTTTAAAAAATTATTGCAGCATAATGATCATACAGAATAGTGGATTATATAGTGTTAGATCCATACTTGCATGTGATATAATCTAAGCAATTTCATTCTCTAATCTCCTTTTCCTACACTGTTTCTTCCCCTTACTCCCTTTCCTCTACCTAGTGGTCTCCCTTCTCTTTTCATGAGCTCCTGCATTTTTAAATTTTTTCTCTCTTGCTTCCCCATATAAGGAAAAAAAGGATCTTGACTTTCTGATTCTAGCTTATCTTGCTTAACATGACATTCTCTAGTTTCATCCAAGTTAAACAAGAATTGAAATTTTAATTTTATTGCCTGAATATGCTATCTGGTTAATATTAACTTGTTCTCAAAAAAAATGAGGTATGAATGATAAATTTTGTGTTCATGCAGGTTGCACACTATTGAAAAGCAGTAAATAAAATGGAAATTTACTCTCTATTGAGGATAGGCACAAAATGCATAACTGATGCTCACTGAACCTTATTCAAGTTTTTAGCTAATAACCCAAAAGTATAATTTTGAGGCCAAAGAAAAAGCAATAAATTTTTCTCAGGTAAATTGGTATTTAGTTTGAATCCATACTACCTATTGATTCTTCATTTAATTTCTTGTGCTTTCGGGATCTTGTTTAGGAAGTCAGATCCTATGCTAACATGGTGAAGATTTGGGACTACTTTTTCTTCTAGTTGTTGCAAGGTCTCTGTTTTAGTGCCTAAGTCTTTGATCCACTTTGAGTCAAGTTTCTTGTGGGATGGGATATAAAGGTTTAATTTCATTGTGTTACATGTGGCTCTCCATTTTTCCCAGCACCATTTGTTGAATAGGCTATCTTTTCTCCAGTAAATGTTTTCGGCACCTTTGTGTAGTATGAGATAGCTGTATTTAGCTGGGTTTGTCTCTGTCTTCTGTTGTGCGCCATGGGTCTACATGTCTACTTTTTTCCAATATGGTGCTGCTTTTATTATTATACCCCTTTAGGATAGTTTGAGGTCTGGTAATGTGATGCCTTCTGCTTCACGGTTCTTGCTAAGGATTGCTTTGGCTGTTCTGGGTCTCCTATTTTTCCAGATGAATTTCATGATTGCTTTTTCTAGTTCTATGAAGAATGTCATTGGGATTTTAATAGGAATTGCATTAAATTTGTATAACACTTTTGGTAGTATGGCCATTTTTACAATATCAATTCTCCTATCTGGGAGCATGGGAAGTTCTTCCATCTTCTAAGGTCTTCTTCAATTTCTTTCTTTTGTATTTTGTAGTTTTCTTTGTAGGGGTCTTTTACCTATTTTGTTAGATTGATTCCCAACACTCATACATTGCTGGTGGGAATGCAAAATGGTGCAACCATTATGGAAAGCATTATGGAAAGTCCTCAGGAAACTTGGAATGGATCCACCATTTGACCCAATTATACCACTTCTTGGTTTATATCCAAAGGTCTTAAAACCAGCATAATATAATGATGAAGCTACATCAATGTTTATAATAGCTCATCTCACAATAGCTAAATTATGGAACCAAACTAGGTGATCTTCTACAGATGAACAGAGAGAGAGAATATGTGATATATACATACATACTCACACACACACACACACACACACACACACATGCATATACATATACATGATGGAATATTACTCAGCTTTAAAGGAGAATGAAATTGTGGCATATGCTGGTAAATGGATGAAGTTGAAAAATATCATGCTAAGCAAAATAACCCAAATCCAAACAACCAAAGGTCAAATGTTTTCTCTGATATGCAGATACTAATTCACAATAAGAGGGGGTGGTGTATCGGGAAGAATAGAGTTACTTTATATTTGGTAGAGGGGAATGAAGGGAGAGGAAGTGGTATGGGGATAGGAAAAATAGCAGACATTATTACCTCACATACATATATGACTGCATGGCCAATGTGATCCTGCAATATATACAATCAGAAAAATGAGAAATCACACTCCATTTATGTATGATTTATCACAATGTACGAATACATTCTGTCATGTACAACTAATTAAAAATTTTAAAAAATATTTTAAAAATTGGTATTTAATATGTTATACGATTATATCTAATTCAAACCTAAATATTCCAAATGTATCTTCAAATTTAAATGATTGTTGAAAGTCAGTTTGAAACATTTTTAGGCATTATGGTCCCTGCAGTTTATATAATCATTCTATTTTTCTGTCATCTCAAATGAGAAGGTAAGCAAAATAGGATTAAAAATATACTGTGAATGTATAATAAATCACACCTTAGCTATTTCAACTAGTCTTCCTAATTTGGGTTATACATTTATTTTTTAAATGGATAATAGAATGAATTTGCTAAAAAAGGAAAAGAAAATTATGACATTATTGAAATGCATGTAGGGGAACAAGAATATTATAGAATAGTGAACAATAATAGATATGAGAGAGGAGAAGGGATTTCATTCTCCTCCATCCTGGATGAAGAACAGTATTAACAATTGCATGGGCTTGATTCCCTGGAGCTGAGATATCTGTATTCTATGTCTCTATAAATCTTCAGAAACTACAGAAAATCATGAAACAGAAAGCAGCATTTTTGTTTAAGTCATTGCCTCTCCCATTTTCTTTCTTGAGTTGTTATTTATGAAGTATTCTTTTCTAATATATTCATCACTTAAATGCATAAAGCACCAAAATAAACTTAGAAGTTATTTCATAGGTAGTCTTACCAATACTATTTCAACAATATTTTAAATGTATTTTTACAAATTCAGCATTTAATTTTTTTAACAGAATGCAAAACACTCATATATTTTATTCATTACAATCTGATTACATTTTGCTTATAAAACAAAACCAAAAACCTATTCAGACTCAAGAGTCCCATAAACCAAATTAGGGATGCCCTATTAAAACTCATTTAAAACACACATAAGAACACACACAGGACAAAATTTAACTTCTTAAAATAACTTTTTGAAATTTTGTTTTTAAGTCAAGTCATATTTCCTAAGCAAAATTTGTGCAATTAAGAAACCCTTTTTAAGACATCCTGAACTTGAATTTGGTTAAAAAAAAAAATCAGTCTACTTATTTAAAGATGAAAAAATCCTTAAACTATTCTTAAAATGTCAATGTAAATAATTTTAAGAATATAACCAGTTTCTTTTTTAGTAATGTTTCAGTTTCAACACTCAAAATAACTATTACTTCACATACAATGACAGAGAAAAATTGTTTCAGACAATGCATGTTTCACCAAATCACCTAAGATTTGGTGTTACCATACCCTAGAACTAAACCAGAGTTAAGCGATATATGTAAAAATATCTATTTTTTTTTCATTTTTATATTATACCCTCTGCCAAGACAAGTTGTGTGCCTGTGTTTTTATCAGTGAAAGAAATCAAGTAGGTCATACCAATATGACCACAGGTCAGGCCAGTTAACATTCAAAACCCATGGATTCTCTAGTACTTCATCTGGAATAGGCTGTCAACATCTACATTACCATAGATAACCTAGGGTCTATACTACAAATCTCATTACAATTCAGTTTTAACTTAAGCGGAAGTTATGCCAGACTATGTAAGCCACATAAATTTTCTTAATATAATTTTTCACCCAATCATCCTTTTCCATCTGTGATGCTAAAGCTCAAGTAAGACTGCTTTAAGTATGGATGGTAAACAATTAATGACTGCCTTCTCTGTAGTAACCGAAGATACTCAATTTTACATATATGTAAAGCTTCCAACAGTATAACTGCTTTTGGTTTTTCTGTACTGCATTCTCAAATTCCATACAAGTAAAAAAATTACCATTTTCACCAATTTGCTATGGAATACTTACACCACTTTATATGCTCAATAACTTATTAATTCCGAAGTAATGAACTTTCACCAAATTATTCATTTCACCAAAAGAGCTTCTCACAAAACTAAAAATCTTCACAAATTTAAAATTTATTTCTAAAATGGTAAATTTGACTCCTATTATTTAACATTCTTTATTGTCTTTAGATATAATTAGAAAAGTAACTTAAAATCCTAGAATAATTAGTTGTCAACTTTTTTCTAATATACTTATATAATACATGATTTTCCTCAAATCAATAAAGTTTACTGAAACAGAAAGTTATTTTAAATAGATATGGTTCAGTACTCTCTGCTAACTGAAGGCCAGCTGGCTTAATATTATGGATATTTTGAATCCTGGTATTTATATAAGGAATACTAGTAAGAATGAAATTAACCCGTTTGTATTATTTGTCCAGTAAGTTGCACAGGAGACAATTTTGTTACAATTCCACAGTGACATAATAGATAATCACAAAATTGAGGTAAGAATGACTTCTCAGCATTTAATTTTGAGAATAAAATTCCCAGCAGTATATCCTGAGATTGGAAAGGTGAGAAGATGAAAATTAAATTCATAGGAAAGTTATAAGGAATAAATAAATTAATAAAAATCCTGACTAGTGCATTATAATAATGTCAGTTTATAATCATGAAAATGATATTATCACCTATTTATTATGAACCAATGTCATGGACTAATGAATAATATAGGCAGTTTAATGGAATGAAAGTAATTACCCTTATAGGTAAATACAAGTATTCATATTAATTAAATATTAGTTGAACACCATTATTTTGTATAAAGTTTTTCACATTCAGTCTAAAAGCTTACATTTGAAAAACAGCTTTAGCTGAAAATGTCAATTGGAAATAGAGGAAGATGAAATCTATTTTATCTGTGGGAATTAAAACACTGATAAGAAAACATTAACCCTTATTTAAGGAGGAGTGTGTGTGAGACAGAACAAAACAGAGAGTAAGAGAATGAGAGGGAAGTGTCCATAAGTGGACATAAGCAGTGCAAACACATTTCATAATTAATTTAATTTTAGGTATTTTCTATTTTCTTTTTATTCAGGAGGCAAATGAACTTGGAATACAAATAGAAAACCAAATCTGATTTAAAGGATTGAATAAAATAGAGATAAGAGGAGAAAAACAGAAAAAGAAAAGAAAATCATGCAAACAAAAGCTGATTTTTAAGAACTACAAGGAGATTCAACCCCACTTACCGAAGTTGACCAAAACAGAGTGGGACGGGACGCTGGGTAACTGCCCCGCAAGTTGGGCGGCTGCCGGGCCGCCGCAGGTTCCATTAGGCCAAGTCCAGGAGGCAGAAGCGGTGGTAGGGCTGGGGCCATTTGCACATGGAACAACTGTGGCCGGCCTCGAGACCCTAGCTAGAACCTCTCTCCGGCAGAGTGTGAGGCTGAGGAGGAGAGTGATTGGACATACCCCCCTTTCTCCCTGCCTCCCCTGCCCGCCGCTGTCTGGCGGTGGCGCCCAGCTGTACAGCCATGGGTTGGAGTTGGCTTGCCAAAAGCACAAAGAAAGTGAGGAGCTCTGTGGCATGCAGATGGAACCTTGCAGAAGCTGAGCAAACCTTGGTAGCTTAGCACTGCCTAACGCTGAGTCCTTAGATCAGGAACATGTCAGAGGACAAAGTCAGTGTCAGAACCGAGGCAAGGAGAAGAATGATGACAGAAAGGAGAGGCTTTAGTACAAAGAGAGAGGATGTGTCTGTGGAACGTAGATACCACTTGCAAGGATGCTTTAAACAAGAGTTTTATTAATCAAGATGAAAGAAACAAAAGATGAAGATAAATATGTACAAAAAATCAGACATTTTGGTACATCGAGTCGATGGAATGATAGACATTTTTCTCTGACCGTTCCTACCTTGTATGTGATGAAACTACTAAATATTTCATGGTGTTTTCTCCTAGAAGCTGAGCAGAAAGGGTTTTTGCTTCTGTCTCTTAATTACCCAGGATTAAGAGGGCAGCTTACTGAGTGTATTTTTATAGTTAAATTTCACTGCTTCTACTTTCTTCAAACTTAACATGCTTTTTAAAATTTATTATTTTAATAACTCAAATTTCAAAAGTTTATGTCTATTTCTGAAAATGTTTTCAATTATATTGGCTAAATAGTGTGAGCTTTGGAAATATGTCAACACATTATTTTATTCACAAAAGAAAAATATCATTGTTCCTTTCCCTGTCATAGGTCAAAATATGACCTCCCAAATATGACCAGGCACCAATTTGGAGAATGGTTTACCCTACAATTTATATTAATCAGGGATTTCTAGAACAGGGAACCAATACATTACAAGAAATTCTCATTTATCTTGTCCATTCAAATTAGGCTTTCTACTGATTATATGAGACTCACCCACATTATGGAGGATGTGTTAAATTGCAACATGGAGGTGCAATCAGAAACACCTAGACAATGGAAAACTCTTTGAGTGGGTAAATGGGTGCCTTTAACAAATGCATTTTAAGGTGTGTAAGGAGAAAGAATGGAGAAATAAGAGGAAAGAATAGCCAAAGCAATCCTAAGCGAGAAAAGTGAAACAAGACACATCACAATACCAGACCTTCAATGACACTACAGAACTACAGTAACAAAGCATGGATTGGCACCAAAACAGGCATGAAGACCAATGGCATGGAAAACGAGACACAGTGACAAACCCACATGGACAGTTATCTCATAGTAGACCAAGGAGCCATGAGAATACACTGGAGAAAAGATAGACTCCTCAACAAATGGTGCTGGGAAAACTGGAAACCTATATGTAGCAGAATGAAATTTAAGCCCTATCTCTCACCCTACACAAAACTCAAAGTGGATCAAAGACCTGGGTATTAGAACAGAAACTCTGCATCTTCTAAAAGAAAATGTAGCCCAACATTCCAACATGCCCATTCAGGAACCAACTTCTTCAACAAGACTCCTAAAGTACAAGAAGTAAAATCAATAATCAATTAATGGGATGGGATCAAACTAAAAAACTTCTCCACAGCAAAGGAAATGAGAGTGTAGAGAGAAAAATTATGCAATGGAAGAAAATCTTTGCCACCCACACCTCAGATAAGGCTTTAAGTTCCAGAATATACAAAGAACTGAAAAAGCTTAACTGCAAAAAATCAAATAAGCCAATGAATAAGTGTACAAAGGAACTAAACAGACACTTCTCAATAGAAAAAATATGAATGGTCAATAAATATATGAAAAAATGTTCAACATCCCTAGAAATTAGAGTAATGCAAATTAAAACTACACTGAGATTTCACCTCACTTCAATCAGAATGGCAATTTCAAGAACACAAGTAATAATAGATGTAGGTGAGGATTGGGGAAAAGGGTACCCACATACGATCCTGGTAGGAATGTAAATTGGAGCAACCAATCTGTAAAGCATTTTTGAGATTTCTCAAAAAACTAGAAATGGAATCTCCATTTGACCCAGTTATCCCACTCGTCAGTATATATCCAAAGGACATAAAGTCATAAAAATTATATATATTAATAGGATAATAGGTTTCAGTGCATGTGTATACTGTGCAATGTTCAAATCAGGTTAACCATATGTATCTCCTCAAAAATTAAGCCTTTGTTGTAATGAGTGCCTTTTCTAAATATATTTTTCCTGCCGATGATCTCTTAGAAAACTTTGGACAAATTAAACAATTAAATCAAGCAAAGAATGATTCATGAATCAAGCAGCACACAGAATAACTAGAGTTTTAGAGAGCCTCAATTTCTGTATGAGCAGAGAGAATTTATAGACAGGAAACAAGTGAGGTGTGGTCAGAAAGAGCTCAGCTGGTGACAGCTCAGTGCTTGCCTTACATGGACATAGTGGGACCAGTTGGCAGCCTGTGATTGGCTCATGCTCACTGCTGGCAGTTTTAGAATTTTGCCTCTCCCTTTATTCTGTCCATTCAGTCAGCCATTTGCAGGAAGCATCTATTTCTGCCAAAGTCGCCCTGTTTGGGATTACAAAAAAT
Organism: Glaucomys volans; assembly: GCA_020662805.1. Lineage (NCBI taxonomy): Eukaryota > Metazoa > Chordata > Mammalia > Rodentia > Sciuridae > Glaucomys > Glaucomys volans. The sequence continues at coordinate 172,808 of JAJEJO010049589.1, forward strand.
CTCTAGGAATCTCTGACCTTAAAAATCCATTTTTGGTAAGAAATGTGTGCCCAATTCAGTATCAAAAATACTTGGAAGTGTGAAAAGGACAGAAGTGTCATGAAGAGGTTTTGTAATCATAGGGGCAGAGTTCAAAAATCATAGGTAGTGAACTAGGCACTCATTTTAATTCTCAGAATATAGAGTGCTGGGTTCTTAACAAGACACACAGGGAACTCTTGCCTACCTTGACTTCATCTGCAGGCCTCATCAAGAACCTAACAGTTTACTTGAAAAACTGTAAATTCAATTAAATAAAATGTGTCATGCTTTAGTCCTCAGGTAAAAACTTCAGTGGCAAATTGGAATACAGACTCACATCATTTTTGTTTGCTTACAACTTTCACATCTCATACCTCCTATTGCCCTTCTGTCCTACATCTACACAGCTGATTAGTCTGTGTGGTCCTTCCTTTTGCACCAGTGGGAAGTGCAAATCACACATGAAAACTCTTACTCAGCATGACTAACCAACAAAATGAATGAATAAATAAATAAATAAATAAATAAATAAATAAATAAATACAACTTTTCCTTGCGCTCTCATTCTGTCATTCGATCTGTTTATTAAGCTGTCTTGCTCTTCCCAGAAAGACTTATGATGTGAGTAACAAACCTGTTTATACCCTCTTGCTATGTGTGTTCTATCAAAATCAAATGAAAAGTCCGAGACACATCCTGCCTCTGCAGGTGAATGTTTCTGATTTTGTGTACTTTTTTTTATATTGAGAAAGAATATTACATCTCAAGTGAAACAAGAAAATAATAAACTATCAGTTAGAAACGCTGATCGTACCAAACTAGAATCATTCTATTTTCCAGCAAATATTCCATTGTACTTGCTCTAAACTTCAATTAACTCTATTTTCCGCTTTGCAATTATGGACACTTAGTCTACTGGAATGTTGGGCAAGTACACCTTAGCAAAGATGAAGAAGGCTGAGGTAAAAAGCACATTGTAGCATGACTCTTACCATTTAGAAATATTATGTGTCATGTGCTACGTATTGCCTCTGAAACACTGTGAAATAAATGATGCCAAAATTCAATAGCATAAAAACAATAGGTATCTGTCTCCATAGTTCATGCTGTGTCAGGTTTCTGAAGCAAACTGGCAGGAAGGCTGGGATCTGTTGAATCAGGCACTTTTTTATTTTTTTGCTGTGCTGGGGATTGAACCCAGGGCCTTGTGCTTGTGAGACAAGCACTCTACCAACTGAGCTATACCCCTAGTCTGAATAAAACTTTCTAAAGAAGGGTACTCAGTCTGTAGCAGCAGTTTGCTTGGGCTTATTCATACAGAAGTTAACAATTAACAATTATTCACACAAGTTAACAATTTCTCTTGAGGTCTAGGTTCAGACAATTATACCACTTGTATCTGTGCAGTTTTTATTTTGTTGTTCTTATTAATTTAAGGCACAAAGGCACTCCACAGTGTGAGTGGAGAAATAACATTGACTTTTTAATGAGACTATAGATGGACTCAAAATGCAAGATAAGTGAGAAATCAGAGCAATCGTTGTGGTAAATCACTCATATTCCTGTTGCACACAAATAATTACCTGTAAAATATGTTTAAATACAACCTTTTCCTTTTCCATAAAATCTTATAGATAGTGGTTCATTGGGAATGTTGAAATATAACATTGTCATCTGGGAGATAAGCACAGGGCCATTTTTTGTCTCTTCAAGGATACAAAATATCATATAGATGAGGCTAAGACTTGAAATTAACTAAGTATGTAGTATGCACACCTGAAAAATCAAAGTTTTCCCCTAATATGGTAGTATGGTGAAGTTGGATAAGACATAAATGAATGGGGCTGAACTCACAGGAAGAGGGTTTAAAAAGAGTCCAATCATTTGGGTAGCTCTAGAGCCTGTAGAAGGCATATACATTAGCTTTTGAGTGTCATAGTTTATAATGTTTGCCAATTTTTTTGCATGGTTCTGGCATTTCACCTCAGAAATGTTGCATATGGTCAAGCAAATATGGCACAATATTACTCTCAGTGTGTTTCCAGGTGACCTTCCAGCCAATATCTATTTCCCTGTTGCCACAATGTTATTCTGTTCAGGTGTTCTGAGTTTACTCTCTGGGAGCTCATCTATTTCCCCAGTGGTGTTTAAGCTACTAAGTGTAATAACGACTGAAAAACAACAATTAGCATGCTATTTCCCACCTTAGTTCACTCTCACTTGCTGTTTACTTTGCTCAGAATACCTTACCTTTTCTTTTTCTGCCTGAATAATTCTTATTTGTATTTTAAGATTAGCTCAAGCCACCTTCACAATGAGAAAAATTCTCCAGTTGTGATAATATAATTCCAGTCATCTGAGGCCCCCACAACCTACTCCCATAGTTCCCTATTTTCACTTTTCTGTAGCTGTTGATTCACTGAATATCTCCTATCCTTAAAAAGTTAGTGTAAATATCTTGAAGAAAATATCTGGTAGCAAAGATAGTCCAAGCCAAATATGTATTTAATAGACATTTCAATATTTAATGAAAGAAATACTCTTGATTAAACCATGGACCTTTTTAATTTGTTGTTTTTAGACATACATGACAGTAGAGTGTAATTTGACACATTAAACATACATAGGTGCAACCCATTACGATTCTTTTCCCAATCTTGTGGTTGAACATGATGTGGTGTAACACTGGTTGTGTATTCATATATGAGCATAGAAAAGTTACATCTCATTCATTCTACTGTCTTTCCTATCCTAGATCCACCTCCCTTCCCTTCATTCACTTTTGTTTAATCCAATGAATTTCTATACTTCCCCTCTCTAATGCCCCTTATTATCAGTTAGCATTTATATATCAGAGAGAACATGCAACATTTTGGTCTTTGGGACTATTTTATTACACTGAGTATGATATTCTCCACTTAATCCATTTACCTGCAAATGCCATATTTTCATTCTTTGTAACTAGCTGAGTAATATTCCAGTATATAAACATACCCCATTTTCTTTATCCATTCATCTGTTGAAAGATACCTAGGTTGATTCTATAGCTTGGCTATTGTGAATTGAGTTTCTATAAATATTGATTTGGCTGCATCAGCTGTAATATGCTGATTTTAAGTCCTTTGAGTTAGGTTTATTTTTATTTTAATTTTCATGTGTTGGTCATTAATTATCAAAACTTTTGAAGTCCAATCCAATTATGTTTGATTAAAAGCAAAAAGTAACTGTGTTGGGCATCCTTTCTGAAGTAGCAAGTTTTCTGTGCTTTTCTTTCTTCATGGATTTTCTTTCTATAAATCTCAAGGTTAAATGATTAGTTCATGGACTATTTTTTGCATTTCCTCATCATCCCAATCTGAAATGTACTTATGAGAATAGTTTACGTAATTTTTGAATTTCTGTGTATGGAGGTTATAAAAACCAAATAACTGCTGGCAAAAAACTCTTATTTAATATGAATTTTTTAAAAAATGGAATAAGAACAAAAACAAGTTAGTTTTTTAAAGAAGAGAAGGTCTCTTAGAAATTCATTTCACCAGGTGGATTCATTAGGATGATAGCTTAGCAGAAACAATATATAGAGACACATTTGGAATCTGAATAGAAATGTACATTATATTAATTCACATTCTACCTCTAATCAATTTCATTGCATATTACCTACTTTAACTTATACTTGTGATACATTTGAAGTCAGAGCATCAATTTAACTTGTAAGAATGTAATTATATTTGATAATGTATTCACTTTTCATTATTCTGCTTATGCTTCTACCCATGCAGACTCAATGGTGCTTGCAATGAGACAGGAGGGAAATTGCTTGAGAGAAGTACCATGCTCTATTCTTTTCCTGTGCCTGCCTGCCTGCCTGCCTTACAAATCTCATTGAACTGTAATAATTTAGTGTTTTGAGTATTACATGCACAACATTTCTGTATGAAAAGATATTTTTAAAGATGAAACACAAAATTTCATTACAGATGAATATTAACAGATGAATTTTTGCAATTGATCTTGATATAGGAAAACTAACTTTGAATCCTAATTTAACACAACTGTAATCCCCTCAAAAATACTTCTGTTCTTACCAATAGAACCACATTGCAAATATTTACTCCATTCCTGTTGTTTGGGATGATTGTGTTGTTATGCATTGACTTGTATTCCCCCCAAGTTCATTCATTGATGTCCTAAAACCCCAATGTGAATAAATTTGGAGATGAGGCTCCTAAGGAGGTAATCTTAATGAGGTCATAGGGTAGGGTTCCAATTCACTAGGATGGGTGACCTTATAAGAACAAGAAGAGACACCAAGGGTGTCTGCAAACAGAGGAAAGGTCATGTGAAGACACAGTGACAAAGCAGCCATCTGTAAGCCAGAGAGAGGTGTCATGAGAAACCTAATCTCCAGTACCTACTTCTCAGAATTCCATCTCCCAGAATTATGGGAAAATACATTTCTATTATTTAAACCACCCAGTAGGCGGTGATTGTTATCACAGCCCATGATGACTAATACAATTATGCTTTTCAATTTCAACAATGAAATGTTTGTAAAGATTTTTACCTCAATTGACATAAAAGTACCCACATAATAATATTGATTCTGCCTTTTAGCCCCAAACTTTTACCACCTGGCCATTAACAAAATAAGTTTATAACATTTTACCCTAAAGAGCAACTTTTCTGCACTGAACTTTCATAAGATTTATCGGCTGTTTTAAAATAGCATTTACTATAATTCATTATCTATTCTGTGCTTTTGTGATATTCATTCTATCACTGTTATTAAAAAGAAAGCATCATGCATAAAAGGGTAACATATTTTAGTTTATTCTCCATTTAGAGAACTCAACCTGCTTCCAGCAAGTGCTTAATAAATTATTATGAATTAATCATGGCAAGGTTGAAAAATATATAGATATTCCAAAAATGAATTCTCTTCTTAAGGTAGTTATTTTACAAATTGATCCACATGTTGGATTGCCAAGTCAGAGATCTAGAAACTAGTTTCTGTCATTCCTGTATTCCCATCCTACAGCAAATGGAAAAATTTCATTTCAGCAAATCCAGTCAGTTACCACATGTAATATTAATATCCATCTTTGTATCCTTAGTGTCATCATCCTAACTTGGAGCTTCCCAATTTTTCCTAGAAAACTACAGTCAGCTTTCTTGTTTTCTGTCCCTGTCTTACTCCATTTCCATCAATATTTCAACTCCAGTTCTTTAAAATTGGAATGGACATGCCACTCATATGCTCCAAAGATGTCACAGGATTGAAGTGATCTTTGGCTAAAGAGTTGTCACCTGCTACAGAGGAGGGTCATTGCAAAAAGGAGAGAAATCCCTAATGCTTCCAAGGGAAGCCACCTCACCTCATCAAGGAGACCGACCCTACCTAGCCTATGGCACTAAAGGATCTAAGAAGCTAGCTACTCTCAAATTCCCCACGAGTGACCCCTGTGGGAACTCAGCTGACTCTTAAGAGACAGGAACAGGTCAATTTGACCAGCTTGATCTTAAACACCTAACAAAACAGTTAAAACCAAAACATAGTCATTCCTGGGTATTTAAAAAGAAACTGTCAAAGTCAGAAATTTTCACTCAGTTTAAGGCCTACAGATCTTCCTAAGCTACATAGGTAGGCTTAATCTATGTTCACTAGTATGATTATCTAGCCCTAAATAACAGAAATATTGAGACCTCTACTAAACACAGGTTATACTAATAGAAGGATGTTTTACAAAAATCAGATGACATGAAGTAGCTTAACTGTATTTTCTGGGGACATTAGTAACATTAAAAATTAAAAATTGTGTTTCCATTCCTGATCACCCTGCCAATATTGAAGTTCCCAAATAAAGACCTTGACCCCTCCAGCCTTTGTTAGGCCTAATTATAGGAACAACTTCTCAGTTCTTCCACCTGGTGAGAGATTGATTTCTATTCATTTACATGTTCCAGATGCTGCAAAATTTATTCTGTATTAATATCATTTTGGTACTCATGTCATTTGTTTTCTCTCATAGAAGCACCCATCCCCCAGATGACTTTACAAACTGCTCTTCCCCAAGCAGACTTCTGCGCTGGACCCCTCAATTGACCAGATTTCTAAAAAGGAACTCCAAACTGCTTGGCCCCAACTCCGCCCCCTTCCAGCTCAGAAGCTGCCAGAGTGGTCTTTGCCCACTTTCCTTATAGCAACCAGTTGAGCTCCTAAACAAACGTGGGGAATGAAGCCAGAATTGGACAGTTAGTGTAGAAATCAGGGAATCTGGTCAAATTGAGGAATGAAGTCTGGGAAGTTGGAAACACCCCTGGGAGATTGTCAGTGCATCGAGAGCCCTTTGATCACCAAGGTTACCTGCTTAACTGCCCCTCCCCAAAAGCTGCAGGCAGGGAGTTGCTAATTAATGCCTCCTGGTCCCCCACCTGAATCTCCAGGTGGCCCTTCCCCCTGCCATTCACACCTCACCTTCTTGCTGTGTCACCACCTCCATATGCGCAGGAAGGAGAGATAAGGGTCAGAGGGAGGGGCAGAACAAAAGACCCTAACCTATAAAAGATGTAGGATGTGCTCACCTCTTGGGATTCCAGAACACCAGCCATGGCCCCCCTTCTCCCACTCGGGAGAAGTTTGTATTACTACTTTTAAATAAAGCCTGCTTAATATGCTCTGGCATCATACTTCAACACCACGGAGGAAGCAGAATTCGTCACCGGTATGCAGCGGTATCAAAAATGTGTGCTGGAATGGTGGTATGGAAAATTAAATATGATTAAGAAGCAAAATATTCTTATGACTGAAATTTATAGTCCTGTCAAATTAACTTTAAATCTTTGTGGTTGATGTTATTTACTATCTTAAACTTATAAGAGTAAATTAAGCAGATAAAGAAGTAACAAATGAAAATTACTTATGCAAAGTAATGTAAAAAGAAAAACATTTTACTAGTAACTTTTATACTGTACCATACATTAAATGAATCTCAACATTCCTACTCTTTCATCTTTTCCAGGATGTATCTTTCAAGATTGTTGATATAATTCACCAAACTATGCTTCACTTTTGACATGCAGATAATGTATATTAATAGAAATTAGATAAAGATAATAAAGTCAATTTGCATTTTGAGGCATTGATTTTATTTCTAAAACATTTAAATACTTCTTCAATATATATTAATCATTTATAAATTTCTGATATTGCTAAATGTTGAGGGAGGCTGAATGGAAAAATATAATAATAATGTTAATTGTAAAATAAAATATCAGGAAGAAAACTATTCATATTTCATGAACATATTTTACCTTAGGAAATTAAAGAAGAAACACAGCAGACAGGAAGTTGGGAAAAAAAGAGGAAGAGAAGAGAAGAAATTTTAACAGAGTTAACACATATTGATCTTTAAAAAAAACTATTGCCACATAATAATTATATAGAGTAGTGCCTTATTTTAGTGACATATCCATACATGCATGTAATATAATTTAAGCAATTCCATTCTCTAATACATCTCCTTTTCCTCCCTTTCATCATTCCCTTACTCCCCCTTTCCTTTCCCCTAGTGGTCTCTCTTCTATTTTCATGAGATCTCCCTTTTTATAATTTTGTCTCTCTAGCTTCCCCATATGAGGGAAAAAAGGACTTTGGCTTTCTGATTCTAGCTTATCTTGCTTGACATTATGTCCTCTAGTTCCATCCACTTACCCACAAGTGAAACATTTTTTTCTCCTTTGTGACTGAATAAAATTCCATTGTGTATATACGTCAAATTTTTTTACCATGTTCACCTGTTGATAGACACCTCAGTTATTTCCATAATGTGGCCCTTGTGAATTGGGCTGCTATAAACATGGGCATATGACACATAGTGATCTTTAATTATTAAATATAAGAAGATAGAGAGATTAGGGATCATTAGTTGTAAAAACCATTTTTGTCAGTTTTGATTGCTATAACAGAACAGTATAGACTGGGTGCTTAGACATACAAATAGATTTCTCACAATTCTGGAGTCTAAAAGTCCAAGCTCCAGGCTCCAGCAGAGTTATGCATGATGACAGACTCCTTGCAGGTGTGCAAATGTTTGCCATTTTGTTTATTTCCTCACATGGCTCAAAGCAAACAGAGAGAAAGAAAGCTCTTCCTACTCTTACAAAGGACAGTAATCCTGTTCATGGGGGCTCCACTCTCATAATCTAATCACCTCCTAAAGACCCTTTTGCATAATACCACAAACATTGAAGTTAGGATTTAAATACTGGATTTGAGATGGATATAAACATTCACTTTACAACAATGGCAAACTCAAAAATATTAGTCTTGCTGGAAGACTGAAATTTAATTGCCTGAGCATGCTTTCTGGTTAACAAAAATTTGTTCTCAAAAACTATGAGGAATGACAGATAAATCTTGTTTTCTTACAGGTTACATGGTACTTAAAAGGCAGTAAAATAAATTGTAACTTACTGGCTATTTAGGACAGTCTCAAAATGTGTAGCTGATGCTCTCTACACCTTGTGCAAGTTTTGAGCAAATAATTCAAAACTATAATTTTGAGACAAATAAAAGCAATATTTTTTCTCATACTAATATTTAGTTTGAATCCATCCATCTATTGAGTCTTGATTTAGCTGCTTGCATTTTAGGGGTCTTGTTAAGGAAGTCAGGTCCCAGATCAACATGGTGAAGATTTGGGTATACTTTTTCTTTTAGTAGTCACAGGTCTCTGTTTTAGTGCCTAAGTTTTTGACCCACTTTGACTTCAATAAAGGTTTAATTTCATTGTGTTACGTGTGACTTTCCATGTTTCCTAGCACCATTTGATGAATAGGTTATGTTTTCTCCAGTGAATGTTTTTGGCACCTTTGTGTAGTATTAGATACCTGTATTTAGGTGGATTTGTCTCTCTGTCTTCTATTCTGTAGCATTGGTCTACATGTCTATTTTGGTGCCAATACCATGCTGTTTTTGTTACTTTAGCTCTGTACTATAAAGTCTGATATTTTAATACCTCCTGCTTCACTGTTCTTGCTAAGGATTGCTTTGGCTATTCTGGGTCTCTAATTTTTCCAAATGAATTTCATGAATGTTTTTTCTAGTTCTATGAAGAATGCCATTGGGGATTTAACAGGAATTGCATAAAATTTGTATAATACTTTTAGTAGTATGACCATTTTGACAATATAAATTCTGCCTATCCAGGAGCATCAGAGGTCTTTCCATCTTCTAAGGTCTCCTTCAATTTCTTTCTTTAGTGTTCTGTAGTTTTCATTGTAGAGGTCTTTCACCTGTTTTGTTAGATTGAATCCCAATACTCATACATTGCTGGTGGGGATGCAAAATGGAGATTCCTCAGGAAATATGGAACGGATCCACCATTTGACCCAGTTATCCCGCCCTCAGTTTATACCCGAAGGAATAAAAATCAGCATCCTACAGTGATGCAACCACATCAATGTTTATAGCACATCAACTCACAATAGGGAAAATATAGAACCACCTAGGTGCCCTTCAAGAGATGAATAGATAAAGAAAATGTGGTATATATTCCATCATATATGAAATATTACTCAGTTTTAGAGAAGCATGAAATTGTGGCATTGCTAGTAAATGGATGGAGTTGGAAAATATCATGCTAAGTCAAATAATCGAAACCCAAATTACCAAAGACTGAATGTTTTCTCTGATATGTGGATGATGATTCACAATAAGAGGGGGTGGGAGAGGGAAAAATAGAGTTACTTTGTATTATGTAGAGAGGAGTGAAGGGAGGGGAAGTGATATGGGGGTAGGAAAGATAATTGTCATTATTACCTCATGATACATACATGACTGCATGACCAATGTGATCCTACAATATGTACAATCAGAAAAACGAGAAATCACACTCCATTTATGTATGATTTATCAAAATGTATAGAGGCAGTCTACTGTCATATACAAGTAGTTAGAAAAAAAATTATTTAAAAAATGGTATTTAATGTTTTATATGAATATGTATCTAATTCAAATCTAAACATTCCAAATGTATCTTTGAATTAAAATGATTTTGAAAGTCAGTTTGAAACACTTTCAGGTGTTATGGTCCCTGCATTTTAAATAATCATTCCACTTTTCTGTCATTTCAAATGAGAGGATAAGCAAAATGGGATTAAAAATACCGTGAATGTTTAAATCATAGTTTAGCTATTTCAACTAGCCTTCCTAATTTCAGTTATAGATTTGTTTTTTTTTAAATGGATAGTAGAATAGATTTGCTAATAAAGAAAAGAATATTATGACATTATTGAAATGCATGTAGGGGAAAAAATATTATCCAATGGCGAGCAATAACAGATATGAGAGAGGAAAAGGGATTTCATTCTCCTCCATCCTGGAAGAAAAAGAGAATAATAACCATTTCATGGGCTTGATTCTCTAGAACTGAGATGCCTGTAATCTGTGTCTCTATAAATCTTCAGAAACTACAGGAAAACATGACACAGAAAGCAGCATTTTTTTTTATTCATTGCCTCTCCCATTTTCTTTCTTTAATTATTATCTAAGAAGCATTCTTTTCTAATTTATTTATCACATAAATGCATAAAGCACCAAAATAAATTTGAAAAATTATTTCAAAAGTAGTCTTACCAATACTATTTCAAAAATATTTTAAATGTATTTTTATAAATTCAGCATTTAATTTTGAGAATAAAATTCTCAGCAGTATATTCTGAGATTGGAAAGGTAAGAAGATGAAAATTAAATTTATAGGGAAGTTATAAGGAGTAAATAAATTACAAAAATCCTGACTAGTACATTATAATAATATCATTTTATAATAATGAAAATGATAGTGTCACCTATTTATTATGAACTGGAGTTGTGGACTAAAGAATAATGTAGGCAGTTTAATGGAATGAAAGTAATTACCCTTCTTATAGGTAAATATAAGTATTAAATATTAAATAAATAGTCGTTTAACACCATTATTTTGTCTGTTTCTAACATTCAGTCTAAAACCTTACATTTGAAAACCAGATTTAATTGACAAAATCAAGTAGAATTAAAGGAAGACAAAAATTGATATTATCTGTGGGAAGTTTAACACTGAATAAGAAAAAAATCAACCCTTATTTAAGGAGGTTTGTGTTGGTGAGAGAGACAGAAAAACAGAGTGAGGGAATGAGAGAGAACTCATTATGTACATATGTGGACATAAGCAGTGTGAACACATTCCAAAATAACATAATTTTAGGTGTTTTTTTTTAATTTTCTGTATATTCAGGAGGTAAATGAACTTGGAATACAAATAGAAAACCAAATCTGATTTAAAAGATTGAATAAAATAGAGATAAGAGCAGAAAAACAGAAAAAGAAAAAAAAAAAAAAACCAGAGAAAATCATGAAAACAAAAGCTGATTTTTAAGAACTTCAAGGAGATTCAATTCCACTTACTGAAGCCTGGGCGGCTGGCTGGGAGCCACAGGTTCCATTATGCCAAGTCCATTGGCAGAGGCGGTGGTAGGTCTGGGGTCAGTTGCACATGGAACAACCATGGCCTCCTGGAGATCCTAGTGCCTTCCTCAGGCAGAGGGTGAGGCTGAGGAGGAGAGTCATTGGACATGTCCCCCTCTCTCCCTGCCTCCCCTGCCCACCGCTGTCTGGCAGTGGCACCCAGCTGTACAGCCATGGGATGGAGTTGGCTTGCCAAAAGAACAAAGAGAGTGAGGAGCTCTGTGGCATGCAGATGGAATCTTGCAGAAGCTGAGCACAAACTTGGTAGCTCAGCACTGCCTGACTCGGAGTCCTTAGATCAGGAACATGTCAGAGGACAAAGGGCAGTAATGGTGTGACTCTACTTCACATACAACCAGAGAAACAATTTTATTCCATTCATGTACGATGAATCACAATAAATTAAATTTAAAAAAAAAAAGAAATAAGCCAATCCCAAAGGGGGGAAAAAAAGAATGGAAGCAAGGAGAAGAATGGCGACTGAAAAAAGAGGCTTTAGTACAAAGAGAGAGAGAGTACAAAGAAGAGGCTTTAGTACAAAGGCTTTAGTGGAATGTGGGTGAGATCTGCATGAATGTTTTAAACAAGAGTTTTATTAATCAAGAGAAAAGAAACTAAAGATGAAGATAAATCAAATTCATTTATTCAGAAATATGTCCAAAAAATCAAACCTTTTGGTATTTTGAGTCAGTGGGATGATAGAGGTTTTTGTCTGACCAACCCTACCTTGTATGTGAAGAAACTGCTACATGTTTTCACCTAGAAGCTGAGCAGAAAGGGGTTTTCTTCTCTATCTTCATTACCCAGAAGTAAGAGGGCACCTTATTTAATGTATTTTTATACTTAACTTTCTTTTGTTTTTCTTCCTTCCAATTTAAAATGCTTTTTAAAATTTATCCTTTTTATAACTCAAATGTCAAAAACTTATGTCTATTTCTTAATCTGTTTTCAATTATGTTGACTGGAATGGTGTGAGCTTTGGAAATATTCCAACAAATTATTTTACTCACAAAAGAAAAATATTATTCTTCCTTTGCCTGTCAAAGGTTAAAAAATGACCTCCCAAATATGACCATGTTCCTAAACCCCCACATTGGAGAATAGTTTACCTTACAACTTACATGAATCAGGGATTTCCAGAACACAGAACCAATACATTATGTCCACATGGGTGGTTGTGTGTGAGTTTGCATAGAATTTTCACGTCTTCCTGAGGCCCAAGAAATCCCAGGATATGCAGTTGGCAAGTTGGACAGGAGAGTCAATGGTATTCTTTCAGTCCCAAACTGACAGGGCCACCACACAGGAAAAACTGATGTTGTGTATTTAGCATGAAGTCAGTGAGTCACAGGAAATTCTCATTTATCTTGTCCATTCAAATTAGGCTTTCTACTGATCATATGAGACTCACCCACATTATGGAGGACATGTTAAATTATAACATGGAGACGCAATCAGAAACATCTAGACAATGGAAAACTCTTTAAATGGGTACCTTTAATAAATGCATTTTAAGGTGTGTAAAGAGAAATAGATGGAGACATAAGAGGAAAGAATAGACAAAGCAATCCTAAGTGAGAAAAATGAAGCAAGACACATCACAATACCAGACCTTCAATTATACTACAGAGGTATAATAACAAATAAAGCCTGGTATTGGCACCAAAACCGGCATGAAGACCAATGGAATGGAATATGAGACACAGTGACAAACCCACATGAACACAGTTCTTTTTTTCTAGGCCAAGGAGCCATAAACATACTTTGGAGAAAGATAGCCTCTTCAAAAAATGGTGCTGGGAAAACTGGAAATCCATATGTAGTAGAATGATACTTAAACCCTATCTCTCACCTTGCACAAAACTCAAAGTGGATCAAAGACCTAGGTGCTAGACCAAGAAACCCTACATATTCTAAAAGAAAAGAAATCCGGAGGTAAATAAAAATGTATTAGAATTAAATGAGAAAGTGATACCACATACCAGAACCCCTGGGACATTATGAAAGCAAATCTAAGAGGAAAGTTTATAGGTATAAGTGCCTACATAAGAATATCAGAAAAATTCCACATAAACAATCTAATGATGCATCTCAAGGCCCTTCTAGAATAAGAACAAACCAATTCTGGAACCAGTAGAAGGAAGAAAATAATTAAGATCACAGCCAAAGTCAATGAAATAAACAATTAAAAAACAATACAAAGAATCAATGACACAAAACATGAGTTCTTTAAAAAGATAAAAATGATTAAACTTTAGCCACACTCAACAAAAGAGAAAAAGAAGACCCAAATTAATGGAATTAGAGATGTGAAATAATTAATCATCAAAGACATCACAGAAATCTAAAGGATCATTAGTTTATATTTTAAAAAACTATGCTCCAATAAATTGGAAAACCTAAAATAAACGTATGCATTTCTAGACAAATAAAACTGGCAGAAATTAAATTAAGACACAGAATACCTAAAATGACCAATAACTAGCAATAAAATAGAAACAGTGATAAAAAACCTTCCAACAAGAAAAAGCCCAAAACCAGGTGAATTCTCAGTTGAAGTTTACCAGGCCATTAAAGAAGAACTAATGCCAAAGCTCCTCAAATTATTTCATGACTTAGAAAACAAGGAACACGTCCAAATTTATTCTATAAAACCACCATCTCACTCTTACCAAAACCAGACAAGGGCACAATGAGGAAAGAAAAGTACAGACCAATATACTTGATGAATTCAAATGCAAATATCCTTAATAAAATATTAGCAAATTGTTTTCAGCAGCATATAACATTATGATAAAGTTGTTTATTTCAAAAAGTATGTATTTTGTATAGTAAGAATGTCCAGTATTGCTAAGAACCCAAATAAGCAAAAAGAAATTAATCATATTAATGTTATAGTTTTTAATTTGAATATACAGTGTAAGCCAAGATGATGTCTAATTTTTCTACACAGTCTTATATTAAGACTTTTGAATTATCTATTAATGTTAAGAGTCAATTTGGTTTAGTAATATATACACATATATATATATATAAAATAAAGTTGTATGTGATTATGTGCATGTGTGTGCGTGCGATTCTGGGGGTTGAACACAGGTATAATTTACAACTTGGCTACATCCTCATTTTTATTTTTTGTTTGGCAACAAGGTCTTGATAGGTTGATTAGGGACTTACTAAGTTGCTGAGACTGACCTTGAACCGTGAACTTATCATCTCCTGCCTTTGACTCCTTGAATCACTGGAATTACAACCATGTACCATACCATTGCATCTGACTCAAAACATACTATTACTTTCTGCTTCCACCTCTAACCATAATTACAAGAATGACTAGGGAGAGAGAAACTTTAAGCTCCGTTGAAATTTTGCTTACAATGATGTTATCCTTTAATGTTTTCAAGAAAATATGACTCTATTTAATGAAAGATGTAATATATGTGTTATAGCAAATGAAGAATTTATTTTATTCATATTTTTATTTTGATTTGTTCTTTTTAGTTATACATCACAGTAGAGTCTATTTTGTCATTTTTATACATATATGAAATATTGTATTCTAACTAGTATCCCAGTCTTGTGGCTGTATAGGATGGGGGAGTCACTCTGGTGTGTTTATATATGTACACAGGAAATTTATGGTAGATTCATTCCACTATCTTTCTTATTCTTACTTCCCCCTCCTTTCCCTTTTGTGTCTACTCCACTACTTCAAGTCTTCTCCTCCATCCCCCTTGTTATGGGTTAGCATTTACATATCAGAAAGAGTGTTTGACCTTTGGGATATGGGGATTGGCTCATTTCACTTAGCATGATAGTCTTCAGATTTATTTATTCACCAGTGAATGTCATAAAGTCATTCTTATTTATGGCTAAGTGAGATTCCATTGTGCACACATACAACATTTTCTTTATCCATTCCTTTGCTGAAGAGCACTAGGGTGAATTCATAGTTTAGCTATTGTGAATTGTGCTGCTATAAACAATGAAGTTGCTGCATCTCTGTAGTATGTTGATTTTAAATCCTTTGGATATATATTGACGACTGGGATAACTGGGTCAAATGGAGGTTCCATTCCGAGTTTTTGAGGAATCTCCATACTACTTTTCAGAGTGGTTGCATTAATTTGCTCTCCCACCACAATGTATCAGTGTACCTTTTCCCTACATCCTTACCAACATCTACTGTTACTTGTATTATAGATAATTGTCATTCTGGTTGGGATAAGGTAAATGCCACTATAGTTTTAATTTGCATTTCCCTAATTACCAGAGATGTTTACACTTTTTAAAATATGTTGACTGTACATGTTTCTTCTATTGAGAAGTGTTAGTTCAGTCCCTTTGCCCATTTATTGATTGGATCCTTCTTCTCCTTCTCTGCTTTCTTCTTCTTCTTCTTCTTCTTCTTCTTCTTCTTCTTCTTCTTCTTCTTATTATTATTATTATTATTGGTGTTAAGCTTTTTCTGTTCTTTGTTTATTCTGGAAATCAAAGCCTTATCTGCAGTGGCAGATTTTATCCCATTGTGCAGATTTTCTATGTGTACTTGACTGTTTCCTTTGCTGTGAAGAAGCTTTTTAGTGTGATCACATCTCTTTTATTGATTCTTGATTTTACTTCTTGTACTTTAAGAGTCTTGTTGAGGAAGTTGGTTCCCAAGCCAATATGTTGGGGTGTTGGACCTACATTTTCTTCTAGTAGGTACAGGGTTTCTGGTCTAATGCCTAGGTCTTTAATCCACTTTGAGTGGATTTTTGTGCTGGGTGAGATACAGAGTTAAATTTCATTCTGCTACATATGGATTTCCAGTTATCGCAGCACCATTTGTTGAAGAGGCTATCTTTTCTCCAAAGTATGTTTAGCACCTTGGTCTAGAACATGATAATTGTTTTCATGTGGGTTTGTCACTGTTTCTATTCAATTCCATTGGTCTTAATGCCTGATTTGGTGCAAACAGCATGCTTTACTTTTTGTATAGCTCTATAGTATAATTTAAGGTCTGGTATTGTGTTGCCTCCTTTATTACTTTCCTTACTGAGCATTGTAATTTCATTCAATCTGTATAGCACTTTTGGTAGCATGGCCATTTTGACAATATTAATTCTGACTACCCAAGTACATAGGAGATCCTTCCACCTTCTAAGGTCTTCTTCAATTTCTCTCTTTAGTGTTCTGTAGTTTTTATTGTAGCAGTCTTTAGCCTCTTTTGTTCGATTGATTCCCAAGTTTTTGGTTATTAATTTTGAGGCTACTGCAAATGGGATCTTTTTGCTCTTTTCTCTACACCTGATTTATCATTGGTGTAGAGGAATGCAATTGATTTATGGGTGATAATTTTGTTTCCTCCTACCTTGGTGAATTAATTTGAGTTCTAGAAGTTTTCTTGTGGAGATTTTTGGGTTAGATATATAGGGTCTCGTCATTGGCAAATAGAGATAGTTTGAATCCTTTTGTTTCTATTCATAATCCTTTAATTTCTTTCTTTGCTTGATTGCTCTGGCTAGAGGTTCAAGATCTATGTTGAATAGAAGTGGTGGCTCAGCTCGGAATCCAGCTCTTACTCTACTTTCTAGAGGGAATGCTGTTTTTCCCCATGTAGAATGATCTTGGCCTTGGGTTTTTTACACAACTTCTACAATATTGAGTTGTGTTCCTGCTATCCCTCGTTTTTCTAGTGTTTTGAGCATAAAATGGATGCTGAATTTTGTGAAATGCTTCTCTACATATATTGAGATAATCATGTGATTCTTGTCTTTAAATCTGTTGATGGTAAGGATTATGTTTATTGATTTCCATATGTTGAACTAACTTTTCATCCCTGGGATGATACCTAATTGATCATGGTACACTATCTTTTTATTGTGTTTTTGTATACAATTTTACAGTACTTTTTAAAAGAATTTTTGTATCTAAGTTCATCAAGGATATGGCTGAAATTTTCTTTCTTGATGTATCTTTTTCTGGTTTGAGTATCAGGGTGATAATATATTTATAGAATGAGTTTGGAAGGGTTCGCTCCTTTTCTGTTTCATAAAATAATTTAAGGAGGTTTGGTGTTTATTTCTAATTAAAGGTCTGGTAGAATACAGCTGAGAAACTATGTATCCTGGGCTTTTCTTTGTTGTAGGCTTTTGTTAGTAGGCTTTCAATTTCATTGCTAGTAATTGATCTGTTTAAGTCTTCTAGGTTCTCCTGATTCAAATTTCTTAGCTCACATGTCTCTAGAAATTTGTTGGTGTCTTCAAGATTTTCTAATTTATTGCAGTATGAATTTACAAAATAGTTTCTAATTATCCTCTGTGTTTCAGTAGTGTCTAAGCTGATATTTCCTTTTTCATCATGAGCCTTCATACTTTGAGGTTATCCCCTCTTTCTTTTGACTAGCTTGGCTCAGTGTTTATCAGTTTTGTTCACTTTTTCAAAGAACCTACTCACCAATTTTTTGAATATTTTAATATGAATTTCATTGATTTTGGCTCTGATTTTGATTATTTCCTGTCTTCTACTTATTTTGGTGTTAATTTCTTCTCTATTTTCTAAGGTCTTTATATGTTTTTCAGGTTATGTATTTAGTTACATTCTATTCTTTTAATGAAAGAACTTTATGCTATGAACTTTGATCTTAGTACTGCCTTCATAGTGTCCTAGAGATTTTGATATATTGTTTCAGTATTCTCATTTACTTCAAAGTAATTTTTAATTTCACACTGATTCCCTCTGATTCCATCCATTGTTTAACAGTGAATTATTTAATCTGCACGTGTTAGATTAGTTTCTTTGCTTTGTCTTATCATTGATTTCTAATTTCATTCCCTTACAATCTGAAAGAATGCAAGGCATTATCTGCAGGTTTTTTTTTTTTTTTTTTTTTTTTTGGTATTTGTTCAGAGTTGTTTTGTGACCTAAGATATGGTCTAATTTCAAAAATGACACATATGCTGCTGAGAACAAATATATTAAATCATTGATAGGTAAAATATGGTATATATGTCTATAATGCCTGAATTATTAATTATATTTTTAAGTTTTATAGCTTCTTTTTAAAATATTTGTTTCAAAATCTATCCAGTGATTTGGGAGGCATGTTAATATCTCTCAGTATTATTTTGTTGTGGTCCATCTAATCCTTGATATTGAGAAGGTTTGCTTTATGTATGTAGATGCTCCATTATTTGGTTCATAAATATTTACCATTGTTATTTTTTGTTGCTGTATGATTACTATAAGCAGTATGAAATGAACTTGTTTGTTCTCATTAACTTTTGCTTGAATTCCACCTCGTGCTTGTTTATGAGATCCATGTGAATAATATGTTTTTTCCCATCCTTTTACCTTCAGTCTATGGAAGTCTTTGCCTAGTAGGTGAATCTCTTGGAGACAGGATATTGTTGGGCTTTGTTTTTTAATGCAGTCTGCCGGTCTTTGTGTGTCTTTGATGAGTTGAGGCCATTCACATTCAATGTGATTATTGAGAGACAAGTTTTATTTCCTATCATTTTGATTTATTTCTAGTTTTTAATTGGTATTAGTTTATCTTTTGACTATACTTCCAGTGTATTTCCTCCCTCTGCTGGTTTTCAATTTTATTTCTCATTTCCTCTCCATGAATTATTTTATGGACTATGTTTTGTACATCAGGCTCTCTAGGTGTAAATTCTTTTAACTGTTGGTTATTGTGGAAGTATTTTGTTTCACCATCCATTCTGAATCTTAATTTTGCTGAGTATAGTATTCTTGCTGCATATCCATTTTCCTTAGGTATAATTATTCCAAGATTTCCTAGCTTTCAGAATCTGGTATGAGAAATCAGCTGAAATCCAATTGGTTTACCTTTATCTGTGACCTATCCTTTTATTCCATCAGCATTTAAAATTCTATCCTTTGTTCTGCATGTTGGGCACGTTCATAATAATGTGCATTGGTGTGCTCTGTTGTAATTTTGTATATTTGGGGTCTTGTATGCCTCCTGTATATGATTTTCTATTTCATTCTTAAAGTTTGGGAAAGTTTCTGATTTTATTTTGTTAAAACATTGTGCATTCTTTCATCTGTGTTTTAGAGCCTTCATCTATCACAATGAATCTTAAATTTGGTCTTTTTATGTTATTGCATATTTCTTGATTTTCTTAGCTATTTTTTTCCTTGGTCAACTTTCTTTCCAGGATTATACATTTTGTTTTCATTGCCAGAAATGCTACCTCCCAGGTGGTCTAGTCTATTCGTGATCCTTTCCATTAAATTTTTAATTTGGTCTATTGATTCCTTCATTTTGAGGATTTCCATTTGGATCTTTTTCAGAATCTCTATCTCTTTTGGAAGTGATCTTTCACTTCCTATAATCTCATTCTGATGTGGCTCCTTACATCATCTTTTACCTTGTAGATCAGTTTAACTATGAATTTTCTAAATTTCTTATTTGACATATCCTCCACTATGGTGTCCATGGATTTTGTTATTGAGGTATTTTGATTTGTTTGGAGTAGCTTGCGCCCTTATTTTTTCATATTATTTGTGTATGTGTACATTCAGTATTTGGAGGTTGGGTGACAGAGTCTCTCCCCTATGAACTTACAGTGTCCCTGAAAGTTTTAATTCCTCACAATTTAGGGGGAGTCACACAATAACAATATCTACGAAAACTATTTATACCATTTACCTAAATTCTTAGTTCCTATATGACATCTATAATGTTAATTCTCACAATAAACTGAAGTTATTTGATACACAATTAACTAATGTAAAACAATAAGTTTGTAAAGGTTTTACTCTTTCAAAAGGTGAAGAGGAGGAATCAAAAGAGATGTAGGATATGATGATCATAAGGAAGGAGGAGAGAAAAGTAAAAGTAAAATATTAAAGGAAGAGTGAAAAATGGAACAATTTAATTTGTATGTTAGAAAAAGAAAGAGAGATACACAATAAAGAGAAATATACACAGTACAATTATCAAAAACCCTAGTCCTGAAAAGAAAGAGTCATGCAAAATAACTACTTTCAAAAATTGGTAGAAATGAAAAAAGTGTGAATATATGTGTATGTACACATGCCATATTTGATTAAACATACAATCAAAACAAGAGAAAGAGAAGGAAGACAGAGCAAAAGGAAAAACAATTGAAAGAAATTTTTTTAAAAAAATGGTTCTTCATGAAAAATTAGATTGTTTCCATTGCAGTTGTCAAAATTGTGAATGACAATATATGTTTTGTGGTGCCAAATGTCATTCCTTCCTTTTTTTCTTGAGGTTCATATTATGCACTAGAGTTGTATGCATATGTTGCCAAGACCTTCCTCTTTTTGTATTGCTCCTCAAGTTGCTACTTAGAGTTCAAAAATTCTCCACTTCCCTTCCTATCTTATGAGGTGGTGATGTTTGGAGAGTTTTCTCATCCACTCTCAGGGTGAGTTTCTGTACAGTTCTGTGAGCTTCCAAAGGCAGGGTTCAGGTCTAGTTAGGCCCTGGTCTTTTGTTGAAGGGTGATTGGTTTAAAGATTTTTAATTAGTGTGCCTCTAGAGCCCAGCAATAGCCAATCCACACTGGGAGTCTGCACCACAGGATTTCCCCTGGGTTCGAGTCATGCAGAGATTATCCAATTTTTCTTCCCCTCTGCCACCCACAAATCATGTCCTTCCTGGCCTCCTGGGATCAATTCCTAAGCACACAGTCGCTCCCACCCATCCAATAGAATTCCTGGCCCACCCCAGCTGGTCCTGCAAATTGCCCCACTCAAAAGTATCAGAGGGACCACTCAGATCTCAATGTTTTTCCCCTGGGTAAAACATTCTCTGTACCTGAATTTCTCCTGGTTTCCTAGGCACACTGTAGTCCTGTGGCAGGTCATTGACTCCTCTAGTTTTGGGACCCAGCTCAGATTACATACATCTGTGTCCCTAAGCTTGTTCCCATAGCCACTGGCCACTATAGCATGGTGTAAATATGGCATTTGCTTTGGCTTTCCATGGATAACCGGGGACATACAGCATCTTTTCCCCAAGAGAATATAGTGTAGATTACCCTCTGGATCAGTTCAACAGTGTCCTTTGTCTCCGATTTCTCACACCAAGATATACCAGGGTGCTACCTGAATGAGGGTTTTTATTGTCCCTCTCCCAAACTTGCCCACAGTGTGTCAGTTCCAGCAGGTGCCTGTGGTGGGTTTTTTCTTTCATTTTTCTATGTCCAGTCTTCTGAGTCTCCAAGCTATTCTGAGAGTCCAATATTAAACATTTTCACCAACCTCACTGAGAAGCTATTTGTCCATTTTTCCAGTCTCACACACTGGAGCAGCTTGGAAAAATTCCTCTTCTACAGTAACATCTTAACAAATCTGTAATGAAGAATTTATAAGCATGAATCTACACAAAATTTTCAAATATTACAGCATTTTCAATTTTAATTGAAATATAATCTGAAAGTATCTCACAATTTAAAGTATTTCCTATATCTCTACACATTTCATTAAATGATAAAAACAGAATATTCACAAACAGCAAATGTTTATAACACAATTAAAACATGGGAAATGCACATTATCCATTTCAAATATTCAATTTTAACATTTTATCCTTCAAGGTATAGATCCTATTTTATTTTACAGTTAGAATAGGTAGTATACAAAAAATGAGCTCAGGTGTACATTAATTAACATGTTTATTCTCCCCACATTGTGATTGCTGGATGATATTCAAATAGGCACTTTATTTAATTATATAGTCAAGCAATAATTAAAAATCACTAGCATAACTATTATAGATTCATAACTATGAATCATCAATCATCTGTGTGATAATTTGGAAGAATAAGTTCTCTGAAGTGGAAATTCATAGGTTCAATATAAGGTCTTCACTAAACAGAGTGTTTACTGATTATTTTTACCGTGATTAGGACAATATAAAGTATATCAGAACAACATGTGGTACATCATAAAGATTCATATGTATGTTAAAACATAAAACTGCTGTGTTCTTAATCATAGAAGTATAAGTAAAAGAATTACTAGAGCATTAAACTTGCATCATCTAATAGATCTAGGAAAACCTGCAAGTTGATTTACAGTGAGTTTTGCTTTGCTTTATTAATTCATTTAACAGATGAAATCGCAATACAAACTTGGTTTGAGGCAAATCCAAGACTTTCTGTCTATCTCTTAAGGGAATTAAGGTGTTAGAGAAGTGGAGCATGCTGTTCAAGAAAAGCAGCAAAAGAGAATTCAACATGCTTACATTATAATTGTGCATACAAGTAATTTGATAAAGCTTACATTTTTTGCATGTTGTATGATTTAAATTACAAATGTAAGTTGTGTTAATAAAGTTTAGCTTTATAATTTTGAGCTTACATGCATGTAAAAGTTGAAAATCTACTGAAAGAAATACTCGTGAAATGTTCACTCTTATATCCTAGTTGTGGCTCCTCTTCTTACTCTTCTCCCAGTATTAAAACATTGAATAATATTTACTGCATACTAGACAGTATTCTAAGAGCACTGGATATTTTATTTCCTTTAATTCTCATAGTGATATAAGGTCAGAATTATTATGATAATATTAATTTTACAAAGAAGCAAAAAGAAGCAAACTGAGGCATAGAAAGGCTAAGATATCCTAAGGACACAGAGCAGAAAAGTGGCAAAATTATTACTTAAATTCAGAGTTTAGTTTTTTCAGCCAGCACTATATTCAATTAAATATGGAATATGTGTTGCGCCAATGAAGAGTCTATTTTAGCTTGTTTGATTTTCACTAAGCTCAGTGAAATAGTCAAGAAAACTACTACATTCTCAAAACTAAAATAATAATAATCAGGCTCAGAGATATTCAGGTGTCTCACCAAATGTTATGTCATAAGGAAAAGGTAAATTGTACTCAGAAAACAAAAATTTAAGTATAATTCTAATCTTTTAACTACATCATCCTCAGTTAACAGGATAAAGTATATTTGAAGAAGTATAAACTATACTAAAGACTTCTAGTTCTTAAAAACATTGTTTCCACAATTAAAACAGATGTCCAATTTTACTTATTTTAACATTAAATCAAAACTTAGTATGAACAGAATGCACATAGAAGAACAGGGCAAAGAGCAGTTTTGTAAACACTCTAGGAAACTGATTATACTGTGAATCTCAAAGATTCAGCAGGAATTTGATACATGATGACCATGACTCTTCATCCATGCCCACCCCACATATCACTCTTCCTGAGTCTACTTTACAACATATACATTTATGTCCTGTTTAAATGTCCATTTTAAAAGACATTAAACTAATAGGAATGTGCACTGCAATGATTCATGATAAGCTGTATGCTGATCAGAGTTTTTGATTACTTTTTCCTACTAAAACTTGCATAAATGAGAGGGTGTATTACTAATGTTTTATGACCTTACTGTTTTTATATAATCCTGAGGCATTAACTAACTCCAGGATGATAACTTAATCAATTTCCTGGGCCCCTGGATTTTCAGTTTCTTCATTTAAAACTTAAAATAGTTTTGTTCTCATCACTCATCACAATGGGTAAGATTATTTCTTACCCGTTAGAATCAAAGGGATCAGGGGTAAGAAATAATCTCCATGAGGTTTAAAAAATATTAACATGTCAATAAATTGCAAGTTTTTGATTCTCCTCTCCACTTTTTACACATTTGTTTACAAATGTTTTTTTAAGGTACATAAACAAGGCTATCATATTAGAGTGGGGAGAAGTATGTTTTTCTCTTTCCCACCTGAGTAATAACGCAAAATCTGTTTTCTGGGTCTAATTTTAAACCTTCCTATTCATTCCAAATTCTGTTGCTGTTTTTGTTGTTTTACTTCTTCATCTGACTTCCTAGAGCAAAGAAGTTCTCCTATTGAAGCTGCTCAAACTCCTGATCCAGATTCTAGAAAATCTAATGCAGATTCTGTTAAAACAACTGTAATTAAATAGAATGAAAAGAGCTATTAGGAGGATTTGTGTCCTCAGCCCAGGTCAACACCTGGTACCAAATAAAGAGTTGAAGCTGATAAACAATTAATCTTCTAGATGAGTAAAGTTTCTGGTCCCTATTCTGCACCACACTCTAACTATATTTTATCCTCTACCCCTCTTTTCTTTTCTGATGTATCACAGAACTGGTTTTACTTAAACTTAGTCCTCATACTCTCTATTAAGTATCTAGCCTACTTCAATCTAGCATCTTTCCACACTGCAATCTCTCTTAACAAAGTAAATTATTTTTATTTTTGTTATTGGGATTTGTTGTTGTTGTTGTTGTTTCCTTTGGGTATAGGGGAAAAACCCAGGCCTCACACACGCTAGACTGACAATCTGCACTGAACTCCTTCCTCAGCTGATCATTCTTTTCCTTGTTCTCTGCACTGTTGAAACCAACTTTTATTGTCTCTTTCTTGAAACTTTCTCCTGATTTATGAAAATCATTTCTGTATAATTTTTGTTTATCCTCATTTATTCATGGTCTCTATGTAAGGTCATTTTCTTCATTTTCTTCTCCTTTTCCTCTTCCTCCTATTTTTCTTTCTCCTCCTCCTCCTCCTCCTCTTCCTCCTTCCTCCCTCCCACCTAAAATATTTAACCTAAAATATTTAGCCCAAAATATTTTCCTTGACTATCTTGACATACATTCTCTGGTTTACTAGTTATATTCTTAAACTCCTGAATCTCCAATTTAGGTAACTTTCCTGAATTCTGAACTAATAAATCGGTGAGTACCATACATCTCTTCCTGGTTTCTCATTGATAGGTGAAACTAAACCAGTCAAATGTGAAATATGCTTGTCTTCATTATTTCCTCAACTAATTTATGACACTATATACTATCAAGTTGCTCAAGTCAGAAATGGGGGAAGCAATCTAGACTAACAGACTTAGTAGGTTTTAAGCTTCCTTTCAGATCTACAAATCATCAAATTTTTTATATTCAACTTAACATAATGACCACATCCACTTTCTTACTTTCTGATCTCTTGGTATCTTGGATATTAGCTTTTAATATAATAATATTTAGTATTATTCTGTAAGGTCACAGGCCAGGAGTGCCTACCAAATACTTTTCCCCACAAGGTGTTCTTACTTGAATGCAAATTGAGTTTTCTTATTTGTCTACTTAAAATCATTCAGAGGCCTCCGTTA
This sequence comes from Glaucomys volans, assembly GCA_020662805.1. Lineage (NCBI taxonomy): Eukaryota > Metazoa > Chordata > Mammalia > Rodentia > Sciuridae > Glaucomys > Glaucomys volans. Next base: position 198,472 of record JAJEJO010049589.1, read on the forward strand.
ACAACAAAAATCAATCTTAAGCATCAAGAAATGGAATAAGTTTTCTTGTGATTACTCTTCTTCCATTTGCCATCTTCAGTGAATTGTTTTCTCTTACATCATAAATTATAACAATATTCAACTGGACATACTGTAATGAATTTTCTCCTCAGGCCCACACTCCTGTGTTTCAATTGCCTGCAAGGTGCCCCTCCCTTGAAGACCCTATGCCAATCAAGATTTTGTTGAATTATCAGTTCTACAATGAGATGTCCACTGTATGACTTACTTCATAAGCCATACCAACCCAGTATTATCTTGTACCTGAGCCTTTTGTCAATTAAATTATGGTTATTATTTCACCAGGTCCTCTTGCGGCCTTGTTTTAGACACTCTTACTTACCTTGCCATGTTTCTTTACTACGAACTGCAGTGAAACATCACCTTGGCTCTTAATAGTTAGACTTCATTTCATTTCTCACCAAAGGCATTCTTCTTGGATGGAATTACAGTAATTGCATTTTTTCTGCTTTCCTTTGAATAAGCTGGTGCATATTTCCTGAATGTTCATTTATTACCAGCCTAGGTAATAATACCTTGCACAACTGGCCAGTGCCCTCAGCCACACTGCAGAGAGGCACCGGAGGTGCTGACTGTGAGCCATGCTGCCATGCCATGCTTATTGCTGCAGCAGGATCACTTACCAGGGGACCTGAGCAACTCCTCTGCTGAGGAACATGGCACTTGAAATTCAAAACTTAATTGATCCTTAATGGGGCAGAGGCCTCACTATTTTACCATAATAATCATGTGATATGTGGTTCACTCCTGACACCTCCTATTTCCATCCACTGAAGTTTTAATAACATCAGAATTTTAAGCTTTTGATGTAGACCAAATATGTCATGTTTATGTAAATTGAAGCTCTTTCATCCCTTCAAGTTTTAATGAGGTTTAACTAATTTATAATAAAATGCATATGTTTAAATTGTAAATTTTCCCTATTTTTGACGTATTTATCATAGTCAAAGTAACAAACATTTCATCATTCCTTACAGTTTCTTACAGCTCCCTCCCTCTCTGTCTCATCACTGATCAGATTTGTGTCATCACTGATTAGTTTTTATATTCTAGAAATTTATGGAAATATGCCTTACATGCAACCTTATGTCTTTGTGTTCTTTTATTCGATAAAATGGTTTTGAAAAATTTCCATTCTGTACTAAGGAGTATTCCACTACATGGCTATATCACAATATTTCCATTTTTCTGTTGGTGACATGTATGTTGTTTCCAATCTTTGGTCATTATAAACAGACATTTCCTTCAAGTATGACAGACAACTTTTGTTGAGCATGTGCTATCACTTTTCATGGCAGTGAATTGTCAAATTTTTATCCATATTGGTTCACTGTGTGTGTTGGTCTGTTACAGTACATGCTAGTAGTATTAAATAACGGGGTTCAAATTTTAGTTATTCCAATGGTACATCTATAATGATGGGCAAAGTGAAATCTGTGCCTTACTTATCTCATCTGCAAAGTGGAGGTAAATTATAACTTAAAGGATTATAATGAATAAAATGATGACAATAAAAAGCATAAATTATAATGTTCAAAAACATTAAAATTTCAAAATAGTTCAATCTTTATTATCAATTAGATGGCATGACTGAAGTGGCAGATTATGAAAACCTTTAATTGACTTATTTTTAAATGAAAATAATTATAAATGAAATAATTATAAAATGAAACATTTTATAAATTTTTTGTGTAAATAATGTAAAATGTCTGTAAATGAATTAATTTGATTATTTTTTCCTTTTTTTTCTATAAACTAGCATGCAGTTAGTACACTTTATTACTTTCTGAAATTCAACACACTTAGGATCATGTGGATGAATGAGGTCTTACAACGGAAGGACCTCATTTCCCAGCAGAAACTTCTATAGTTGTGTGTGTATATGTCTGAGGCTTTTCCCTTCTGTGGTAAAAGTGATTTCTTGAGTTATAATGAGATTATGAAACTAAAATGTTTAGGATAATTGATATTTAACTCTTATGAAAACATTCAGATTATAATTCTTCTTTCTTACATGGTTTTTAAAAGCTTACCTGGCTGAAAAGAGCTAACTTGATTATTGTTACAATAATCCTAATTAATAATTAACTTCCCTAGGAATATAGTAAAATTACATAACACTGCATTGGGGGTTTGGTGGTTTATATAGTTGTTGTTGTTTTTTTAAATGAAAGAAAAATTCAACCTGTGTATCAAGTGGATATATGCAAGTCTTTCTTCTTTATATCTCCTGGGAAATGTTATGCTGTTTCCTATGTCCTGAGCAACTTTTTTTAAATTCATACTTTCTTATGAATAGTCTAATTAGCATTCTAATTAAACTACAATGGATTCATTGTGAATTGACCATTTATTTAAGTAACAGAGAATGTGACAAACTGAACAGGTCTTATAAATAAATTGCATTAATTCGTTGCCCCTTGGTGAGCAAGTGTGTTTGACTAGTTCTACAGGCCCTACTGTGGACCTGAGTTACTTGTGCTTTTCAGTTAACTTCAGCAAAGACACTGAAAAACTTTGTCTAAATTATGAGGCCTTTGTATCTTCCTAAGAAAGGAGTGACTTTGAAAAATACAATGAAAAATAAATCAGGGAAAAAGTAAGGAGATGAAGGAAGCAAACTGTAGGTAAGGAAAAAAGAAATATAACAAGTTCCTTGTATAGAACAGTTAAGAAAATAAAAGCAAGGGGAAGCAGAAAGGGAAGGGGAGGTTTAAAAAGAATAAAAGAGAAATAGGTTTAATTTCAAGGCAAAAATAATATGCAATAATACATAAGTTATGAATAATAAATAAATATTCAATGTGAAGAAAAAAGAAGGAAACCATAGTTCACTAAATCTCTTTAAATTCCCAAGTCAGTATTGAAATGTATTTTTTCTGATCACTGCCTCTTCTACTCTCACATACGTAGCATAGGAGAGAATGGTTTTAAGTAAAGAAGCACATATTAAAATAATATTTCTTAGGAAATGAGAAACTGCTAGGGCTGGTTACCAGAGGTGGCCATGGGCTACTGATATTTTTTCCAAATGATTAAAAATAGAAGAAAATAAACAATGATAAGACAAACAACAATGCCTTTCTCTTTCAAGATAAATTTTTTATACTTTTCAAGATTGCCTCTAACTCCTCATATCTGCAATAGGATTATGAAGAACACTTCAAATATGCATCTTTATAGACATATGCATGACTTCCTTCAGAGCAAGAATTTGCTCTGAAGCAAGAATTTTGCTCTTCTATCTCAGAGCAGAGATAGAAGTATACTGCATGTAATTTCATGAAGCTTTCACTTTAGACTGACTGTATCAAACTCTTACTAGTTGTGTAGTATGTCTGAATCTCCACAACACTTGTAACATTTGACATTAGTTGGCTTTATTTAGTCAAAACATTTTTATATAGACTTATGTTCCAAGAACTTGTTCCAACTGCTGAGCAGAAACAAATGAATTCTTTTTCATTTCTGCATGATATCAGGTGAGTAAAACTAATCTTTTTGGTGGTATAATTTGCATTTTCCTAGTTACTGAGGAATTTCAAACTGACACTGTACTAGGTTCCACTGGGTTTCCTTTCTAATGAATTGCTGGTTTTTATCTTTTGTCTATTTCTCTATGTAGTTTCATACTTGATGTTCTAGATAAAGAAAAAATTTTCACCACACATCAGGTTTTTAAAAATAAGTTAGTGCACAATTGTGCTTTAATACTGGCACAACTGCATTACTTGTTGGCTTTCCTGAGAAATTAAGTTAATGCTGTAAACTAGAACTTCAACTGATTAGCCAAGAAGGATAGGGGGATGAAAAATCCATTCAAGGATCAGTGTTCAAAAAAACAAGCCTGAGCCACAAATACAAGTTGAATCTGAGGAAATGTGTGGCATAAGTAGTGATTTCCAACTCATTTCCACAAAAAGTGTCTGGTCCTAAGACTCCACATATCTTTATGTAAAGGTCCCAATTCACTAATAGACCTATTCCATTACCATCAGCACCACAACATATGGTGTAGAAAAATAAAACCACATTTGTTCTGAAACACATCTTCTGCCTAGGAAGATTTCTTTCTTACCCCTTTTCTATGTGTCAATGATTCTTTTTTTTTTCCCCCTTTTTGCTGCTTTTAATACCTCCCATTGCCCCTGCCCTTTACAAAGGGCTTCTCCACTAGAAAGCTAATTTAAGACACAGATAGTTTTACTCATCTTTATATAATCCATGCCAAACAAGTAATGTCAGACACCATTATTTTTGACTGAAAAAAACAGAAATCACTGTGTAATTTACTGGTGCTGTGTTATGGTGTTCCCCAAAGCTCATCTTCGAGACAATGCAAGAAAGATCAGAGGTGAAATGATTAGGTTCTGAGAACCTTCACCTAATTTATGCAGGAATTCCATGATTAACCGAGTGGTAACCTTAGGCACATAGTGTGGGCTGGAGACAGTGAGTCATTGTTGCCATGCCTTTGGGAATTATATTTTGTTATGGTGAGGAGAACTTTCTCTCTCTCTCTGTCTCTCTCTCTCTCTCTCTCTCTCAGCTTCCTGGTATTATGTTCTGAGCCACTTTCCTCCACCACACCCTTCTGTCATGATGTTCTGCCTTGCCTCAGGCCCAGAACAATGGAGCCAGCAATCTATGGACTGAAGCCTATGCAACTATGAGCCCCAAATAAACTTTTCCTCCTCAACTTGTTCTTGTTGGTTTCTGGTTACAGCAGGAATAAAAATCTATATAAACATAGAGAAACAAAATTTACCTTCAGATTCATCTTGCACTGGAAACCCATATGAAGCTTTCCTCATCACCCTTATAGTAAGACTTCCCTTCTTAATCAGGAGGGAAGAAAATAACTTCTTAAATGGTGATACATGGGATTATACAAATCATGGGAAAATATCCATGGGATCAGAATTGTTGCTTCAAGGGGGAACTGAGAAACAGCATGTTTGAGCTATAAGTAGTTGCAAAATTGGTATTGGCACAACACTTAGCCTAACATGGTAGCCACAAATCATATGGGAATATTAATTTTAATTAATAGACTCATTAATGTTTTTATTAATGAATAATAAAATTCATTAATAATTTTCCCATGACTTTTTGACAGACTTGGCATTCTTATCCAATATTCTGGTTCTACATGTACTACCAAGGCTCTATCAAGAAGAAATATATACATGATTTCATGTTATTGATTCTACTCACTATGAATTAATATAGATAGAATGGATGTTTAAATATAATTGACTCTTCTAATACATGAATATTAAATAATTATGTTTTAACAAGAATTAGTAGACTATTTTTTCAATATTGCTCTTTAGTTTCTAGTTCACATGATCATGTTCTGCATGACCTTTCCTCATTTTTTGTACATTATGATTTTGGGCCAAGTTCAAATTGAATTCAATTTTACTTTTCCAGTTTCTGTCCTTATATAAAGCTAATTATGCTTGTATATTTAACTTGAATCCTGGGATGTTTCTAAATTTACTTGCTGGAATAGTTGTGTTCTTGGTATGTTCTTTAAAGAAGTATGTAAGTAAATACTACTATCAAATGAAAGCACAGACAGGTATGATTATTTATTTCCATTCTTTATCATTTTAGCCATTTCTTGTTGCCATCTTCTAATGTTATGGCATCCAGGACAATATCCATGAAAATGGCAGGAGGGAATATACTTGATGTGATCCCACACTTATGGGGAGTTTCAACTTTTTAACATTAACTGAAACTTCAGCTATAAATGGTTCACAGTGGCCTTCCATTACAGCAAGGAAGTTAATATCCTTGCCCATTTTTATCATCAATGGAGATTTCATTTTTCCAATGCTTGTGTGGCTCTTGAAATGATTATGATTTTTTTTTATTTTATGTTATCTAGTGAGTGAAATGTATTTTTAAATAACATCAACATTTCATTCCTGAGATGAGCTGCATTTGGTCCTGGTGAATTCTTTATATATATATATATATATATACACACTCAGTTAGATATACATATATTTTTACTCATTTCTCCATGAAGGACATTTGTCTTTTATTTTCTAATTTTATAATTTTATGTCAGGTTGTTTTGGTCTTGTAAAAGAAGTTGGAAGGTGTCCTCCATTCTTGGAGTGTGTGCCTGACATGGTATTCTAAATATATAACTATTTTCAACAACTTACACAGTGTTCGGGATTTTTTTGGACTAAAATTCATATTTCCTTTCTTTCTTCTTTTAAGGACTAAAGTTAACATGCATGAAGTTGAGGATACTAAATATAAACTTTCATCTATTTCCTTTACAAATGGCCATAAAGTATGCAAATATGACAGTGCTGTAGAAGTCATATTTTTATTATATATCCTAGAGAACAAATTGTTTAAAAGTAATTGAAAAATAAAAACTAGAGGTTCTACAAAGAATACTCATAGCACCGCACATTTTCTGTAGTCCATTATAGTTTCTTCTAGATACAGACTCACATACTTATGGTTAAATTAAATATACTTAGTTCAAACTTAAAAGTTAAATTTTTATAGTTAGACACACAAAGAAACTAACATTAACATCTACATAAAATCCTACAACTAAAGAAGATTTTCAAAATTTTCTGCTGCACCATGGATTCCCATTTATAATCACCTGCTTAGATAATGCCAGGCTCTTGACTTTTTATAGCTCTCTGATCTATTTATACATATTGGTATGTGCGAATGTTGAAATATCCTTATCCATATTCTTATTTCTTCAAGTTTGCACATAGCTGGGTGTTTCTCCCCAGTTGGGCACAAATGTTCCTGTTTCTTCACAGATATAGATTCCTATTCTTAGAAATTCTTGTAAAATTTTGAATCTCTGTAAGTCTCAGGAGAAGCTGTGTTACATTATAGAAATGTTTAAAAAGTTAGAGGTATTACCATTACTGAGTACTCATGGCACAATGGGTGGTTTCAATGCTCTCTGAATGACATAGACCACAGATAAAGCTAGCAATTTTTTAATGTTATATGCTCTATTCTTTATAATTATTGGTCATCTTTTTCTATCAAAGCATGTCCTGCTAATCTAGACATGATTGACAGTATTCTTTTTCTTGACCAGAATGTTCTAACTTTATCCCTATCCCCCTGGTGGCTAACATAAAGAAGTTGTCCAATCAATCAATATCACTCTCAATAAATATTTAAAATTGTAAAATATTACTAGAAAATTCATTTATTCAAGTTGATGGAAAAATATCTTGTTTTGGATGTTAATGTACATTAAGCTTCAATTTTAATAACAAAATTTTGAGTATCTTACCCATCACTAAAATTGCCTTTATCATCTTCATATTCTTTTAAAACTTTGATAAATATTTGGTTGACCTTAAATTCCATGATTTTATTTTGGAAACAATTACATGAAGTGAATATATGTATATTCATATTATGCTGACAAACTCTAGTTGATGTCTTAATACTAAAAATATGTCAGTACCAAATATTTTTAATCAAAATATTTATATTGATGGATTATAATGATGGATTCAGTATCAGAGGACACATTCTAAGAAAGCCTTGTCAAATATTAAGAATATTAAAATGTATACAATGTTCATCTCCTTAAACAATGCCAAAGAATCTTGGGTATAGGTTTATCTTTTGACAAAATTTTTGTTATTGTTTCTTTTTAATATCTAACCTAACACTTTGATCTGTAGGGTTCATAGTTTCTAATTCTTTGAAAATGTCAATTACATAGAAATGTCTCAGGAGATCATTACTGAGATACATACATGCATTATTAAAACGAATTAAAATTGCATGTGTTTTAACAAGTATGGAGTAAATATTCAATTTCCTAAATTTGGGGGCACAAAAAATATAAATGCATTCCTTCTGCACTTCTTCTGAAATTTTCTTCATTGATTTCTTTAATATATAAGCTTTATCCTCTGTATTCAGCTAATACAAATGAAGACTTTTCCTTTGCTTTAGTAAGATTTTGATCATCATATGCAGTAAAATCATTTGTTTTCCTTTATTTTTATTTATTTAATGCAATTATCAAGTCATGCTTACATTTGTATTGCATGTTATCAATTTGGGTTATATTATCTGCTAAAAAGAATTTTGATGCTAAGAAATATTTTTAAATCACAAACTTTAGTAATGTTGATTGTACCTATGTTTCATGAATATAGGCTGATTTATATGAGTGTGTCATCCAGTATGAAAAGGATATTCCTGCCATGAGGTTGTATTTATAGTTGATATTTTCCTAACATCATTAATTGTGAGATACAATCTAACTCACAGTGTTTTAACAGAATAGCATCTATTCAAAAGATTTTGGCCATACAACATCTTTAGTGATAACCATTTTCCCAACTTTTCCCTGAGAAATTTGAAAAGCATGGATTATCATTGAGGAAACAATCCACATTTTTCATGGCTGTTTTGATATTAATAGTATTTTACTAAAGAATTATTTTCAAATTATTTAACCTCCATACTTTAGGAATGCTTTGTATTTTTCTACTTAAACATTGCTTGTGATTCCCTATATACCATGACTGAAATGAAATAGAATGGAAAAAAGTTGCCAAAGTGATCATATTGCAATTGACAGGTGGCACTATGAAAGTCAGCCACAGTTGGATTCAGAAGCCACTAACCAAAATCATTGGGTCTGAAGATGGCTGCCAATAACAAATCAAATTTTTTTTTTTATTGTACCAATTGTGCTTCAAAATAGCTAGGTAAACTTCATGATATATATTTCTTTCTCTATTCAAATATATTACCTTTTTAAAAAATTGCAGTAAGCACTTGATAGAGAACTCCCCTTCTAACCAATTTTTTAAGTGTATAATGCAATGTGGTTAACTACAAACATGGTGCTCTATGGCAAGTCATCACTTCATTCAACTGCAATTTTATGTTCATTGATTGGAAAAAAATCCCTGGAAACCATCATTCTACTCTACTTCTGTGAGCCTCAGTATTTTAGATACTACATATAAGTGGATTTCTGCAGTATTAGTCCTATGGGATTGACTTATTTCACTTTTCCTAATTTCCTTCAGATTTCCCCCATGTTGTTATATACATGCAAACAAAAACTGCACTACAAAACTAGGAAAAGAAGGTGTTCATCCCTTGCATTCTTAGTCCTCCTGTGACAAGGTCTAATATGTATTACTCTGCAGTTTATTTTTATAGTTCCAGGTAAAATTTTCATGCAGATATTTTTTGATATTTCAATTTGAGATGAACATTTGGCTCCCTTACTCCAACACAACCCTCTTTATTCTCCTACCTTACTATATAACACAATTTCTGATTAAGTAATAACGTCATTATATATATATATATATATATATATATATATATACACACACACACACACACACACACACACACACACACATTCTTTATCCATTCATCTGTTGATGGGCACCTGGGTTTGTTTCATACCTTGGCTATTGTGAATTCTGTTGCTGTAAACATTGATGTGGCTTTCCCTCAATAGTATCGTTGATTTTAGATCGTTTGGATACATATCTAGGAATTGTTCAGGAATCTCAATGCAGTTATTGTTCAGGAATCTCTATACAGCTTTCCAGAGTAGTTGCACTAATTTGTAGTCCCACCAACAATGCATGAGTGAGAGTAAGTTTTACCCCATATCCTCACCAAAATATTTTTTATTTGTATTCCCAATTGCCATTCTATTTCACTGACTATTTCACTGAGATAAAATCTCAATGTACTTTTGATTTGCATTTCCCTAATTGCTAGAGATGTTAAACATTTTTTCATATATTTCTTGGTCATTCCTATTTCTTCTCTTGAGAAGTGTCTGTTTAGTTTATTAAATTGTTAGTTTACAAGTTTTAATTTATAAAATGCCCATTTATAAATTGGGTGATTTCTATGGTTTTTTTTTTTTGGTGTTAAGCCTTTGACTTCTTTGTATATTAAGGATATTAATGCCCTTTTTGAGGAGTGATAGCAAAGATCTTTTACCATTCTGTAATCTCTCTCTTCACATTCTTGTTTCCTTTGTTGTGCAGAAGCTTCTTAATTTGATGCCATTCCACTTAACAAGTTTTGGGTTTATTTTATGTACTTTAGAAGTTTTATTAAGAAAGTCAGGTCCTGTGCCAGCGTTCTGGAGTGTTGGAGCTATATTTTTTTCCTAACAGTTTCAAAGTTTCTGGTCTAATTAATATGTCATCAATCTACTTGGAATTGATTTTTGTATATGGTGAGAGATAGTGCTCAAGTTTCATTCTACTATGTATGGATTTACAGTTTCCCCAGCATATTTAAAAGATGTCTTTTCTTCACCCTATGTCTTTTTCACCTTTGTCTAGTATTAGATAAATGTGCTTATGTGAGATTATCTCAGTGTCTTCTTCTCATTGGTCTTCATATGAATTTTTGTGCTACTATCATGCTATTTTTGTTACTATACTTTTGTGGTGTAATTTGAAGTCTGGTATTGTGATTCTTGCATTATCAATATTTTTGCTCAGGATTGCTTTGGCTGTTCTGAGTCTCTTATATTTCCAAATGAATTTTAGAACTGCTTATTCAATATAGTGAAGAATGTCATTAGTATTTTGATGGGAATTATGCTGACTCTGTATATTGCTTTTGGTAGTGTGGTCATTCTGATAATGTTACTTTTGCCTATCCAAGAGCATGAAAGGACTTTCCATCTTCTAAGGTATTCTTCAATGTATTTCTTCAGAGTTCTATACTTTTCATTGAAGAGTTTCTTCACATTCTTCATTATATTAATTCCCAAGTATATATATTTTTGAGGCTATTCTTCTTCAGCACATTCATTATTGGAGTATAGGAAAGTAATAATTTATGAGCATTGATACTGTATTCTGCTACTTTATTCAATTTGTTTTTCAGCCCTAGAAGTCTTCTGGTAGAGTTTTTTGGGTTCTCTCAATATAGGATCATATTAGTAAACAGGTAATTTGAGCTCATTTTTCTACTGTATCCCTTTAATTTCCTCCTCTTGCCTGGTCTTGATCACTTTGGTTAGAGTTTCAAGGACTATGCTGAATAGGGTTTGTGAGAATGGGCATTCTTATCTTTTCCTGTTTAGAGGAAAACCTTTCAGTTTTCCTCCATTAAGTATGATGTTGTCCTTGGATTTGTCATATAGCCTTTACAATGCTAAGTTAAGTTCCTTCTATTTCTAATTTTTTAAATGTTTGTCAAATGATTTTTTTTGCAACTTTTGAGAAAATTATGTGATTCTTACCCTTTAGTCTATTTATGTGGTAAATTACATATGTTGATTTGCATATGTTGAGCCAAATTTCCATCTGTGGGATGAAGTCCACTTGGTCATAATGCACAGTGTTTTAATGTGTACTTTTTTGTAGTTTGACAATATTTTATTCAAAATATTTGAATCTATTTTCACTAGGGATATTGGCCTGAAGTTGTCTTTCCTTTATGTCTTTGTCTGTTTTTGGTATCAGAATGATACTGGTTCATAAATTAAATTGACAGTGTTCCCTACTTCATGGAATAATTTGAGAAGGACTGGTATTAGTTTTCTTTTTAAAGATCTATTATAATTTGATTGAGAATCCATCCAGTTCTGGGATTTTCTTTGTGGAAAGTCTTATAAAAATACATGCTTCAAATCCTTACTTGAAATTGAACTGTTTAAAGCTTCATATCCTCATGGTTCAATTTGGGTAGGACATGTCTCTAGGTGTTATGGTTGGAATCTGAAGGGTACCCCAAAAGATCATGTGTGAGAAACAATGCAAGAAGGTTTAGAGGAGAAATGATGGGGTTATGATAGCTTTAACCCAATCAGTGAATCAATCCCCATGATGGGATTAACTGAGTGGTAACTGAAGGTAGTTAGGGTGTGGCTGCAGGAGGTAGGCATTGGGGACAAGACTTTGGGGTATAGATTTTATATGTGGTGAGTGGAATCTCTCCTCCTTTCTGATACTCATGAGCTGCTTCCTTCTGCCACATTCTTCTGCCATGATGTTCTGCCTCACCAAGGCCCAAGGAATGGAGCCAAGACCTCTGAAACTGTGAGAACTCAAACTTGTCCTCCCCTAAAGTTGTTCTACTCAGATCTTTTAGTCACAGAAGCAAAAAAGCTGACTAAAATACTAGGAAGTCATCAATATATTCAAGGATTTTTTTAACTGAAGGACAAATTTTCTGAACAGTTTCTGATGATTCTCTGAATTTCAGTACAATATACAGTGATCTTTCCATTTTTTGCCCCAATTTTGTTATTTTGAATCTTATCTCACTTTATTTTGGTTAGTTTTGCCAATAGTTTATTAATGCTGTTTATACTTGCACAAATCGACTCTTTGTTTCATTGACACTACATATGTATTTTGTTCTCAATATAATTGTTTTCAGCTCACATTTTAATTATTTCCTATGTACTGGTTTCAGTGTTGGTTTGGTCTACTTTTTGTAGAACTTTGAGGTGCAAGGTGAGAATATTTATTTGGAATCTTTCTGTTTTTTGAATGCATGAACCCAGTGCTATAAACTTTCCACTTAGAACTGCCTTCATAGTGTCCAAGAGATTTTGATACACTGTATCAATAGTCTTATTTGTTTCTAAGAATTTTATTTCTCAGGGGGATTCAAGATGGCGGGCTAGAGGAAGGCTGCATTCCTACTTGCTCCGTGGATTCCTACTTGCTCGAGATTCAAACAGCAGGAATATGACTCTCAAGGAGATTTTATATTCAAATCACATATAAGGGGTCCCCAGTCGCCGCTCTGGAACCAACTCTGCCAGGCTGGGCTCAGCCTGGCCAAGGGCAGCTACCACCCGGGAGCGCCGGACCCCGCAGCTGCTTCGGAGTCACTGACCTGGGCCTGCACAGGCCAGCAAGTGAGTGCAGGTCCCCAGCAGGGGCTTCAGGGTCACTGACCAGGCTCTGACATCAGCCAGCAAGTGAGTGCGGGTCCCCAAGTGAGCGCAGGTCCCCAGCAGCAGCTTCAGAGGCACTGACCAGGCTCCGGCATCAGCCAGCAAGTGAGTGAGGGTCCCCAAGTGAGTGCGGGTCCACAGCAGCAGCTTCAGAGCCACTAACCAGGCTCTGGCATCAGCCAGCAAGTGAGTGCGGGTCCCCCAGCAGCAGCTTCGGAGTCAGGACCCGCTTCGGAGTCACTGACCAGGCCTGGGCACCAGCTGGCAAGTGAGTGCAGGTCCCCAGCAGCGGCTTCAGAATCACTGACCAGACTCTGGCATCAGCCAGCAAGTGAGTGAGGGTCTCCAAGTGGGTGTGAGTCCCCAGCAGCGGCTTCAGAGTCACTGATCAGGTTCGGGCACCAGCCCGCAAGTGAGCGCAGGACTCCAGTAGCCGCTGGGAAATCACCATCCCTAGGCCAGGTTCAGGCGTGAACCCAGGGCAGCCTCAGCTGTGAACACATACCCACCAAGCCATCGGGCCGCCATATCCAGCTCCAAACCCAAGCCTGCACCCTGTTCCTGGTCTAGTCTCAGTCCAGCACCCATGCTATCACAGACCATCTAACAACAGCAGGTTACCTTAGCCCACAAACATTGATTATCCCTGACGTGGAGGCAGTGGGACAGCATCCTTCTTGGGACACAGCATTACCAAGCACCTGACAGGCATCAGACTACTGAACAACAGGAGGTTTGAATAGTACAATATAATTTTATGGCAGAACTTTCTTCCTCTTTTTTTTTTTTTGTCTAAATAGTAATATTACAATTATTCCTAATACACTTACTACATTCCCACTTCTTTCCTATTAATACCCTTATCATTCTATCATGCTCTAATATAGCAGTGTCCTTGGAGACCCATTCTCTTTTCTCATGCTAAAAACTTATTTCCTCTAATTTCACTCTCACTATTCCTATGACATAGTAACTCTATAGACTCACTTCCTATCTCATTAACATTATATTCTAAACCACTCAACATTTTCTTTTTCCACTATTTGAAATTGTGGTCCTTATTGTAAACCTATTGATTATGCAATAGATAATTTACACTCATTTCTGTATACTATAATGCAGTTTATATCTAAATGGTTCGATATGATTTAAGGACACATATTGTTTAAATGGGGTACTGCGAATAATAATCTCTTCAAAGTGAGGTATTGGAAATCTGCAGGGACACTATAAGTCTTTACAGGGAAACTGCAATCCCTCAGACTCGCACTACTAGAGGGGAAGATACACAAGCAACATGAGAAAGCATGGGAATAAAATGTCCCAAACAAACCTAGATCATATATCAAGAGAACCCAAAGACAGCATGGTAGAAGGAATGACAGAAAGGGAGTTCAGAATGTTCATAATTAAAATGATCTGAAAAGAGAATGATGTGACGAGAGAGCAAATTCAGGCTATGAATAATCAGCTAATAGAGCAATTGCAGGAAGCAAAATATCATTTCAATAAAGAGATAGAAGTTTTAAGAAAAAAACAAACAGAAATCCTTGAAGGAAACAAGGAAATGAAGGAAACAATAAATCAAGTTAAAAACTCAATAGAAAGCATAATCAACAGAATAGATCACCTGGAAGACAGAACCTCAGACAATGAAGACAAAATATTTTATCTTGAAAACAAAGTCGAACAAACAGAGAAGATGGTTAGGAACCATGAACAAAATCTCCAAGAAATATGGGACATCATGAAAAGACCAGATTTAAGAGTTATTGGGATTGAGGAAGGCACAGAGAAACAAACCAAGGGAATGAATAATCTGTTCAATGAAATAATATCAGAAAATTTCCCAAATATGAGAAATGAGATGGAAAATCAATTACAAGAGGCTTACAGGACAGCAAAAACACAGAATTACAACAGATCCACACCAAGGCACATTATAATGAAAATACCTAACATACAAAACAAAGATAGAATTTTAAAGGCTGCGAGAGAAAAACATCATATTACCTACAGGGGGAAACCAATACGGATATCATCAGATTTCTCAGCTCAGACCCTAAAAGCAAGAAGGGCCTGGAACGACATATTTCAAGCTCTGAAAGAAAACGGATGCCAACCAAGAATCTTATTCCGGCAAAACTTACCTTTAGATTTAATGACGAAATAAAATCTTTCCATGATAAACAAAAGCTTAAAGAATTCACAAATAGAAAGCCTGCCATACAGAACATTCTCAGCAAAATATTCCAAGAGGAAGATATGAAAAATAACAATGTTAGTCAACATGGGGAGGAATTACCCTAAAGAAATAGTCAATGAAAGGAGAAACAAAGTTAAGTTAAAAGCCCAAAAAAAGCTAAAATGACAGGCAATACAAGTCATATCTCAATAATAACCCTGAATGTAAATGGCTTAAACTCATTGATCAAAAGACATGGACTGGCAGATTGGATTAAAAAGAAAGACCCAACAATATGCTGCCTTTAAGAGACTCATCTTATAGAAAAACATGCCCACAGACTAAAGGTGAAAGGTTGGGAAAAAGCATACTATGCACACGGACGGAGTAAAAAAGCTGGGGTTTCCATCCTCATTTCAGACAAAACAGACTTCAAACCAAAGATAGTCAGAAGGGATAAAGAAGGACATTTCATATTGCTTAAAGGTAGCATAAATCAACAGGACATAACAATCATAAATATTTATGCACCAAACAATGGCGCATCCATGTAAGTCAATCAGATCCTTCTCAATTTCAGGAATCAAATAGACCAAAACACAATAATACTCGGAGACTTTAACACTCCTCTCTCACCGTTGGACAGATCTTCCAAACAAAAATTGAACAAAGAAACCATAGGACTCAATGACACAATCGCTAATTTGGACTTAACAGACATATATAGAATATTTCATCCATCAAAAAGCGAATACACTTTCTTCTCAGCAGCTCTTGGCTCCTTCTCTAAAATAGACCATATATTATACCACAAAGCTACTCTTAGCAAATACAAAAACATAGAGATACTACTTTGTATACTATCAGATCATAATGGAATGAAATTAGATATCAACGATAAAGTTAAAAACAGAAACTACTCCAAGACCTGGAGATTAAATAACATGCTATTGAATGATGCATCGATAACAGAAGACTTTAGGGGGGAAATTAAAAGATTCTTAGAGGTCAATGAGAACAAAAATACAACATATCAAAATCTCTGGGATACTACGAAAGCAGTGCTAAGAGGAAAATTCATTGCAGGGAGTGCATTTAATAAAAGAATGAAAAGTCAACAAATCAATGACCTCACATTACAGCTCAAAGCCCTAGAAAAAGAGGAACAGATCATCACCAAAAGTAGTAGAAGACAGGAAATAATCAAAATCAGAGCTGAAATAAATGAAATTGAAACAAAAGAAACAATTCAAAAAATTGACAAAACAAAAAGTTGGTTCTCTGAAAAAATAAACAAAATTGATAAACCCTAGCCACGCTAACAAAAAGAAGGAGAGAGAAACTCCAAATTACTAAAATTCATGTTGGGAATGGAAATATTACAACAGACACAATTGAAATACAAAACATAATAAGAAGCTACTTTGAAAATTTATACTCCAACAAAATAGAAAAAATGGAAAACATCAACAGGTTCCTAGAGGCATATGAGCCACCCAAACTGAATCTGGAGGACATACACAACTTAAATAGATCAATTTCAAGCAATGAAATAGAAGAAGTCATCAAAAGCCTACCAACAAAGAAAAGTCCAGGACCAGATGGATTCACAGCCGAGTTCTACAAGACCTTCAAAGAAGAGCTCATTCCAATACTCCTCAATGTATTTCATGAAATAGAGGAGGAGGAAACCCTTCCAAACTCATTCTATGAAGCTAATATCACTCTGATACCAAAACCAGAGAAGGACACATCGAGGAAAGAAAATTTCAGACCAATATCCCTAATGAACATATATGCAAAAATTCTTAACAAAATTCTAGCAAATCGCATACAAAAGCATATTAAATTGATAGTGCACCATGATCAAGTGGGTTTCATCCCGGGGATGCAAGGTTGTTTCAACATCCGGAAATCAATAAATGTAATTCACCACATCAATAGACTTAAAGTCATGAACCACATGATTATTTCAATAGATGCAGAGAAAGCATTTGATAAAATACAGCACTCCTTCATGCTCAAAACATTAGAAAAAATAGGGATAGTAGGAACGTTCCTTAACATTGTAAAGGCTATCTATGCTAAGCCCACAGCTAGCATCATTCTAAAAGGAGAAAAATTGAAAGCATTCCCCCTGAGAACTGAACAAGGCAGAGATGCCCTCTTTCACCACTACTATTCAACATTGTCCTTGAATCTCTAGCCAGAGCAATTAGACAGACCAAAGAAATTAGAAGAATATGAATAGGAAAAGAAGAGCTCAAATTATCCCTCTTTGCTGATGACATGATTCTCTATTTAGAAGATCCTAAGAATTACACCAGAAAACTTCTGGAACTCATAAATGAATTCAGTAAATTAGCAGGATATAAAATTAATGCTCATCAATCTAATGCATTTTTATTTGTAAGTGATGCATCCTCTGAGAGAGAAATCAGGAAAACTACCCCATTCACAATAACCTCAAAAAAAATAAAATAGTTGGGAATCAATCTAACAAAAGAAGTGAAAGACCTCTACAATGAGAACTACAGAACACTAAAGAAAGAAATTAAAGAAAGTCTGAGAAGATGGAAGGATCTCCCATGCATTCATGTCTACCCATCTATTGGGATAGCTATGACTTCTTCTATTAAGCAAGGGCTACTTCATAAGCTTCTTTCTATTAAGAGCCCTGGGTTGGAAAAATATCCAGGTATTGATACTTTAACTGGATGTATAGCTTCTGCTGATTCAAAGTGGTGTTATTAGCTTTGAAAGTTATTAACTTTGAAAGAAACAACTGAACACTACTATAATCACTTCAGAGCCAAGTAACCTACTATTCAACCTTATGAAAAATGAAAAACTTGTTAATGTTTTTCTCTACTTTTCTTCTAATCCAGTTTTAAATATTTAGTAACATTCTGGAACAGGATGAAAAATTAGTTATTAAATATAGTAAAATTGGTATAATTTGATATGAGTTCTCAAAGGGGCAAGAAGAAAGATTGGGCAAAGAGAAAGAAAATGAAAATAGAAAGAAAGAACAGCAAACAATAGTACATACCAAGATAAAATGGAGAAAAAAATGACAAGGTGGATTTGAGGAGGCACTAGCAGATAATATAAGAGGGAGAATATTAGATAAGAGGACCAAGTATAAACTGGGGCTCAAAAAACAAAAACACAGAGAATAATTCTAATTAATGCCTGAACCCATTAGAAGAAATACATTCAAATCAGTTGAAGGTACAGGGTTGGCTCTTAGGGTAGCAACTAACGATCAAGATATAGAGTAGGAGCTAGGTCGTAGCTCGGTGGTAGAGCACTTGCCTAGTGTGTGAGGCAGAGGGTTCCATCCTCAGCACCACATAAACATAAATGAACAAAATAAAGGTATGTGTTCATCTGCAACAACAACAAAACAATTTTTAAAAGAAAGAATATATACAATCAAAGATGATGTTAAGAGTTTTTTTATCTTAAACCATGCCAAGGTGAAAATATTTTTTGTTGCATCTTGGTTTGGATTTCAGTAGGATTTGGAACATCTAGAAGATGTCATTCTTGGCTTTTGGATTCCTCTAGAGGTGCTGGGGCACAAGAGCCACTCTCCTAGCTGCTGTGAAACTCCCACTGAATGGTTCTGGTTTGTCAGCTCAGGGGCCTGTGGCTCATAGCTGGGAGGATACGGTATTGTGTCTGTTAGTTGTTTCTATTATGTGCAGGAGTTAAGGATGCCAGATTAAAACTGTAAGTGTGATTGCTGGGGGTCACACTATGTACAGACTTCCCTCTACAGGATCCTGTTAATGGTGGTATGTAGCCTGGTAGCTGTCTACAAGCACAGGTCCTGTGGTTGTGGATTCTCCATGAGACATCTGCAATGCTGAAACATTTCCCCTGGCCTGTGCCAGTTGCAGTTCTCACTACTGAGTATGGGAACTCAGCTGGTTCACGTGGTTTCTAATTTTCACTTCCCCTACTTGGGAATGGCCAGTACTGATTCCCTCTGGTAACTGTGGCTGAGGCATGGATGAGCCAGTATCCAACAGTGCCTATCACTAGGCAGTTGTGGCCTAGAGTCAGGCTGAAAATTGGGTTAGGCTGGAAGCCTGTGTCTGCTGCCTTGGACCTAGGAAACGTTCTGCCTTGACTGACATCTTGCTGGCTATCGTAAAGACCTAGAACCTTCCTTTTAAGGTTTCCAGGGATTCAGTCAACTTCTACCTGTATCCTTGAAACAGATGCTGTCATAATCTGGAGAACCATCCCTCTATGCATCTGGAATGACCCCATACATACGGTGACTGCAATCAGGGGACAGTCCCTCTGGGCTTCTTAGGACTCAGGCAACTGCCAACTGTGCCTCCCTCCAGCATCAGTCGGGGGCAGCAGCAGTTCTTAAGCCTCCCCTTCCCCTTTCCTCTGCTCTGGGTCAAAATTTCTTTGGTGCTCAGATCTGAACTCTCACAGATTCTGCTGCTGGGAATTTCAGGTGTTCACTCCTCTGCCTCAGCTTCCACAGTGGCTATGTGAATGCTGAGGCGGGTGAGTACTTTCTGGGCAGGTTGGTCCACCCTGATACCCTTGTTTGGGGAAAGGGGAAGGGGTTTCAGCAACTTCTGACCAGTAATAATCCTGCTACAAGGTTTTCCTAGACAGATTCTTAAGAGAAGCCACTGCAGTGTGCTCCCTCTGGTTTAATTTGCTGCTATACCTAGATGGGGAGTTACTGTGCTGATTTACTTGTCAGCTATGGGCTCTGCAAAATGACTGTGGTACAGAGAGCAATGAAAAATTGAATTTTCTTAGTTACAAATCAGGAAACTAAGGATATATATGATTGTAAACAAATAGAAGAGTGAACAAGAACTTCATCTGAATCAGTAAGGGAGAAATGCATAGTATTTTATTGTTACCACTAGATAAACTCATTCTAACTTCTAAACTCAATCTCAAGCATGCTACATCTTTATGAAGAATGGTTCTATATATTCTACACCCTACACATTAAAAAGGTTTCAAATACATGCTCAATAGCAGTCTACAAAATAAAAAAATCATTGAAAACTAATTTTCCGACTTGTAATTACAGAACTCTCCAATATTTTCCTTGACTATATATGATTTTTCAGGATTTTATGCTGAATAACAAGAAATAAAACTTTTCCTGTTATCCTAGAATTGTCAACCAGTGAAGTTCAATGCTAAAATGCAGTACAACAACATGATTCAAAGAGAAAAAAACAACTGGATCCAGATTCGGGGTCCCCAAACTATAAAATAGCAGAATTGGTCATGATATTCAACAACAACAAAAAAATGTTCCAGATAGCACCACACCATTGCTAGAAAAATTGCAGGAAATGGAAAGAGAAAGAAGGTAACTCCAAGCCTTTTGAAGAATTTCATGTTCATCATGGAGATTTTTCACCTGTATTCCAGATGAGAAAGCAAAATTTTTTCCCCCCATTTCCCAAGAAGTCCAGTTAAGAAAAAGTTTTATAACAGAAGATGTTAAAACATAGAGTATGTTTGATTGGAAACCTGGTTATCTAGAATTATAGAATCTCTAGTTTTCCCTCACAATACACAACATGCTCTCTGACAAGAACAAAACATGATGAGAGAATTCTAAATGATGAGATAATGCAGAAAAGGTTGACCAATTACTAGTGACATATTCTCAAAGAACATCATTTATATATTGGTTGATTCTATCAAATATATCTGGTAAATCATGTGGGGTATCTATAAACCAATTCGTACTGGGATTCATCACAGGAGTATACTCAGGCTCAGTCCCCAGGAACAAGGGAAGAGAGTTGAGAATATTGTCATTATGGAGTGTTGTATAAATTTTGATGACCTACTAAAGTATCTTTAATATTAAGTTGATAGATGATGAGCAGCACTGACTGAATAAAAGAGGCACAACATTTGTACATGCAAGAGAATGCCATTAACAAAGAACTAAAGTCGAACTAGAGCAAGGCTGAGGACATCCATATTCCACTGAATTTTGGTTAGTGATGTGATCTAATACCTAAACCACTAGATTTAGAAAAAAAACCTTCTGTAATCAAAGGTATTCACTTTAGCATGAATTTACTAATTTACAATCAATATGAACCTTTTCTATTATACACTTTGCATTAAGATGACTTCTCTATTTCAGAAAAATCTTACATGAAACAAATTTGTAATAAATTGCAATTTATTTCAAATTCAAATAAATTAATTTATACCAACACTATTCTACTCAACTTGCTGTCATATGGGTAAATGGATACTTTACAAAATGATGGCTACCATTCAACTCTTGAGCTGAGGTGTCTGTGAATTCTAAACAAATATACTGCAAATGTTGCCCTGTACCAAATAGACATTGAGTCATCTGCCTTAAATCTACCAAAACCTTGTAAATGACTTCTCTTTGATTTCTGCCTTCCAATGTGAAACAAAGTCTCTATAAAGTTAATGGAGTACAGTGAGCATAAACTTAACCTACTATGATCATTTTGATTTGATTATCTTTTCAGGGAGTCTTCAGCTGACAGTTACAATAGCTGAATCTTTATTTGTGATTGTTGTTTGACTAAGATATAGTTTATTGAAGTTCCAAACAGTTCTACACTTCATGGAAATCATAAATCATCACAATCATGAGCTAACATCCAGACAATTTAATCATAAAAAAAGAAATATGTTAAATGGGAAAAGCAAGACACACAACAGTGTGTATAGAATGTTTTCATTTGGGGGGACAAAAGAAATATATACATCTATGTACTTTTGGTGTCTGTGTGTGCTTAACATATTTGTACAGGTTATATAAGAAATCATTGAAATGCATATGCATGGAAAATTTTTTCTATTCTTTGGAATTCAAAACTATTCATGTATCATCTCCATAGTTGAAGATATTGGGGATGATTTTGCAAGAAATAAAATGATGAGATATTTGGAATAGGAAATAAGGTATTCAAGACTGATTTTGATTCTCTTATAAACTTAAGTGACCTAACTTAGCTCAGTTTCCTCATTTATATAAGGGAGAAGTTAATTTTCCATCATCGTTTTTTTTCTGTTACTACAGATTAAGAAATAGTATTTAAAACTATGAATTGGGAACAACTGCATTTATACTTTTGCTGAAACAACCTAGTAATGTAGTTGTGTAATCTGAATTCAAATGCATTCCATTCCCTCAATCATTCTGTAACAGAATTTTTTAACTAGCATGTGCATCTTTGTGGAACTAGAAGAATGAAGGAAGTTTGTAAGCTTAAAATAAAATGGCTAGTATAATTGGTTTGGTTTAATTCCTACTGAATAATTTGTAAAATTTGGATTAAAAATAGCATTTTCAAAAATGTTTTCAAAAATAGTTTGGAATAAAAATATTATTTATGATAGGAAAATGCTAAAAGGTACTTCACTGCAAAAGATCATATTATTTTCCCACATTTTTATATTAGTTTTATGCTGCTTCAGTCTTAGCAGCTTAAAATACACAAATTTAGTAAATTATAGTCTTTAAGTCAGAAGTACAATAAAATCCTACAAAGTTAACCCAAGATAATTGAAGGATCATGTTCTCTTGGAGGCTATAAGAAAGAGCCATGTTTTTATTCTTTATTTTATTTTATTTTTTTGGTACTGGGGATTGAACCCAGGGGCACTTGACCACTGAACCACATCCCCAGCCCTATTTTGTGTTTTATTTAGAGGCAGGGTCTCACTGAGTTGCTTAGGGCCTTGCTAAGTTGCTGAGGCTGGCTTTGAACTCGCGATCCTCCTGCCTCAGCCTCCCAGGTGCTGGGAGTACAGGCGTGTGCCACCACGCCTGGCTAAGAGCCATGTTTTTAAGGGCTGTTTATACTACTTAGTTCCTGGTCTGATTCCTCCATATGTAAAGTCAAAGTCAACAACGGAAGAGTCACATATCTCATTGCCAGTCTTCTTTTCTGCCTTCCTTTTCTACTTCTAAACAGTCTAGTAATTATATTGTGTCCACAAGGATAATTCAGGGTTAGCTACCTATTCAACAGTTAGCTGATTAGAAATCTTAGCTTTATCTGTGAGCTTAATTTCCTTTTCAACTTTACTTTAGGTGTGTCCATAAGTCTGACATCCGGGGCACATGGACATCTTGGAGGGATCATTATTATGCATATCACATGTATTTTTCAATCTTTTCCTTCTTTTTTTCCAAAGAATAGACAATATACCAAATTGCTGAATATTTGCTAATATTTGCTAATACCAAATTAGTATTTATTTCACTATTAATCTTAGACTACTATAAATATCTAATTTTAATATCCCTTCCTTTCACTAAATATTAACAAATAGAACTCAGCTCCCTTTGAATATGGAGATATGCAAATAAGAAATTCCAATGGAAATCAAACCCCATAAGCATAATAATGGAAATCAATCAGCATGAGACAATCAACCACATTTTTAGAACTTCATATATACTCTTGGCTACTGATCTTCTTTTCCTTCATTTATTGCAACTACCTTCTGACCCACTGAACATTATAGCAGCTCTTTGATAAATCCTTTCCCATAATATACATTCATTTTTTAAACTATTAAAGAAAAAAAATATTTTATAACACTATGAAATATGTACACTAATATATGATTCAGTATATTTCAATGGAAAACTCAAATTTTACAGAATAGTCATTGAAGGACTATGCCCTTCAATTAAAATTTTTTTAAATCCTAGTTCTGATTTTCAAAGTTCTATAACTGCTATAAGTCATTAAACTCCTTTAAGCTTCAGACTGCTTTCTTTTCCTGGGATATAAGAATACTACTCTACCTTTATTGAGGTATTTATAATGATTACATGATATCGTGTCTACAAAATATTTGGATATTCCCTGGTGTTGAGTAAGGATAGAATAAATGCTTTTATTGGAATGCTGTATTTATGTAGGTAATACAACACTGACAGTCTGGGCCACTGATTATTGGTTATGATTACAATACAATGAATAATGTAAAGAATCTTTTGAATGAATGATTGCCTTATATTTTACATTGTGGAATTATCTGAAATTATCCATCATAATTATATACAACATGCATCCAAGAAACAGCAGTGTACCGAGGGTACAAAAACATGGTTAAGGAATACCTGAGGCATCCTGAAGAACAATTTGCAATTTACATGGTGTACTACACACATGAAAAGAATACTGGGGAATAAAATTAAAAATATATACTCAGATGTATAATGGAAAATTGAGTGCATTTGTAGCATTTACTAAGGAGCTCAATGTGTACAAAATTGGATGTCAACATCTTCTTTCTTATAACTTACTATTAAAACAAGGAAGTAGAATAAATTCATATGAAAAAGTGTTCAAAGTTCACATAGTTTAACATAAAATTCAAAGTTAAAGGTATTATAATTACATTTACATGAGGAATTATTCCTCTGCATTTTCTTATAAATTACAATTTTCTAAAATAAATATATTTCTTCTATATTCAAAATAAAGTACTTTTAGATATTGAACAAATTTAAGTAATTCATACACTATTAAGCTTTGAAATTCAATCTTAAATTAATGACAAGATTGGGATGAATAAAATATTTGAAACTATATAAGCTTGTCATTTAACTGTTGAACGAATATTTACACCATGTTTAATGTATATAGCATACAATTTTAGCATGTGAAAAAAATATGATTAATACTGTGATAAAATTGAAAGCAGAGAAATATTTATTTACAGTACAAAATACTAACACCGTATGTCTAAAAGTTTGAAATAATTTGACAAAGGTTATCCAGCTATATATAGAAATATAGACATTATTATGTAATTAATAATATGCTAAGACAGTATAATATGGAATGTAAGACAGTGTTATATAGAGTCTCATTTTCATTTTAAAAAATCCATAGTTGACTGTTAAGGAAGACAGGAATATAAAATAAGGAACAGGATTTGAAATTGTTGTAGTTGGTATGGTTAGGAAAATTATCATTTTCTTAATTATTTTTTAAAGGTTACAAATTGCATTTATTTGTAGATATCTGGAAAACAATCCAAAGTGTAAATGCGTCTCTGTGTAGGTCTTATTAATAAACTTTATTTGGACAAGAGAATCTGTGCCTTGAACAGTTCTAACAGCAAAAGAGTGCAGCACATCCAAGAGTGGTCACAGGTGTTGTAGAGCATGTGAAGGAAAGTTGCACCTCGGAGCTGACCGTGATCAAGTTAAAAACACCCAACAAGTCCGGCGCGGTGGCGCACGCCTGTAATCCCAGCACTTGGAAGGCTGAGGCAGGAGGATTGCGAGTTCAAAGCCAGCCTCAGGAACTTAGCAAGGCCCTAAGCAACTCAATGAGATCCTGTCTCTAAATAAAATACAAAATAGGGCTGGGGATGTGGCTCAGTGGTCGAGTGCCCCTGGGTTCAATCCCCAGTACCGCCCCCCCCAAAATAAAACCAAAAAAAACACCCAACATAAAAATGTGCAAGCTAAGAAACTTCCTTCAGGTCATGACCAGCAGGAAAACATCACAACAGAAATATTCAGCAGACATTCTGTAAATGTGCACAGTGATATGCTGCATTGAAGAGATCCCATCAATTCTATTGTAGTGTCAGCATGGGGCCATGGGGAGGCCTGCTAACAAGCCTCCTCTCCTCCTGTGCTCAGCAGGACTCTGGACCGGGGAAAACTCCAGCAGTACTGAAGGTCTTCAGTCTGGGTGCTCATCGCCACTGGCTCTAAGGATCTCAGTGACCAGTGAGAATGCAGTGCAGCTCTGAGGGAACCTGGCCCTTCCATAGGGAAAACACTCTGCTGATTCAAGTTTCCTCTGTCAGAAGACGGAAGTTAAGGCTTCAGTGACAATTATAATCCTTTGAGAAGTTAATTCCCGTGAAGTCAAGATAGTAGTGTCTACTGGACTCACTCTTGACTCATCCTGCCCTCAGGTATGGGCGACTGGCACCTGCAATGGAATCTGCAAGGTGGAGGTCTGTCCTCTGTCCTGTCTGCCCTGCCCAGGGTGCAGCCTCAGAGAGGCCGGAGGACACGGGTATCCAGTAGGTCGAATCTGTGCTCCTGGCATCTTGGGAGATTTTGGTACTGGCAGGTGGGTGCCAGAGAAGTACTTGACATCACTGTCCTGGTCCATCTGCAGGGCCATGATGGTCTGCTCCACTGCTTCCTGATAGCAGCTGGCAGAGGCCAAGAAACACACTTTGTCCAGCAGAGTTCGTCTTAATTGTTTTCGTGAGCAGCACTCTGACATTGGGAAGCCTGTCATTTGCCAAGATCAACAAGTATGGCATCAGATGCACAGCAAACTGGTCCATGGTGAGGTAGTCATCTTCGATGAGTCTGGCCAATGAAGACAAAGGCTTGCCAACCAGACCACTTGGAGCACCTGCCAAAATTCTCCACCAGCTCATTGATGAGGTCAACTCCTAGGGTTGGGGATGCTGCCATGTGCAGCTTCTTCACCATCTTGCTGACCAGCTTGTCGGAGATCTAACAAATGAAGGAGACTGCACACAGATTCAGAGCAATGGGATATAAACAGTTGTAAACATCCCTGGGACAGTACAGTTACAGAAGGAAAATCAGCAGTTCGGCCAGCTCCCCTCAGAAGTGCTGGTTCCTGTTGTCTGTCACCAGGAACCCCTGCAGCTGATACAGATACTGTCTCCTCTTGTGAATAGGAAGAAGCTTCAGAAAATCACGTTAGTGCTTAAGGACCCCTATCCTGACTCATCGAGGTCTTTTAAAAATCCATTAAAAATTGCAACCAGACCTGCAGCTGTCAACTCAAGTTCCCGCATGGAGAATGCTAAGGTTCTTCGAACTTTCCACTGCATGTCTGAAGCCAGAGTCTCATAAGTCTCCCGCAGGCAGTGCCAGTTCTGCTGACCAAGTGAGTTCAAAGTGATTTTTTTCAAATAACAACTTTTTAATACGTTTTTGAAGGTGGAATACAATTTCTTGACCGATGTTGAGTCTTTAGTAAGTCTGTTTTCATTGGCTTGATAGTTTGGCAAAAACAATATGTACAAGATATAATCATTTCATATCTGGATTAAGTGTCTTTGAATATGGTTCATACAGGTGTTCTAAGTATAATTGTTGCTTATTAAATGTTAATTACATGTTTTGTACTTCAGAAATCTAAAATTATAGTAAGCCGTTTGATTCTATTACAATTTTTTCTCTTTGTGAAAATGGAAAATACTGTTTCAAGTTTCAGAGTATTATGTTTTGTACAATAGCTTGCATCATTTTTTCAAATGTCAACTAATGGCTACACTAAAAAGTTTCAATAATTCAATTTTAAATGATAGTCTATTTTCATCTCTGATAAGAGGATCTCCATGAACTATCATAAAATGTTAAATGTTGACACTGATGGGAAGCTTTTATGCGCCCCATGATGAAATGACATAGTATGACACACATTTGATTCTTCCAGTTCTCCCTCTGAATAGTTTTACAATTTTATTATAATCCATAAAAGAAGAATTTTAGGAAATCCATGTGCTGCACTGAGTTATAGAATATATCATCATTTACCTTTAGTAGAATTGATTTGTTTAGAAATCATTTATTTTTCTCATTTTAATGATGTGTATTTAATTTGGGGACTGTTGAAACAATGTCATAAAATCTAATATATGATTTATTCAACATAGCATGTAAGTAAAATCCAAATATTCTAATATTGATTAAATAAATCAGTTTTTTTTGCTGCTATAATATGGTTTACAATAAATTATCAAGAGTTTTAGTGCTTATGATGAAGAATAGTTACAAATTTCAATAAAATATAGTTAGTTATTGGAAACCTGACTATATAGTACTGAAAAAATAAAATAGTGCCTTGAAAAATTTCAATGGCATGGATTAGGTTTATTTCATTTTTAAAAATGTGTTGGTTTCCAGGACAGTAGGGTATAGTTTGACATATTATACATACATGGGGTGCAACGCATTACCATTTTGATCCCAGTCTTTTGATTGAATATGATGTGGAGTGACACTGGTTGTATATTCATATGAGAATAGGAAAGCTAGGTCTGATTCATTCTACTGTCTTTCCTATCCCAGTTCCCCCTCCCTTCCTATCATTCCCCTTTGTTTAATCCAATAAACTTCTATACTTCCCTAACCTCCTTATGGGTTAGCATCCACCTATCAAAGAGAATATTCAACTTTTGATTGTTGGGGAATGGCTTATTTCACTTAGCATGATATTCTCCAGTTTCATTCATATACTGACAAATGCCATTATTTCATTCTCCTTTATGGCTAATACAGCATTTTGTATATATACCACATTTCTTTATCCATTAAACTCTTAAAAGGCACCTAGATTGGTTCCATAGCTTGGATATTGTGAATTGAGGTGCTGTAAACATTGATGTGGTTCCATCACTTTAGTATGCTGATTTTCTTTTAAATATTTTTTAAGTTGCAGATAGGCACAATACTTTTATTTTATTTATCTTTATGTGGTGCTGAGGATCAAACCCAGTGCCTCAAACGTGCTAGGCAAGTGCTCTGCCGCTGAGCCACACTCCCAGTTCCTAGTATGCTGATTTTAAGTCCATTGTGTATAGAACAAAGATGGGGATGACTGGCTCAAACTGTGGTTCCATTCAAAGTTTTCTAACAAATCTCCATACTGCTTTCCATAGTGGTTGCCACCAATTTACAGCTCCACCAGCAATGTATAACTCTATGTTTTCCCCCACTTTCTCATCAATATTTATCATTACTTGTATTTTGATCGTTATTTCCTGACTAGAGTGAGAAGGAATATCAGTGTAATTTTAATTTGCATTTCTCTATTTGCTAGAGATTTTGAATGTTTTTATATATTTTTGACCATTTGTATTTCTTCTTCTGTGAAGTGAACCAAGGGCCGTTCATTAGCCATACTATATTTTTCTCTGATGCTGAAAGAGGCCTATGTCACTTATCAAGTAGAACTCATAAATGCAGATAGATAAAAATATAAAAGATTTTGATTCACCCATGTGAGTGGGTAAAACTAATGCAAGACATTCAGCTTGAAAACTTGTGTTTCCAGTAAGACAATACAATGAATTATCATGTTTCATCTCTATGCCATACTACTAATCTGGGTTTTCTAAGAGGAAGAGAGTGATTTAAAATAGTAAAATAGTCAAACATATTTTAACCTTTCCTTTGAATATTACAGCATTCTCTAGGGTCAACTTATAGACCAAACTTGGTTTATGTTTGATTTCCTGCTTTACCCAAGCAATTAAATAAAATTTATGTAAAAGAAAACTCTCTGCCCCGCCTCTTTAAAACACCTGGCAATCTTTTATTGAGTTTCAGGCACTCTGGTTTTATTTCTTGAGATTTATCTACAAAATTCAGAATTCTTGAGTCTTTTTTGGTACTACCATCATGGTTTGTTGGAATGGATCAGAGAAATCTTTCTTCTACTGCTTGTTAATTGCCATTACTGAATAATCCTTGTCTCCATATTCTAGCCATTGTGGAGAGCAGAAGAGGAATGCACTATTCCCAATCTGTGTAAGCACTGAGAAATGTTTCTTTGGAATCTTTAAAATGTTGTCTTTCAGTCCTGGGAAGTTTCTTCACCCATAAGTTTCAATTAGTATTCCAGTAAGAGGTCAAAAGTGCCTGCAGACCACTGGAGGACCCTGAAGACCACTGAAGTTCTTTTCCTGAGCAGCTGTCTTTGCTCAAACACTGTCCTGCAATCTATAGCAAAGTTGGTCTCCCCTGACTCTTAATGCCACCTCTTTAATTCAAGGAAGTTGCTGGGCCCTATCTTGCTATGTTCCCTAACCTGTACCATAGCCTACACAGGATGGCAATAAATTGAGTACTTATCCAAAAGGACACATTTGTTTCTTGTCTCTCAAAGATTGCTGTTTGTGATGGGCTCAATGGTGCACACCAGTAATCCCAGCAGTTTGGGAGGCTGAGGCAGGGGGATCACAAGTTGAAAGTCAGAGGCAGCAATTAAGTAAGACATTGTCTCAAAAAAAAAAAAAAAAAAAAAAAAGGAGGGGAGGCCCATCGCAAGAATGATTCAACATATAAAAATGGAGCTGGACATGGTGGTGCACTCCTATGATTCCAGCAACTCCTGAGGTTGTGACAGGAGGATTGAAATTCTAGGCAAGTCTCAGCAACATAGTCAGGTCCTCAGCAATTTAAAGAGAATCTGACTCAATACAAAATAGAAATTACTGGGGATGAAACTCAGTGGTAAAGCATCCTTGGGTTAAATCCCCAGTACATACCCCCTAAAAAATGTTGTATAGGTGACAGTCTGAGATATTGTCACCAAACTGGGAACTGGAGGGATGGCCAACACTAATTCCCATATCAGTTAGGCACATGGTCCTGCAGTGAATGAAAGATATATTTCAGACCACATCTCATCAGATGATTGCAAGAATTGACAAAATTGGTAATCACACCCTTGATTCACACTCCAGACCTTACAACTCAGGCTGGTGTGGAAAAATGTGAACACAGAAATAAGATATTGCCACACAAAAGAGTTGAAGGTTGCTAGTAATTTACAGAGAAATCTGAAACATCAGTTTTATAGAGTGATTTCCCCCACAGTTTCTTGAACATAGTATCTTCGTATCTTGGACTTGGTCAGTCATGCTCTTAATTATTAAACACTACGACTTGGAATAATGTCAATTATGTTGTAAACCACATTAACATGAAGTAAAAAATCAACACAATCATTTGATTCAGAAAGCTTTTGACAAAATCTAATACCTTTCCATGACTAAAAACAAAACACACACACATACACACACACACACACACAAAACAAAAAGGAAACTTCCTCAACCTGATAAAGAGCATTTATGTACTATCTAACAGATTTATTAAAGTTAAAGGCACCAAAATTAGGCAAGAAAAAACATTTTTAAGTATCACTAGAGAAATGAATAAGAAAAATTGTTTGCAGATGGCAAGATCTTGCATATAGAACTCCCTAAGCCAGTATGAAAGTGCCCTCCTCCTGTAACACCTTGGGAGGCTACATGGGAGACTGAGAAAGGAGGATCACAAGTTGGAGGCTAACCTGGTCAAAGTAAAAAAGGGCTGCGGATGTAGTTCCATGGTATAGTGCTTGCCTACCATGTATAAGGCCCTGGGTTGTTTGATTGGATCCCCAGTACCACACATAATATCTCTCTCTCTCTCTCTCACACACACACACACACACACACACACACACGATCCTATGGAATACACACAAGAGCATACCCCCCCCCCCCAGAAATAACAATAAATGAGTTCCCTACCTTGTGGAATATTTCAGGTACCATTGGTATTATCCTGACTGATGGCCTTTCTTTCCTCTCATCTCCAGCCCTTGCCAAGAGGCCATTCAGTTCAGTTGCAGTGATTATTACCATGGCTATATTTTAAGAATGAGATAAATGCTAAGTGTCTCGCACAAGGTCAAAGAGCAAGGCAGTATAGGTTCCTGAGCTTGGGTCTCCAGAGAGCAATGCTCTTCCCTTCCAGGAAGCATCTGCCCAGCCCCTCAGAGCCTCCCACACACCCCAAGAAACACACTTCTCTGAACGTAGAACAGATAGGCAAAGCAGTCATGTGAAGCAGCAAAAAAAAAAAAAAAACATTTATGGGGATTGGAGAGTCATGGGGGCCATGGCACTCCAAAAAGGGGAGTGGGTGTGGGTTCAGGTCCAAGAAGCCTCAATGTGGGGCTTGAATCCTGGTATCACATGCAAATACAGGCATCACTGGGAGGGGATGAATGGGAGGCCAAGCCTCTGCAGGGAGCCTTCCACTGTAACAGTGTTCTGATAGAAAGATCAAAACAGAGTCAGTACATGGGGGCTCTCTGTAAATTCCATCCCAAAGCAGTCATGTCCCTGGGTCCTTGGAGGCAAGGTAAAGGAGAGGATTGGCATCACAAGTCACTAAAAGGGCCCTAGGGGGGCAAGGTGGGTTACCCATCCCAATATACACCTAAAGCTCCATTCATATGTTTCATATGAAACTTCAAGTAAAAAAATTCCATGAAAAAAATTCTCCTTTAAAACATTATGAATTAGTGGACTAGTCTCAGTCCTTATTGATAGATGAGTAAACTGAGTCCCCAAAAGGTAAAGGACTAGCCCAAGGCCAAGCAGGTATTTAGCCATGCAGTCTTTTATCTTTGTTTATCCAAGGACACCTGGATGTGCTTTGAAGACCAGTGACCTGGATCCTATACCCTCCAGATCCATAATCCTACTCCTAAAACTCCAAGTGCATCAGCTTCAGGGCCAGCTCCACCGCAGGGGCTTCCCAAACACATGTGCAACACACAGGCAACCCTCTCCCAATCACACCCATTATTCCTCACCTCTAAGATGGCTGCAGCCTCGCCATTCCCTGGGGGGCCATGCCTATTTGTGTTGAAAATTCTAGTTTGAGAGTTGGGCCCAGGGAAATTTGTGCAATGGTGTGCTGGGGTGTATCATGGAGAGCACAGGGCCTCCACTGGCTCCCAATGTGTTCCCTCCTCCCTCTGGAGCCACAGAGCAT
Organism: Glaucomys volans; assembly: GCA_020662805.1. NCBI lineage: Eukaryota > Metazoa > Chordata > Mammalia > Rodentia > Sciuridae > Glaucomys > Glaucomys volans. The sequence continues at coordinate 231,265 of JAJEJO010049589.1, forward strand.
CCGACATGTACCTGGGAAGTGACAGGCCAAATGCAAGGGGTCATTACTCACCTTGGTCTGGTCTCCCTGACCACCCTCACCCCTCGGCTTGGAAAGCACATAACCCAAGGCTCTCATCCAGGAGCCTCTTCCAGGCTGCAGTTCCCCTCTATCCCATTTCCTGGGGTTACAACCTAGAAAGGCAAAAGAGGGGATTACCCAGAGGTTCCCAGAGGGCCCTGGAACAAACTCCAAAGGAAGGGGACAGTGAGGATCAGGGCCTGGGAGCTGGGGTAAGGGACCAGGGAGGAAGACCCAACCTCACCCCACCCCAACAGTCACAGGGTCCACCACTTGACCTCTGGTTTACCAACTCACTCGGGTCCCAGTGTTGTGCAGAGGGTGACATAGCAATTTCTGACACAACCCTGGTCAAAGGGGTTGTCCCCCAGCAGGAATTGGTCCTGGAAGAAGATGGGGATGGGAAGAAGAGCTCAGACACAGCAGCACTGGGCAAGGCCACCTTCCAGTGACCCTCCTTAAGTTGGTCAGCTAAAGCCAGGGCTCAAACCAGGCCTATAGTAAGACTCCAGAGGAAGAGAAGCCCAAGAGTAACCCAGGGCCTCCTGCTTTCCCTGGTTTCTAGGAAGAGCGAACTTCCTCAACTCATTTGTGAGCAGCTCTCCCCTGATGAGTCCTGACACTGCACCCGCCTCTCCTGCCTTCTCAGGGCACCCTCATCACCTGCTACCTTCCTCTGAAGCATCCTTGCTCTGTCTCCATTGGCCACACATCATGTCCTCCTACAATGTCCTTCCATATGCCTTATAAGATTTTCCTTGTGCTCTCAAATGCTCCAAAAATAGTGTCACCACCCACTCCCACTTCACTTTTCCACCCCTCATGCTTTCCTAAAAATGTGACTTCATTGAATTACACTATCTGGAAGAGCAGTGTCAGTGGGGATGCCCAGTAATATTTGCCTGGTCAAAAATCACATGTCCTAGAACATGTGGGCTGAAGCCTTCAGTACACAAAGCAGAAAAGGTTAAGCTCAAAGGTCAAGTCCTCGCCTGGACACAGACTTGCTTCTCTTCTCCACTAGTCCACGATCTCCTTCTCACCCCACTCAATCCATCAGCCTTGCCCCACTCACCCCCCTAGACCAGAATCAATATCACTCAAAGTTCAAGAACACCAGCCAGCAAATATTCTGTCACAATGAGACATGGCCCGGCAGCAACTCAGTCTACCCCCAACTCTCCCATAGCCCAGGCATGAAGATGCTGCTCTTCAACACTATTCTCCACTAGAAGGAACTAGAACTTCACATCAGGACAGCTCTGGATTATCCCACTATTTCCAAAAGGCAACATGAACCATGAAATTCTGGGAGGTTCTGCCTCCTTTTTAAGGTGCTCACAGCACTTTAAAAACTAGTATCCTACCAGGTGCATTGACACAGGCCTGTAATTCCAGTGACTTGGCAGTGTGAGGAAGGAAGATTGCAAATTCAAGGCATCAGCATCTTAGCAAGGGCCTCAGAAACTCAGTGAGACCCTATCCCCAGGGAAAATATAGCAAGGATTGAAGACATAGCTTCAGTGGTAAAGCACCCCTGGGTTTAATCCCTAGTACCAGAATAAATAAATTAGTGACACAGTATTATAAAAGATTGAAAAATTTTTAAATTTAGAGAATTTTTCATTAGATGTTTATAAAGTAAATGTTGATTGTCACATACGGTATAGACAAATCCTTAAAGGAATGATAATAAATAAATTTAAAAAAACTGAACAGTATACTTGAATACCTTCCTCTCGTTGCATGAAACCCTATCAGACACAAATAGAATCCAATAGCTCTGAAGCACCCAGACCAGCTTCTCTCACTGGCTCCCCTCCTGGGGATCTTGCTCCAAATCTCTGTCTCAAATGCCCACACACTCCACAGGACCAAAATCAAGTGGCATATTCTTCTTGCCCCATTTTCTGCCCAACTTCCTGCTGTCTTTCCTTCTTCTCCTTTATTCAATGGGGATCAGGAGATCAGGTTTGTCTCTCTTCCTTTCCCTCTTTTCCATCCCCAAATGTTGATTCCTTGTTTGATGGTTCACTCATTTATGCAGATTCCATTTCTTTGTGTGCTTGGGATTAAAAAACCCAGGGCCTTGCACATGCTAAGCACATGCTAAGCATATGCTGTGCACACCATTCAGCTATACCCCCATCCAGAAATATTTCAGGGAATCAAAGATGCCTCAGTCAAGCTGGGCATGGTGGTGCATGCCTGAAATCCCAGAGATCAGGAGGGCTGGGGCATAGGATGGCAAGTTCCAGACAAACCTTAGCAACTTAGTGACACCTTGTTTCAAAATTTAAAAAATAGAAGGATCTGTGCATGTAACTCAGTCCTTAAGGATTCCTGGGTTTCATTCCCTAGTGCAAACAAAACAAAACAAAGCAAAATGAATAACTGAATAAAAAATAGATACAATGTAGAAATCCTTCAATCAGTGAATGTATAAATAATCTGTAGGACACCCATACAATACTACACTGCAATAAAAGCAAATAAACACTGATATGAGCAACATATGGCTAAATGAATGAAGCCGGACTAAAAAAGGCAAAGACTCCATTTATAACTGCTTCTGAACAAAGAAAAACTGGAAGGATTCAGAGAAAGAAACTGACAAAAAAAGGAGGCAGAAAGGATTTTCTGGGGCAATGCAACTAGTCCAACTTTGATCATGGTGGCAACTGCAGACTGGCATCCATTTGTCAAAATCTCTAATTGGGGACTAAAAAGGGTGAATTTTACCCAACCATTGCTACCAGGTTTCCACTTCATCCAGACTAAATTTCATGCTTCAGTTTCTGGGTCGTTTTAATATTGATACCCCACACACACGAGGCATCAACTTCATACCCCATATCACCCTGTACTTGAATTAGATCCTTATCCTCATCCTCCATTAATGTCCTTCTTTCTGTATTCTGTGCCTTTTTTACAAGGTATTCCTCTCACAGCCAATACCCTCCCGTCTATTGCTTCTCCAAATCACAACTAGGACATGTGGAAGGGCATGTCCTGCTCTATAATGAAGGCCTCACCAAACTGTTTCTTCCACTCTGTTGTAACACTCATATTGACCTCCTCTAAGCGTGTTCTGGGGGTCTGCCTATGTTATTCTGATTGTAGGCTGCTTATTAACACAAATGTGGGATGCACTTACCTCTATAACCATCCATCAAATAACACACTGCCTAGCACAAGCTGGTTCTACAAGAATGCACCCAGGAGGGAGAATGACCACCAGATTTAAGGAAAGGAGAGATCTGAGCTGCATTTGAAGAGGTGGGTCTGGATGGACTAATGTGGCATCATGAGGGCCAAGGGCACTGGTGAACTCAAAGGAAGTGCCAAATCGCAGAGGGGCAAGATGCCTCCACACAGCCAGGTAATGTGGCACAAATACTGGGCACCACTTACCTGCGACTCATAGGGACCACTGGAGGTGCTCAATGCCACCGCCTGTAACAGCAGCTCCAGGATGAGCGGAAAGAGGGCACAGATGGTGGGGAGAGTCCCTAGGAAGTTGTGCAAGGGTTAAGAAGACAAGCAGTCCCACAGTTCCTCCATGACCCCTCCCCTCTAGCTCACTATGCCTCCCTGGCCCTACCCCAGAGAGCCCCACCCACCTATGCCTCCTCCCAAAACTGGACTTTTAGTTCAGTGACCCAAGGGAAAACTCCACTGCACTGTCTTCCTAACCCTCCCTTTTCAACCTTCCTCACCCCTCTGCCTGGCCCTGCTAGATTCTTAAACCCATAGTCCATCCTACCCACCTATCTTACTGACCCCACTCACCTTCATCCTGACCTTGCCATGTCTTCCCAAGAGGCTTTTGTGTCTAAACCTGCCAACATCATCCCTGTCCTGGTTGACCTGCGCCCTTGGGCTCTTTGTCCCTTCCTCCCCACAACCGTGCTGTTCCTAATGTGGACCCTTGGCACTCAGTGGATACACCATGACCTTGTCCCAGGACAATAGCAGGTCTCTGGTGGGAACATGGAAGGTCACACAAGTCACCAGCAGGGTGGCAAGGTACAAACAAAGGGAATCCAGGAGCAGCATGAAGATCCTGAAGTTACAGTGATCCACACAGTTGTTGACCCTCTTGCAGTGGTGGTCAATCACCTAGCGAACAGGAGGGTCTATCTTGTCTGGCTTCCATCACCTCAAATGGTTAGGCCTCCTGCAATCCAGCCCCCTAGGTGGCCTGCTATTGGCAATTCCATGGATAGCGCATACCTGGCAATTCTATGGATAGAGCATAGTTAGGAGTCCATGGCTCAATAGGTCACCTCTCCTTACAGACAAGACTGGCCTGGTGTCACTTTGAGCAGGATATAGAATAACTCTGGGCCTCTATTTTCTCAGACACTGATAAGGAACTCCCTTGTCCAGTCAGACTTCTGCACTTGGAAACCCATGCACTCAGATCCCAGGAATCCCTTCAACTTGGACACCCAGAGGAAGACAGGCAATGAGTGCCAGAACAGGGCAGCAGCTGGCCTAAAGGTCTGGGTATCTAGTATCAGAAAGTCCCAGGGATGGAAAAGGGACTGCCTTTCCTCCCCCCTGACTCTACCAGGCTAAGCACACATGTGATGCCCTTTGCATGTCAGCACCTATGGGAACAAGGCCAGCCTCTCAGGACAGGTGCAGACACAGAGGAAATAAAAGATATAAGTGACCAAGAGCGGCTGAGAGCCATTTTGAGCAGTTTCTTATCCACCCTTGTCCCACTTATGCTGTGAGATTCCTGGTCATGCCCCAGTGCCCCTTGAAAGGTTTGTGAGTGAACAGGGAGGAGGAGTACTCACCACCACACAGATGTTACAACAGGGACAGTGGAAGGTCCAGGGTGGGTGATGGAAACTGCATTTTGAGCACCAGGAAATGCCCTTGGATAAATCCACATTGTGTATGCTGCCTCAGCATCCAGCTTGAAGGAGCCTGGAATGGGAAGAGGTTTTGGCAGTGGCAGGAAGCCCTTCCAGCACACGGCTGCTCAGGGCAACTCTGCAGCATCACTGGGCAACAGGAAGGGTGGTGAGAAGTTGGACAGGCAAATACCAGTCCATTTTGAGCAAGCTGACCACTCAGATGGGCTGGCAGTTAAAAAGAAGGGGTTTCCAGCCAGAAGAGCTCTCTACAGAGCTCCACCCTTTGGAAGAGTGATCAGTCCTTGATGTATGTGAAATGGGAAGGAGGAAGAGTGAACTGTGTGGTTTGGAAGAGTGTGCTGGCCTCTCTTGCCAGTCTGCCAGGTCCTCCCTTCTAAAGCCCCCAGAATTCTCCAGGATTTGTTTTTAGTTTTCACACCTTAGTGGCTTAGGAAATGAAGTCCAGGGCCTAGGTCATGATGACATGGAGAGAAGAAATCCTGAGGCCATAGGTGGGGTTAGCACTTTAAAAATAATCCCTGTGCACATCAGCCCTTGGGGTGCCCCCTCCTGCTCCCAGGTTTGCCAGACCTTACCTCAATATAAGATGCCAGGGTCAGAGAAGTTCAGGTAAACCAAACATGACAGGGTGATGAGGAACAGAAGGCCGGTGACCAGGGCAAAGGTCCACTCCCCGTGCTGGACCAGCCATCTGCATCTGAAACCAGAGCCAGACTCAGTTCTAATCTGGGGCAACCCAGAGCTCCCCATGAGGGCTGGCTCACCTGAGGTAGGACTCATAGACCTTAAGGACAGGTGTAAATATCCAAGCTAGAGAGAGACCATGGAAACTCCACCAAATGTCACCAGCATTACCAGCCACCTGCAGTTCCCTAGATGCTTCAGGCACCCTAGACCTCTGAGCTGCTTACTACCTATCCTTCTTTCCCCTCCTGACCCTCTCTGTCCACTTCCCTGCCTCTTCATTATCACAGTCTCCTTTCTCTTCTATCTCTTTGTAAGAAACCTGAGAGCTTCAATGGGAGACTCACGGAAATTCGAAGAACACTGCTCACATTAACCAGCAGCACCAGGTTGAATACTGCGAACACACTTGGTCTAAACCAAGAGTTTCCAACCAGAGATAGGACAGGGGGCATGACATCCCGAGAGAGTGGCATAGCTGTTGCCTATACTTCTCTGAAAATGAGAGTCAACTGTTAACTTTGTTAGGTTGCCACCCAGAGTGTCATGACAATGGTAGGGAAAGAAAGAAGTATTGAGTGTGACATCAAAGAGGTTCTGGCATGGGAGCTCTGGCTGCTTCCAGTGACTTCTGAGAGCAAACTTCCCCCACCCCCACATATACACTTGTTGCACACTGGGACAGCCTGCTTTTTCCATATTGGCTTTGTTGGAGCTTGTGATGATGTAAATGTGGTTTGTCCTCCAAAAGTTCATAGGCTGGTGGCTTGGTCTTCAGTGTGACAGTGCTGAGGTGGTAGAACCTATAAGAAGTGGGCCTTGTGTGAGGTAATTCAGTCACTGGGGTTGATGCCCTTGGGAGTAATGCAATTCTCATGGCCCCAAGAAATTTTGGTAAGAGTGAGTTGTTCTAAAAAGACCAAGACTGTTCCTTCCCCAGGTTTCTGGGCAGGCAATCTCTACCCCTTGCATGTTCTCCCACCATGATGTCATTCACCATGTTGTGATGACCCTTATCAAAGGTCAGTAACAGGGGCTGCCAAATCTTGGACTCTGAACTAGAGAACCTTATCTCTTTACAAAGCATCCATTCTTGGCTATTTTGTTAGAACAAAATAAAAGAAAGCAGCTAAGACACAGTCTCTGGGGAGTTGGCATGGGGAGAACTTTGGTGATTCTTATCACGCTTTCAGGCCTAGGTCTAAATGAAGCAGATGGTGCTCATTGCTTAGGCTAGATCCACTTCTCCCTTTCTGTTGTAACAGAGTTCCAGGTTTGGGAAGGAGGTAGAAAACTAAATAACTTCCCAATTTCCCTCATTTCCAGAATGAACTTGATACCACTGGTTATTGGTGACAAGTTCTGCTTCCTCAAATGCTGAAGTAGGAATATCATAGAAGCACACCAAGGCAATCATATGAAGGAGGTTTCATTTAAAAGTAGTAACACAGACCTATCCTGGGAGGGAGGAGGCCATGGCTGGTATTATGGCATCCCAAGAAGTGAGAGCACCCTGCCCTTTTATAGACTTTTACTTTCTTTGTTCTCTTGCACTCCTCCCACCTTATCTCTCTCCTTCCTGCATATGTGACTAGGCCCAGGAGAGGCCTGTGGGATGGCCAAAAGGTGAGAAGCAGAAGGGCAGGGGGAAGGCCAAATGGAGTGATCCAGGCAGGAAGTAGCCCAGGAGGCATTGATTAACAACTCCTTGTCTGCACCCTTTTGAGAGGGGTAGTAGAGGCAGATAATCTTGGTAATCAAAGCACTCAGGAGATAATGACATTCCAGTCTCCCAGGGGTGGTCTTCAACTTCCTGGACCCAAAGAAGCCTCCATTTTCTCAATTCAAATTGATCACCTATCTATGCTAACTGCTAAGTATCTATGCTAACTCTAATTCTGGCTTCTGCTTTATGACACAATTCTTGTTAAATAGAGTTGCCCAAACTTCTAGGTCGAGGCAAAGAATTTTGCCTTTTCAATGGAAGGGAAAATGACGCAGTTGGCAGAGCTCTGTGCCCCTTCTTTGGTCTTGAAGCTAGACCTGCTGGCTGGAGTGCCACCTGCAACCCTTTAGTCAATAAGTCATGCTACCCAGACGCAATGAGGGACATCGTAGGGTCCCTGTCCTATTCCTCAACTGCCTCCCTGGAGCTGCAAGTTATGAAGAATTGACTAGGTTTGTATTATACTGAGTATTGGCCACTGAGCAGCTGAAATCAGCTGCGTTTGGCAGATTCTTCCTACCATAAATCTTGGTGAGGGACAGAAACTATTTTCCTTCCCAAATGGAGCTTCAAATGGCAAAATACTTGTGGCTTCTCTCACAGTGATAATAGAGACCTGTGATTCAGGTAACATCAGTTTCACTCTAGAACTACTACCAACAACTGACTGCGAAGTCTCTACTGAGATATAGCAAGGGCACAGATGTCCAATGCCCATCTGTAGTGCCTCCTTTTTGTTGGGTTGGGAATTGAATCCAGGAGCTCTGAGTTAAATCCCCAGCCCTTTTTATTTTGAGACAGGCTCTCAGTAAGTTGCTAAGGCTGGATTTGAACCTGTGAGCTGCTTTGATTACAGGAATGAGCCAGCCACCATGCCTGGCTAAGGAAATTAAATTGATTAAAAATAGATCAGGGCTGGTGGCATTGAAACCAGGGCAAAAGGACAGTCAGTGTAGATAATGAATGATTAGGTCAGGGAGATGGGGGCTGATAGAAAAGGAATTAGCTGCTAATGCCTACAGAGCACTTTCCCACCTCCAACCATTTTCCAAGGTTACCTGCCTCCAGGGAATTGTTCCTCCCAGCAAGGAGTTGTTAATAAATAGCTCCTGGGTAGCTTCCTTCCTGCCTTTCTGAGCAGATGTGGAAAATATGGACAGGTATCTGGAGGGTTTCCTTCCCTCTTTTTGGCCACATAGGCAGGATGGGAGGAGGGGGCACTAGTAGAAAGGGAACTTGAAATGCATCAAATGTGCAGGACATGCCCAAACACTGGGGCACATGCTCTGGACCCTCTTCTTTTCAGCAGAATCATTCTCTCTCTCTCTCTCTCTCTCTTTCAATCTCACTCTCCAGCTCTCTCTCTCTGTTATATACTTGAAATAAAGGTTTTTGCTTTTGCTTCAGCATTTCTTATTATATATTGTACCTTAGGAAATTAATGAGACACAGCAGACAGGAAGTTGAAAAAAGAAGAGGGAGAGAAGGGAGAGAATTTTAACAGAAAGATAAAACATACTGATCTTTTGAAAAAATTATTGCTGGCCTAATAATTATATAGAATAGTGGATTATATAGTGGCATGTCCATACATGTATATGATATAATTTAAGCAATTTCATTCCCTAATACATCTCTTTTTCTTCCCTTTTTTTTCCTCCCCTTACTTCCCTTCCTTTATGCTAGTAGTCTCCCTTCTATTTTCATGATATCCTCCCTTTTTATAATTTTTTCTCTCTAGCTTACCCATGTGAGGGAAAGAAGGATCTTGACTTTCTGATTCTAGCTTACCTTGATTAACATGACATTCTCTAGTTTCCTCCACATTAAGCAAGAATTGAAATTTTAATTTTATTGCCTGAAGATACTTTCTGGTTAACAGTTTGTTCTCAAAAAATATGAGGTATGAATGATAAATTTTGTGGTCATGCAAGCCACATAGTACCGAAAAACAGTAAATGAGGCGGTTTGCCGGCCCCAGCGAATTTGGGCCCGGTTGGCGCCATCCTCCAGATTCCCTGGCGGAGAGTCTCCATCTTGACCTCGGAGCCCTCGGACCTAAGCCCACCCCTTTCCCCGGGGAC